>JAECZO010000021.1:70000-270790 GCA_019188245.1 Novymonas esmeraldas | reverse complement strand
GCGCGCCGATGCCGTGGCGGCCGGCGCGGTACAGCGCACGCGCGCCACGCTGCACGCTGCGGTCCAGCAGCCGCGTGATCTCGCGCAGCGGCTGCGCGAAGTACAGCTGCACGAACACCCAGAACAGAACGCTCAGCAGCACCACTGTGGCGGCGAGGACAACGCTGCAGGCGGTCATGATGTGTACGAAGGGGAGTGTGACGGCGGCTTGACTGCTGACGAAGACGAGCGGCACAGTGAGGCCGCGTGCGGCGGTGAAGGTGTAGGCGGAGACGGTGGCCGGCGCACCCTTGTAGATGAAGTCGGCGGAGCGGTAGTGGTCCAGCTCCTGCAGGCGTGCGAGGTCGACGTGCTTGAGAGCGGCACGCATGAGGGGGTCGCTGATGTCACTGACGCGCAGGTACGTGATGTTGTCAGGAAAGGCGGAGGTGAACACTTCGTCGTCGCTGACGGACGGCTGCCCCCAGTTGTTGGACATGATGAACGGGTCGGCGTCGGCGAGGCTCTGGCTGATGAAGGCGGCGACGGATACATCAGCTGCCGTCATGTCATCCATGACGTCGAGTAGTCGAGAGCCGTCGATGCGGACTTGTGTGAAGTCTGTGACACTGACGAACTTGCTGGGCAACAGCGGTAGGCCGCGGGCGAGGTAGCCAAGGGGAAGGATGTAGCTGAGAATGTGTGGCATCGCGGTGGAGGCGACCCAGTGCAGTCGCGGGTCGACCGAGGCGACGGTGCCGTTGAGGTACGCCGGTACGAGCCTCACCACCGGTGTATCTCTGTAGAGGCCGGGGAGGACGACGGACATGTTGCGGATGTCCGGCGGCCAGCGCAGTATCATCTGTGGCGGGTCGAGGAGCGCGTAGGTGTGCGCGTCGACGAGGAAGGCGCCGTCGACGATGTGCTGGTGAGAGACGAAGGACACCATCTGCCCCGCCTCATCGTAGCGGCGCAGCCCATGCACGCAGGCGACGATGTCACTGCGGTCCACGGAGACGGTGAGGAGCCCGCGAAAGCGCTTCTGCGTGTCGTAGTGGTCGAGGGCGGCGCAGAGTGTGGACAGGGACGGCGCTCGGGCCCCAGGGCCGCCGTTGCTGGTGGCGCGGGGCATGTTCACTGCCATGAAGCCGTTCGCCAGGTCGTGGGCGCGCGACGCCATGAGGGAGATGAGCTCCGTGACGGTGGTGACCTGCGCGTTGTGCACGGCGTGCCAGGAGTCGCGCAACGCGCGCAGGACTGAGTTTTGTGTGATGGTGGTGACGAGTATGGCGACAGATGCGAGGAGGATGAAGTAGACGATGCTCCAGCACACATCCACGCGGAGCAGAAAGACGATGAGAGGTCGCGTGCGGTGGCGCATCGCTGCTACGATGGGAGCTCGGCGGCGCACTGCCGTCGCCGACGCCGCTGCCGACGTACAAGAGGGTGGAGCGGCGGTGAGGGAGAGTGCGCTGCCGCCGCCGTCGGCGCCGCTGCGCACACTCGGTGTTGCGTCCATCGATCGTCGGCCGTCGCCACCGCCACCGACACCCCGACAAGACGTGAACGGTTGCGACTGCGTTGCGCGGCGCGTCGTGGCGGCTCGCACACGGTGTGTATGTGTGTGTGTGTGTGTGTATATGCAAAGTACGTGTGTGTGGGTGTGTATGCGTGAGCGTGTCAGCGGTGCCACTGACGACAGGGTGCGCAGGTATATTGTGTGTGTGTATTGGTGGAGGAAGTGTCTTTGGCTTCGCTTGTGTTTGGGATGCGACTTCTCCGTGCGCGGTAATGGAGAGACGTGAACGCGCGCGGGGGTGGGGGGGGGGGGCAGGTGAAGGGTGAGGCGTGGTGAGATGATGTGTGCGAGAGAGAGAGAGAGCGGACATGCGCGTGGATCCACGTGACGTGATGCACACTGGCGACGTGACGGGGCAACACACACCCACACCCACACTCTCACATTCACAGACACACAGCAAGGTGCGTACTTAAGCCATCGTGAGTACGACCGTCCGGCACGAGTTGTGTTGGCGGTGTCACTGTGCCTTTTTGTGGTTGTACCAGCGCCACTGTGTGTGTGTGTGTGTGTGTGTGTGTGTGTGTGTGTCTGTGTGTGTCTATGCGGGGTGAAGGTACACCGACTTGGATGGTGAGGGGAGGGAAGGTGTGATACACCGCCTCCCCGTCCCTCGCTTTCTCTCTTCATCTGCCTCCACGCACTCCTGACCGGAGACGACTCATCTGGGCGGACAAACACACACACTCTCTTGTCTTCTCTTCGCTTTGTAAGAGTCCTCACTACGGTCCTCTCCCCTCTCTCTCTCTCTCTCTCTCTTTAGCGCGCTTTGCATCTGTCGCGGGTGCGGCGACGTGGCGCTGCACACTCCTGCCGATGCCGCCAGAGAGGGAGGTGGTATGAGTTGCTGTCGGAGCCGGAGGGGGGATGGGGGGGGGGACGTGCATGTCCATGTATACCAGCACATGCCCGTGTGTGTATGTGTGTGTGTGTGTGTGTGTGTGAAAGTGAAGAGAAGCGCCAAAGAACGTGCGATGCACACGTGACGTGATACGACACGTCCCTACTTTTTTTATATTCTTCTTTTTTTCATTGTTCCTTCACCGTCAGCAGAAGGGCGGGTTGTCCGTGAGAGCAGCAAGCAAAGCGCAAACGTTCGCGCATGCGCGTGTGTGTATGTGTGTGTGTATTCGCGTCTTTGGTGGAGAAGGGAAGTAGTGTGAGAGCGAGTTGGCGTGCACACACACACATGCACACGCACACGCACACTACCACACCAGCTCCTACATACATGTGTGTGTGTATGTACAAGTAAAAAAAAAAAAAACAAGAGACCAGCAGGCGGGAGACGGTAAGCAACCTCAACCTCCTCCACCCCCTCAACTGCATCCCCGCCGCCTCTTCACTTCATCCCCCCCTCCTACGGCACACAGGACGTGTGGCGTGCAGCGCGGCACGCATGTGTCTCTGTGTGTCTCTCCCCTACGCGCGTATCACCAAGTGCTGCAGAACGACGCGAACGCGGTGTGGAAGAGAGACCTCCTCCTCAGCTGCGGGCACCGCTGGAGCCGCTGACTGCGGGGCCGATCGAGCGGGGCGCACCGACGCACCTTCGCCGTGGGGCTGCGGCACGGCGAGTGCAGCGGCGTGGACGATGGAGGACGGCGGTGGTGGCGATGATGGCGGTGCCGCTGCGGCTGGGGTGGCGCCGCCGCCGCCGCCGATGCAAGTGCCGAGCGCACGTGTCATGGGGTTCGCTTGCTGCGAAGAGCGGGCCAGGTGCGAGCCCTTCGCCACTGCTGGCGCGCCGCCGCCGGCTGCTGCTGCTGCTGCTGCGTAGACTGTCGCGTGTGTCGGTCGCGAAGTGGACACGTCCGACATGGTTCTCATGACCGCCTCGACGACACCGGCGACGCCGCCGCCGTGGCCGCTCAGCGACACGACACTGAGTCGCCGGGCCGGCACGCCTGCGCCGGCCCCCCAGAGATGCTGAGCGAGGTAGTCGTCGTAGCGGCGGCGCGCGTGCGGGTTAGCGAGGACGTCATAGGCCTTGTTCAGCAGCTTCACGCGGGCTGCGTCCAGGTCTCTGGCGGGGTTGAAGGCGACGCTGTCGTTGTCGTGGTAGCTGCGGTCTGGGTGGACGCGCGTGAGGAGACGGCGGTAGGCGCGTCGCACGTCGTCCTGTGAGCCTCCGATGGGTACGTCAAGGACGTCGTAGTACGTCTGCATCTCGTCTTATCCAACTCACACTCTCTCTTCTCTCCACACAACAGTTTTGTTGAGCTGCGGCCCACACACACAGACACAGACAGACACAGACACAGACAGACAAATGCCGATGAGTGCGTCAGGGGCGAACCAACACAGTAAAGCAGAGGTGAACAGCAAAGAAGATGATGATGGAGGGGGAGGGAGACGGGGACGGCGAGGACGTTGAGCTGGCAAAGGAGTTGCGGTGGTGGGGAGAGACGTATCACTGCGTGCCTGCCTGCGTGTATATATATATGTGTGTGTGTGTGTGTATGTGTGTCCGTGAAGCAGAAAGAAAAAAAAGAAAGAGAAGCAAGAGGAGCTGATGGAGGGGAAGCAGGAGGCGCGTCGGTGGCGAAGTGCGCGCACAGAGACACGTATGGTCAGCGTTGATAAAAAAAAGAACCTCGACAGCGTGTTCGAGACAGACAGATGTGAATAGCTGAGCATGTGTGTGTGTGTGTGTGTGTGTGTGTGTGTGTGTTGAGGGAGTTAAGGCCAGCAGGGAGAGGAGGAGGCGTGCGGGTGTGCGTGATGGTGGAGCATGCAGAGTAGGGCTACGATGACACACACACACACACAGACAAACGCGCAGGCACGCCAGCGTCGCCGATCTGTTGTTGTGTGAAGGAGGTGTTGAGAGCGTCGGTTCTCGAATGATGAGCTCATCTCCGGCACATCTGCATCCACAGACAGACATGCTCATGAAGACACGCACATGTGTGTATCTGCGCGCGTCTACACATGTGTGTGTGTGCGCTGTCACGTTCCATCACACCTCCCACCGCGACGCAGTGGTGTTCTCCGTGAACACGCGGAGAAGACGCGTCACGGCGCGGCGCCACACCTCCGCCGCCACCGCCGTCGCCCGCGCCGTCAATGGTATGTCATCGTTGAAGACGCACTGCACCGGCCGCAGCTCCGGCGTCGCCTCGAACGCGTCCGCCAGCCCCTCCACTGACGTCACCGACCGGAGCGACACGAACCCCAGCGCGGCAGGGGCGGGGGCGGTGGCGGTGGACGGCGCGGCCCAGGGCAGATCATCGTCCACCTCTTCCAGCGGCCACCCGTCCCGCCAGTGAAGGTCTGCGTCGAGGTACAGCGCCGTCCAGCGCCGCGTCCGCTGCGGCACCGGCAGCCACGCGCCGGCACCCGCGTCGATGGCGCGCACACGCGGCTGTGGCAGCGGAAGGAGACGCCGCAGGTAGCTGGGATAGCGCAGAAGATCGTGGCGCGTGCGTGGGGCACGGCGTAGCGGGTCCGTCCAGCACGGACTCTCCCGGCGCGGCAGCCCCGTCGTGGCCCACCAGCTCGCGAGATGGTCGAACAGCATCGGGTGCTGCGACAGAGCGGCGTGCGTGTCGCCGTAGAGAGGACCGAGGTCGTCCATGCGGACTCGGCGCTGCTGCCACGACGGCGACAGCAGCGGTGGCGGTCGTGGTGATGGTGGTGGTGTGCGGCACACATCGAGCTGCAGCTCCACCGCGCCTACAGCCACGGAGGTGCGCCGCAACGCGTCGAGCCGCTCTTGCTCCTTGCGCAAGGATGTCGCCTCGTCCGTGTCGGTGGGCCACTGTCCCTGTGCAGCGCTGCCGTTGCTGTCGCCTGCTGCCGCGGCCCGCAGCGTCGGGGACGCGAACGGCGCCAGCAGCGACATCACCGGCGGCGGCGAGGCGGCGTCTCCGCGACGTCGCTGCCGTGTCCAGAGTGTCCGGTCGATCCATCGCCGCATCGCAATGGAGAAGTACGCGGCGGCGGAGGCCGGCACGAGCTCGCCGTACGTGTAGCGCTCATGGTGGTCACGCATGAGGGCGACCTCCTCGCGCAGCGCGTCTTCCAGCGCCGCGCCGACCCACGTCCGGTCCAGCAGCGTGGCTGCGTGTGGGTAGAGCAGCGTGGGGGTGACCCCGTCCCAGTGCTCGAGCGTCATCTGCCACTGCTGCCGGCCGTGTGCGCTGTGCAGCAGCCACGACGGCATGCGGAACAGTGAGCTGGTCGAGAAGCCTGTGGATGTGATGGACGACAGCGAGGGCGGTGCCGGCGTCCGCCGAGCGCCATCCTGACAGAAGAAGTGGTCTGTCGTCTCGGCGACGCAGACGTCGAACACAGCGCGGCCAGCAGCGACCGTCGCGCCACCTCCGCCCCGCGCCGCACTGCAGTGGCGTAGAGCCTCAGCAGACGCGCGCCGGAGACGGTGCAGTGCGCGCCGCACATCGGCCTCGCGCTCGTCCTCGGTGTGGTTGCTGTGCTGGTCTGATGGAGCCGCTGGCGTGCCATTGACGCCGGTCGCGCGGCGTCGCGTGATGGCCGGCTCCCAGTCGGTGACGACCACCTCGCGCTGCACAATGGACTCAAGAAAGAGACCGAGCCGTGCAGGAGGTCGGCGGGGCAGCGAGGCCGTTGCGCTGCTGGCGACGATGAGGGAGCGGTGGGCGGCGAAGCGCAGCTCCTGCCGTGCCGGGGACAGCGGCCGCAGCAGATCGAAGGGTGAGACGCGCTGGCCGAAGAGCTGGTCGTTGGTGGCGTAGAGGTAGAAGCGAGAGAGACCAGGAATGTGGTGCACGTACGACTCGATCACGCGGGAGTTGAAGGTGGGCAGCACCGTACCCGTCACGGCGCCGAGAGACTGATTGCCGGCGAGCAGGCACGTGTGCCGGTGCGGTGGTGCGCCAGCAACGCCGACGTCGGTTGCCGCGACAACCCCTCCTCCTGCACCATCAGCGGCAGCAGCAGCAGCAGCAGCAGCAGCGGCATCCGCACGCTCGACGAGGGTGGTGTGTGTCACGATGTGCAGCGGGTGAGTCGGCGCTGCGCTGTCTGATGGATGCTGCCGGCGACGCACCCACGCAGGCACCTGGTCGGGATCGGCAACCACAAGAAATACGTGTCCGAGCAGCGCATCTGCGGTGTTGTCCTCCCCCTCCTCCTTCTCCTGCCTCTGAGCGGTGGCCGTCGTGGCGTTGGCGCCGCGCCAGAGCGCCGCCCGCACCGTGTCGCTCACGTGCACCCCCATCTCGTCCTCGAGCACTGCGACATCGGCGCGCAGCTGGCGACGGCGTTGGTGCATCGCCGGGCTGCCGAGCACGTACTTGTCCACGCTGCGAAGGGCGTAGCGCAGCTCGTCCCAGTCACGCACGCGGCTGTCGTGCGCGATGCCCGGAGGGCGGCCACGCGCCGCGCGTGCGCCGCGGAAAGATGCAGCGTTGGGGTTGACATGTGTGAAGACGAGGTCTATACGCAGCGGCCGCGCGCAGCGGCGGCGTGTGTGTTGCGGCGAGGACGTCTCTGTGTACAACTCCCACATCGTGGCGCGCTGCAGCGAGAAGAAGGAGAAGAGAGGACTGTCGATGACCGGCGCCGGCTGCTGCTGCTGCTGCTGCTGCTGCTGCGTCGACGACGTGGGTGTGGCTCGCGACAGGGCGGACTGCGGACTGGCGCGGTCGGCGACGAAGGCTGCGGCGACAGTGGCGAAGGCGCGCTCCAGCCGGCGACGGGTGTAGCCGAACGGTGTCCACGGCCGGCATGACGCTGCTGCTGCTGCTGCTGCTGTTGCTGCTGTGATGTGGCGCGGACACGCATGCGCGTCATCACCGGGAGCATCTGTGCCGTCCCGCCGCTCCTCCTCCACGTCGGCTGCTGCCGCCGCCGCATCTGTTGCCACCACGTCGAACACCGCCGCCTCGCCCTCTGCGGCGAGCGGCGTCGTGCTGCTTTGCTGAGGCACAGCTGTGAAGAGCAGAAGCACTGTGCTGTCACGGTCGGCGAGGTCGACGAGGACGTCCTCGGGCTGCGACAGCGCCGTGCGTGACGGCGGCGGTGGCGTGTCGAAGGCGCTCCAGCGCCGTGCAGTTGTGTTGCCCGCGCGCACTGCCACACATGCGTCGCGGAGATGAGCAGCGACGCTGCCGTCGTCGCCGTCACCGTCACCGTCGTCGGCTCTGTTGTGGACAGCGACGGCACGGCCGGCGTTCAAGCTCGCCAGGCGGCACGCGATGCTCCACTCGTACGCCGCGAGGTCGATGCCAAAGTGCGCGAGGACAGAGGCAGCGACGTCGTGCACAGCCACGAGAGCACTCGAGGGAAGCAGCGCTGCAGCGGATGCGCCATCTGGTGCGATGGCGCCGCGGTGCCGCGCCGCCGCCGCCGCCTCTGCCGCGGCTGCCAGGCCGTAGGCGGCTGGTCGTGGCACGCCGTCGTCGGCGGCGCCAGTGGCCGTGGCGAGCGCGACGCTGTTGGATATCACTTCGTACTCGGTGAAGAGCACCACGAGCAGCAGCAGCCCCGTAAGGAAGCCAACAGTGGCAGCGGCAGCCATCACGCAACCGCGGCGGCGGAGGCGGCGGCTGCATCGGCGGAGTCGGCGAAGGCGTGGTGTGGCTGACTCACCGCACATCGCAGCAGCGTGGGCCGGCGCGACTCGAAGCGTGTCGAGGACTGCGTGAGTACTGCGGCAGCGGGCAAGCAGGTAGGCAGCTCCTGCCCATGACGGCCACCGCCGCTGTTGTGGTTGTTGTGTGCGCACGATGGGTCCGTCGTCGATGTCGTGTATATTGACATCATCTTCCACTGCCGTTGTCACCGCTGCTCGAGACGGCGTCGCGAGCACAACACGGCGCTTCACGTGCATGGCGCCTCGCACGCCACGCTCACGAGACAACGCACAAACACACACACACAGGCAGACGCACGCAATAGTGTGTGTTGGAGAGAGTGCCACTCGTTGAAGGTGTTGCAGCAACCTTCTTCAGACTCTGACGCTCACAGCATGAGACGTGCAGCTCGGCGGAGCCGCACTCTGTCCCACGAGCGTAGAGGCTGTGTGTCGTCGGCGGTGCGCGTTCCCGTGTCACTCTCGCGCTCTGCAACGCTGTGAGTGTCTGTGTCTGTGAGTGTATTCACATCTCACGCCAGAAAGCACTCAGGGCAGTAGATGCACAGACCGAAGGAAGGAGAAGAGCGAGAGAGCGAGCAGAGAGAGAAGCGCTGAGGTGCCGGTCACGGGAGTATCATCGCATGTGTGTGTGTGTGTGTAGGCGGTGGAGCTTCGACGTTGTGGCCCCACGACACACATATGCACACACACACACACACACACACACACGTGCACAGACACAGGTATGCGTGTACGTGCAGAGACGAGCGAAGCTGAGGGTGGTGCGAACGTGTCTGTGCATGTGTGTGTCTCTCTCTGCGATCGCTCTCGCGCTTTATCAAGAGAGAGAGAGAGAGAGAGATCACTGAGGTGCGGATGGTGCCCTGGATGCGGTTGATGTGTTCTTTTTTTTTTTTTTTTTTTTTTCGCTGAGGGAGGTGGGCGTCAGGCGGTGACTGTCAGTGGCACATGCGTGTGGTAGGACGCGAGAGGGAGGGAGATCATGGCCGGTAAGCGGGTACAGACCCACACACACACACACATATACACACATATACACACATACACACATGCACGTGTACGCACACACACTCACGTATTCAGTACACACACACACATAGACGCGAGGAAAGAAACAGAAGAGAGATGACAGCAATAGGTAGCATCTGGGTTCAGCATAATAACACAAGAAATCAAAACACACACACACACACATATACACACATGTGAGCGCGAGTTGCGACCACTGCATGCTCGGCGATGGCCATCGACAGAGATCGCGTGCGCTGTGTGACACGGGGGGAGGGGGCTGAAGGCTGATGTAGCGGCGAGACAGAGACACACACGCATATTCTTGTGTGTGTGTGTGTGTGTTCGTGTGTGTCGTAGATATAAAGACACGCACGCAGTAGAAAAAACGTGGCGACGCAGGGGATGCACAACGGCAAGAGGAGGAGCGGAGTCGACACACACACACGTACTCGTCGGAAGGCAACCACCACCACCATCACCATCACCACGCCGCAGCTGCAGCTGCTACAGCTGGGTGAGGGTGTTCATATGCACTTCTGTATGTGTGTGTGTGTGTGTGTGTCTGTGTGTCTGTGTGTGCCGCCTCCCCTACAGGAGTCGCTCATCCTCCCCTTGCAGAAGCGCGGCCGTTGCCTCGCCGACGCCGACCTCCGCGATGTGGCTGCTCGCCGTGGCGATGACGATCGCCTCTGCGAACAGCCCCACGACGGAGAGGATGAGCGCCGACCACATCGTCTGCCACCCCGCCGCCCCCTCGAAGCCCATGTCGCGGTAGGAGCTGACGCACCCGTCGAAGGGGTTGCAGCCACCGGCGCCGAGATGGTAGGCGGGGGCCGCGCCGGTGTCGATGCTCAGCGGCGCCACGCTCGTGCGTCTCACCGCGGACTCTGTCACGGCGGAGTGGCGCAGGATGGACACGTCGCGCAGCTCCTTCCCGGGGAGATGCAGGACGACCGACGGCACGTTCGTGGAGGACAGCTGCGTCGACTGCACCAGCGGCTCCGCCGTCGCCAGCGTCGCTGCCGGGGCGGCGCACCAGTCCTTCTCGTACATGGAGTGTGCGATGTAGCAGCTCACGCCGGTGGAGAGGATCCCCAGCAGGAGCAGCGCGCAGATCGGAGCGCCGCAGACGCCGCGCACGCGGTGGCGCGAGCGCGTGAAAGTGGGCGCGAGGTGGAAGATGGAGAAGAGGGTGGCGGCAGTGAAGGCCACGATGCCGATGATCGTGGCCACCTGTGCGAACTTGAAGGCGACCGCCAGGTCGTGGCAGTTCTCAGCGAAGGTCTGCGCCGGGACGTGCTTCTCCACCGCGGGGGTGTAGATGCTCGTCGTCCACAGCGATTGCGTGATGGAGGAGTGGAGGTCGTCGATGCGCAGGCGGAAGATGGGCAGCATGGTCGTGGAGCCCAGGCACAGCGCCGCCGCCACAGCGTGAAGGACGACGTTGCCTCGCATCAACATCAGCTTTGTGTCTGCGGAGACCATCTTCGCTGACGCCGCAACCGCGCCGGAGACAGGGGGGAGGGTGTGTGTGTGTGTACGTTTGCCGACACGTTACAACCGCGGGTTGGGCTGATACGACTGCAGCGGCGACCGAACACGTGTGTGAGGAGTACACAGGACAGATACAGAGCAATAGAGAGAGATGGCGAAGGGCACTGGAGAGAGGCACCAGAGGAGACCAAAAGAAAAGAAAAGAGAGAGAGAGAAGGCGAGAACAGCGCGTGTAAATGCCAGCTGAGGCAACATGCATGCGTGTGTGTGTGTGTGTGTGTGTGTGTACGTGTGTGTGTGTGTGTGTGTGTGTCATTGTGTGTGTGAATGTGAGGTGTTGGTACATCAGCGCGAGACGATGAAGGTGATGCGAGGAGCAGAAGCGAGCGTGGGTGACGAGTCCAACAGATGGAGACGAAGTCCGCCGTCAAAGAGCCGACAGCGTCTCCGGGTGCGGTGGTGGTGGTGCGCATGTGTGAGGAGGACCAGAGGAGAGGAGGGCGGTGAGGCTGAGCCGTATCATACTTCCATCCCCCCTCATTCGGCCCTGCAAAGCAGCGTAGCGGAGGTTCCACCACACTGCTGCTGCTGCGGCTCTCCATCATATCTCTCTCTCTCTTTGCATTGCGGTCAAGTTTCGATGTTGCTGTTGTTGTTTGTGATGAGGGCTCGATAGCGCATCAGCGGCGAAGCTGTGCACTCGCTCTGCACGACACACACACACACACACCCATAAAAAACAACAACAACAGAAAACGAATGAGAGACAAAACACAAAAAAACCAAAAAAAAAAAGAAAAGAGAAGAGACGTAAGTGAGAGGAGGTGATGCACGCGCTTGTGTGTGTGTGTGTGTGTGTGTGTGTGTGCGCCTCGGCGTCTTGCGAGGGCGTTGCGAGTGCAAGGAAGAGCCGCGATGTGTGAACGCGCCACAGAAGGTGTCATCATAATAGAAGCGTGTAACGAGGACAACGTGCACGTCACGTCCTGCCCCCCCCCACTCATCACTGCAGGCGGTAAGGGTTCCAGCGGTACGTGTTCGCCGCCGCGTCAACGGTGCGCGGGCTTGCGGTGCGCAGTGCGCGAGTGCCATCGTCAGTAACCACCGCTGCTGCTGCTGCGAAGGCCTCCGCCACGACGTCGCTGTCCGGGTGGCGCACCATCGTGTCGTGCACGTCGCGTGGGAGCGCTACGAGGCGCCCCGACGCCAGGCCGTGCGGGCCGACCGGCATCACGAGGCGCAGGCGACGCCCGCGCCGTCCCGGTGCTGCATGCGCGCCATCGTCGTCGTCCTTGACCGTTTGATCGAAGAAGACGCCGTTGCCCGCCATCCAGCTGCGGTGCTGCTGCCGGCACTCGTGCATGTCAGCGCGCTCGTCCACGCCGAGGTAGTCCCCTGGCGTGACGTGCAGCGGCGCGTAGGGGAGATGGACGGCAACACGCTGCCCCGCTATCGCGGTTACAGTCCCCCGGGGGTGGAGCGGAGCTGCTGGCTGTGCGGTGCCATGTTCTACAGACAAGCTCGCCGCGTGCGTCGGCGGTACACCGCTGCAGGTGCTGCCGATGCTGCTGCTGCTGCCGACGACGTTGCTCTCCGCGCAGCTGGCGAGCTGCAGCGACGCGGTGCTTCCTGTCGCCGTCATCGTCCGCGCCGCGGTGAGAGAGGGGGAGGAGGAGGCGGAGGAGGAGACTTTGCTGTGGCGGCTCTGCGCGCTGCTCGGGCAGTCGAGCGCCGACTCGCTCTCGGGGCCGGCAACACCAGTGGACAGCGACGGGTGCGGTGACGGGTCGGGTGCGAGTGCGCCGCGTTGGCTGCCGTGCACCGGCGCGGCGGGTGCGTCCTTCCCTTTGCGCTTCAGCCGGCGGCGCTGGTTCTGACGTTGCCGCTGCAGCGCCAGTCGTACAAACCGCGGCTTCGTGCCGAGGAAGAGCCTCTGCCCTGCAAAAGTGAAGCTCCAGATGTGGAAGGAGCCGCACTCCACGTGTTGTCGATGCCCCACCGCCGTTGCCGTTGCCGTGGCCACGGCGCGTGGCTCGGACGGTGGCAACAGCAGCCAGCCCGCATCGTCTTTGTTCTCGTAGGCCTGCGCCTCTGCCACACCGCGCAGGCCGTCGAGCAGCAGCTCCACGATTCCATTGTAGGAGAAGAAGCGACGCGTGCGCAGCATTGCACGGTGGGTGCCCTCCGAGTCCAAGTTCTTGATCACCAACTTGTCGTGCAGGTTGTGCACCTCCGCTGCGAAGACGTCTGCGGGGGAGAACATCTCCAGCACCGGCATCCGCCGCATGCCCGCCCGCTTGGGGTGGCTCGCCTCGCTGTGCAGCGCCGCGAACCAGACAAAGAGGATGAGCGTGCAGGCACGCACCCACCGGTGTGTTCGAGGGCAGACCGCGAGCACATCGCCATCGCAGGCGGTCGGTGCATCCAACAGAGTGGGCCAGTGCTCGTACGGGTTCGAGTGTGGGGTGGCAGGACCGTCCCTGCCGTCGTCGCCGTCGCCGTCGCGGATGGGGAGCGCGGCGGGGCCGCGGGTGAGGGACCGCATGTAGCAGCGCAGCAGCGTGCGGAGGTCCGCCTTGACGGGCACCTGTGCGAGTGTCAGGCGAGAGGTGACGCCGGCCTCGACGGGCTCGCGCATCGCGTCGTCGTCGCGGTAGTGCGCGGCATAGCGGGACGTGAGAGGGATGGGCGAGCGCACATCCATGTCGGCGACGGCGAAGCAGAGCACGTCGCCCTGCGCGTAGGCGTCGTGGGAGGCGCGTATCTGCGCCGGCGTCGGCGCGGGCAGCCGGTGTTCGCCACCGGCCCGCCAGACGCGCTCCTCCTCCTCGTCCTCGTCCTCGTCCTCCTCCTCGCGCTCCGCCCCTGTCGATGGCGGGCGGCGGTCCCCTCCGGCGTGGTGGGGGATGCGCAGGACCCCGTGCAGCCGCACCGGGGGGCACTGCTGCGGCGGCCCGACGTAGGGGAGACAGAAGATAGGCGCGGACGCCTGCGAGAGGTAGTAGAGGAGGTCGCGCGTGGCGCTGCGGGTGTAGCGGACCAGCACTGCACGCCCGCGCACCGCGACGCGGACGCCGAGCTCGGCGAGCGCCACGTCCTTGGAGAGCGGGTTCACCATCGGCACCCAGTCTGCTGAGCTGAGGTTGGGGTTGCACACCACCTCCTCGTGGAGGCCGAGGCGGCGGCGCTTGAAGGCCCAGCCGCACGCCTCGACCACCGGGCAGCTCTCGTACCGCGCGAGGTCGTCCATCTCGTCATCCAGCTCGTCGTCGCCGCCGTGGATGTCAGCGCCGGTGTGTTGAGTGGCGCTGTCCGCCACACCGCTGCTGCCTGAGCCGCTGGCCATGCAGACATCTCGCTCTCGCGTGCGCTTCGTGCGGGCTTGGTGGATGGACGGGGAGGCAGTGCGGGCGGCTGCGGCGCGGGCGCCGCCGACTGCCACGCCGCTGCCGTGACGCGAGTCCGCCACCGACGTGGCGGCAGAGTAGTCGTGCGCGGCGCTGCGCGCGCTCGTGCTGCTGCTCTTCTGCTCCCCGCACGCCACGTCGACGCTGCTGTGACTGCCTGCCGCGGCAGTTGTATGAGTGCGCGCCGGCGTCGGCGCTGCCACGGACTGCGTCGTCGTCGTCTGCGGAGCACGCGCACGGCGGCCAGGGCGGCTGTGGTGCGCCTCCTCCTCCTCCTCCTCCGCCGCCTCATCGCGCTCGTCGTGCTCGTCGCTGTTCTCCTCGCTGATGTCGTCTGCATCGATCTCGTGCAGCGCACCGCTCTCATCAGGGCGGAAGCGGCGCTCCGGCGGCGCGGACACCATGAAGCCGTGCATCGGACTGTTCACGAAGCGCACGTAGTCATTCCACTGGTGCCGCCGCGTCAGCGCCGTGCGGACGCGCGTGTCGCCGTCGTCCACCTCGCGGATGGCCGCGAGCAGGCGCAGCTCCACCTCACGCTGGAACTGGAGCTGTGGGACGTCGCTGAGCCCGACGAGGCCCCACACGGGGCGGGCGATGGCATCGGGCAGGCCGGCGTGGAGGCACATCTCGCGGAAGGTGAGATGACGCAGGACCGACATGCGGTTCAGCACCTTGTCGCCCACCGCGGTGTGAATGAAGCGACAGACGCGCAGCACCGGCGGCGGTGCGACGTCGAAGCGGTCGGGGAGCGTCTGCTCCTCGTAGAACTCCTCCGCCGCATCCCCCGCCACGCCGCGCAGCCATGGTGCCCCGCGCAGCGGGTCCACCGCCCGCGGCGCGTCGTCGTCGTCGTCGTCGTCCGCCGTGAAGGCCCTGCGCCGCTCCCTGGCCACGGCGTGCTCTGCTGCGCTGCTGGGCAGGAGCCCGTCCACGCCGAGGACGCGGACCGGGAGGACTGGGATGTAGTAGCGTGCGTAGATGGGCTGTATGAGCTCGTAGGCGCGACGCTGGTTCGGGTTGTCGAAGTCCTCCGCGTGCTGCGTCGCCACCGTGAAGGTGGTGGTGAAGGGCGCGCGGCAGCCCGGGCTCTGCGCCGCCGTCGACGCCTGCTGCCGCGCCTGCACGAGGCTGCCGTCTACCGCGACCGTCCTGCCCATCGCTCGCACATATGTGGGGTTGTAGGCGAAGATGTAGTTGACGCCCTCGTGAGCGACGAGGTGCACGCGGCCGTCCATGTACCGCTCCTCCTGCTCGAAGGGCAGCTCCTCCCCTGTGAAGGAGGGGTAGGATGTGATCTGGCGCTCATCTACCACTGTCGTCTCCGACGCGTGGGGCCGGCCGTGCAGGTCAAGCACGTCCAGCGCCGCCTCGTCGCGGTACTGGGCGGCGTCGTGCCCCGTGCCGGTGCTGCTGCTGCTGCTCGCACCGCCGCCGCCGTGGGCGTCGTCCGTGGCGCCGGCGCGCATCGATCGTGCTCGCCGGTACGCGGCGTGGGCCTTGTGGGTGTCCTCCATGCTCATCCGCTCCATTACGGCTTCAGGGATGGGACGCAGCCACACTCGCGGCGGCGGCACCGCCTCCGCCTCGGCAAGCGCATCGGCGTCCACGGCGGCGAGAGGCGGTGCATCGGGGTCGCGGACGTCGTCGCCACCGCGGCCGCTGTGGCACTGCGCCGGCTGCCGCGCCAGCGTCTGTTCGCGGTGGCGGCGGACGACGTCACGCGCGGCCTGCCAGCGCTGCTCCTGCGCGAACAGCTCGCACATCTCCGCGTCCGTGTCGACGAGCGCGCCCCTCGTCGGCTCCAGCACCAGCGCGCGGTAGAGTTCGTGGCGATCCTCAATGGCGGGGCGCGGGCATGGCATGGCCGATGATGACGACGATGGCGGCTGTGAGGGCAGCCCATGCTCGCGCAGACACGCCGCCACATCCTCATCGTGGTAGTGCACGCTCGGGTCGGCAGCACGCATCTCCGGGCCCCAGTCCTCGCCCAGCGAGTGGTGGAAGGCCGCCGCGGCCGCGTCGGGCAGCACTGCTGACGCTTCTTTGATATTGAAGCTGTACTTGCAAGACTGACTGTTGCGGACGCGGTGCACCTCCTTGAAGGCCAGGCAATCGGCACTGGGGAAGTAGTGAGGCGTGAGCGGGACATGCAGGGCGACGGTACCGTTGTTGTTGTTGAAGTAGATCGTGTTGGGCCCCTCGTGGCTCTCACGACTCGGGAGAGCGCCCATCGCGGAGGCGCAACACACACCACACACACACACACAGAAAGAAAGAAAGAACAACAACAAGACGAATGTCACACGAGAGAGAGAGAGACGTACGACTGTCTGCCCAAGTGTGTATGTGTATATATCTGTGTATGTCTGCGTGTGTACCTGTGTGCCTGTGTGTGTCTGTGTGTGTATGTGTCTGTGTGTGTGTGCTGAAGCAGAGATGATGGGGAGCAGACTGCCGCGCGCGACACAGCAAGAGAGAGGGAGAGAGGGAGAGGGAAGCAAGGAGGCTGTAGCGCACATTCACGTGTGTGTCTCTCTCTCTCTGTGTGTCAACAGCGGTGGCCACACACAACCAGCAGAGGTGTACACACGAGGGACGACCTTCATTTTTTTTGGATTTACGATGAGCGCAGATGAGCCGTGGCACAACCGGCTTGTGTTTTCATATCTTAGAAACTCCTCCACATGTACACACACAGACACACAGACACACAGACACACAGACACACTTGAACACATGCACACGCTCACACTGATAGATGTATGTACTCAAGCGTCGAGAGGTTGCCGCCACGGCCGTCATCGGCGTTGTGGGTGTGCGTGTGTTTGTGTGTGTGTGTGTGTGTGTGTGTGTGTGGTCGATGCAAGGATCTGCAGCGCGCCACTACGTACTCTCGCTTCTGCCATCTGCGGGTGGTCCTCAGGTGTTACCAGTACCACCAGTGCTGCTGTTGCTGTTGCTGTTGTGGCTGGCGGTGGCGCTGCTCTGCATCCACTTCGTGCTCGCGTAAGGGTTCCATCGGAACGCTTCGCGCTGCCGGTACGTGTCGTCGTCGACGCGCAGCACCGACTCCCCCTTCGTCTTGGAGCCCTCGTTGATGAGGTTCGTGGGGAGCATGCTGGTCGGCGACAGTCGGTGCACCGCGTCGTCGGCGGTCATGAGCTGATGCGGCTGCAGCGCCAGTCCTGTCGGCCCGGGCGTCAGGTCGCCGAAGATCGGAGTGGCGGGGAACACACACGACGCGTGCGGGCTGGGCGTGAGGGCGGCAGAGCCGAAGCCGACACCCACGCCGGCGGTCATCAGCAGATGCGGAGCACCGGCGAGGTGCGCACCGTGTGGCGGCATCCCCTGCACCGGCACGATGGAGGTGGTGCTGCCGCTCGCCGTGCGCCGTCGCACGCGCACGTTCAGGCTCGCCGCAGCGGTGGTGGGGGAGCCCGGGCCGACCCCCCGCACCGACCCGCCGCCGCCGGCGACGACGCCCGCGGCGGTGCTGGCGGTGACTGGGATGATGGCGGGGACGGTGGACAGGTCCACGGAGGGCAGCCGCAGCGACGGCGCGGCGTGGGGCGGCGGTGCGGACGGCGGCCACGCTGTGCTGGACGCGGCCGCGGCTGGGGCCCGCACGCGCGGTGCCGGCAAGCCGACCGGTCCCCAGTAGCGGAACATAGCCGGGATGCCGCCGCGCGTGCTCTGCGGGTGAGGCAGCGGCACGAGATCAGCGACGATCGTCACGGGCCGGAACGGCGTCCGCGTCGGCAGTGGCGGGTAGTACTCGTTCTCATGCCGCTTGCCATCCTGGATGAAGGTGTTCCCGCCGTGCTGATGATAGTAGTTGGGCCGTGCACCGCCGCCGCTGTTGTTGTTGTTGTTGGCGTGAGCGGGGACGCGTGAAGCAGGACTGCCCAGCGCACCGCTCTGGTGGCGCGCCACACCAGCGACAACACCACCACCGCCGTGGCTGCTGCTGCTGTTGCTGCCGCTGCTTGGGAGTGGGCATGGATGCTGCAGTGGTGGGGTGTGTGCGGGTGGCGAGTGATGCACCGCTGCAGGCACCGCGCCAGCACCAGCCGTGGCGGCTGCTGAGAGCGTCGGTCTGGTGGCGGCAGCGGCGGTAGCAGTGCCACCGCCGCTGCCACTGCTGATGCTGCCAACTCGCGGCGCAGAGAGGTGACGACTGTGCTGCTGGGCAGCAGCATCGCCGTGGGTAACGGGGGCCGCCGCCGACACCGCCGCACTGCGTCTGCTGTCGCTGGGGGTGCAGAGGGGCTGCCGCGGCTGTGCTGGCGACAGCGAATGGTTGGTAGTCCAGTGCGTCCGCTGTGGTTCAGGGGCGGGCTGCACATCTCCGGCACCGGGTGCGGCGGCGGTCGGTACCGTTGCCGAGACACTGCGGAGCGCGGGGTCAGCGTGACGCCGGCCGCCACCGCTGCTGCTGCCGCCGTCCTCGTCCCCCTGCTGGCACGGTACGGGGTCGCCTGCACGCGCCTGATGGCCTGACCGTAGTCTGGAGAGCGGGATGCTGCGTGTCGTCGCCACTGTCGCTGCTGCTGCTCCTGCTGCTCCGGACGAGGCAGTGCGCGATGTCGGCGACGAGGGGCTCGAGTCGGACTTGGAGTCGTCACCGGTGGCGACCGCGGCCGACTGCCGCCGCTGCTGCCGCTGCTGCTGCTGCTGCTGCGACGACGACGTCGACGACGAGGCGGGCCGGCGCACCCCCTCCACAGCCTCCTCCTCCTCCTCCTCCATCTTCTTCTTCTTCTTGCTGCGGGTGCGCTCCAGCAGCTTCTGCCGGCGCAGCCGCCCCTTCGCGAACTTTGGAATGACGCCGTAGAAGTAGCGCTGATGGTTGTGTCGGAAGCTCCAGAGGTAGTACCGCCCGCCGCTGAGTTGGATCGGGCTGCCGTCGGGAAGACTCAGCCAGCCGGGGTCGCGGCGGTCTTCGTAGAAGCGGTTGTCCACCACCCACTTCGTCCAACTCAGCAGCAGCTCATCGAGGCCAACGCACAGGAGACGCGTGGACGTGGAGGCGACCGTGACAGAGCTCTCGCGGTCGCCGGTGCTGCTGCTGTCTGCACCGCCACAGCTGGCGCGGCTGCTGCTGCCCATCGCAGCCGCGACATCCAGCGCTGGCGGCGGCTCCGGTGTGTGGGAGGCGCCGCCGCTGCCTCTTCCACCTCTTCCTCCCCCGCCTGTTGCTGCCGCTGCTGCCTTCGCTGCGAGCCGACGCCGCAGCTGCACGTGCTCGTAGTGCTCCCACTGACGCTGGTCGAAGTTGTACACGACGAGGTCGCCGTCGCAGAACTCGTCCGCGGCGTAGGTGAAGACGTGCCCGAGCTGCGCACGCTCACGCGCCTGCTGCGCCACGAGCGCGCCGGCCCCGCTCTCGGCGCTGCCCGGGATATCCTTGCGTGTCACGGCACCAGAGACGGACGGCGACGACGACGACGCCGTTGTCGGCTGGTGCAGGCTCATCTTGTGCAGTCGGTGTGCGGCGCTCGGGCCGGGCGCCGCCATCTCAACGTCCGATACACTGAAGCACGTGATGAGGTCCTCGCTCGTCAGATACTCTGCCATCACCGCCATCTCCTCCACCTGTCCAATCACCACGCGCTCTCCGTCGTAGTTGCGCGGCGCCACCGCCCCTGCTGCTGCTGCTGCTGCTGCTGCTTCTACAGAAGCAGCGACGGCGTCTGTGTCGCCGCCGTGCGCGGTGCCGACACTCCCACCACCCTTCGCCGTCTGCAGGGCGAGGTTCACGCTGCTGGGCCGCCGCAGTCGCACCGCACCGCCGTAGCTCACACTGGTCGTGTCGACAGGCTCAACGTATGCTCCTATGAAGATCGGCGCGGCGGCGGCGGAGCAGTAGTAGAGCAGCGCGCGCACACAGTCCTCCCGCAGGAGGAAGAGGAAGTTGCGACCGCGTGTGGTGGCCAGCATGCCGCACTCGTACAGGGCATGGCTGGGCCGCCGCGCCGCTGACCAACTCCCGTTCTCGCGGAGTGCGTCGTGCGGGGCGTGGCTGGACGACGCCGGAGTCGCCGCGACGTCGGGGCTGCCGACGTCGTGATGGAAGATCGTCTCGAGTGACAGAGACGCGGGCGGCTCGAGGAGTGTGGAGAACAAATCGAAGTTGGGCCGCGGCGGCACGCCGGGCCGGTGCGGCTCAGCGGACTTGACGCTGCCGCTGCCGCTGTCGCTGCGGCGGCCATGAGCAGCCGCCACGGTCGGAGGCGGCATCGCACCAGAGGTGGCCATGCGTGGTGGCGAGACGGTGCGAGGCCGGGCAGCGCCACCGCCGCTCACGCGGCCGCGTCCTTCCTCCTCCATACGCCAGTCGGGATCGTCCTTCTCCTCCTCGCCTCCCGCACGGCCGGCCGTGTCCCCGCACTCGCGCCGCTGCCGCCTGGCCGCCACATCATCGTCGCCGCCGCCGCCGCCGTCGTCGCTGCCATCATCGGCGGACACCACCGCCGCCGCCGCCGTTGCCGCTGTCGTCGCTGCGCATGGCAGCGTCTGCCTCTTGTCCTTCTTTCTCCTCCGCCGCGCTCTCGCTGCGTCCACGTCATCGTCGTCCTCCACTGGATCGCGTGGGCCGTGGCCCTCCGGCCTGCCGATCGTCGCCTCCTCGAGGGGACGGAGGAGACGGCGGCTGCGGAGCTCCGGGGCGTCGCCGTCCACCATCACCGACCTGTCCCCCCGCGTCGCCGTCGTCGTCGTGGACACACGCGCGGCATCCTTGTCCTTGGCGTTGCAGTGGTGCGTCGTGCCGTTGGCGTCTGCTGCGGCCACCAGCAACGCTGCGCGAACGCCGTCGTGGCCGTCGCCGCTGCCGTCGTCCCCGGAAGCCAGCGAGACCGCCAGCCCCGGCGAGGAGCTCTCCGTTACGCTGCCACCACCACCACCAGCACCAGCACCACCGCTGCCCTTGACCGCCGCGACGGCAGCGGCGACGGCGCTCGCCGCGCTGGTGGCTGTCCCTGTGCTGGCCACCTCCTCCGTCAACTCGCGCTGCCGCACCGTCCGCTCCGGTGGGGTGAAGTTGCGCATCATGTGCAGATTTGCATTGATGAAGTTGAAGAAGTTGTTGTCGCGGTCGACGACGCCGAGCCAGTCGCGCAGCCGCACATCCTTGTCGTCCACCTCGGCGACGGCCGCCTTGGCGCGGAAGAAGGTCTCGCGCACCATCTGCAGATACGGGATGTTGGAGAGCACACAGGTGGACCAGATGGGCCGCGTAAGCGCGTCCTGCAGCCCGGCCTGCCTGCACATGGGGCGGTAGGAGAGCAGCATGACGAGGGCGGAGCGGTTTACGATCTTATCCCCCACCGAGCCTTCGATGAAGCGGCAGACGCGCATGATGGGAGGCGGGCGAGGTAGCTGCTCCATCACCGCGT
Source organism: Novymonas esmeraldas (assembly GCA_019188245.1). NCBI lineage: Eukaryota > Euglenozoa > Kinetoplastea > Trypanosomatida > Trypanosomatidae > Novymonas > Novymonas esmeraldas. Next base: position 249,337 of record JAECZO010000021.1, on the reverse strand, counting down.
CCACAGCAGCAGCGGCGGCGTCGTCCGCATGCCCACACCCGCGCAGCCAGGGAGTGCCGCGGCTACGCGAGGGCAGCACACCATTCATGCCCACCACACGCACCGGTGCGATGTTGATGATGAACTCGTCCTCCCCGTCCTCGTCCACGCGCTCCGTGTTCCACGCCGCGTCTTCCCCATCCTCGGCTGCGCAGTGGACCGCGTGACCGCCGTCGTCACTGCCGTCGCCGCCGCCGTCCCGCCGTGCTCGCGCGGCGCGGCGGTGGACGCGGGTGGATGTGAGCCGGCGCAGCTGCGTGTAGTCCATACGCTGTGTCACCCGCTCCCCACACCGCGCGCACCAGCCGTACCGCACCGGCGGCGCCACCTCCGCGTCCCCACCGCCTGCAGCGGCGGCGTGTCGGATCGCCGTCGGCGGCTCCTCGCAGTACACCACGTCGTGCAAACAGCGGCCGAGGACGATCGGCGTGTCGGAGATGGGAGTGGCACCGGAGGCGGTGGTGTCTAGTGCCGCCGCTGCTGTTGCTGTTGTTGCTGTTGTTGACGCTGGGGACGATGTGGACGGCGACGCTGGCGTGGCGACGGCGTCGTCGTCGCGGCGATGCCGGCTGCGCCTGCAGAAGTAAGCGAAGTGGTAGAGCACGCCGTGCTCCTCGACGAGGTGGACGCGGCCGTCGCGGTACTTGGGATCGTCTTCAAAGTGATAGTGACGCCGCTCCACCACCGGCAGCGGCGGGGCCCGCGTCACACCCTCTGACACCGCCGCTGCCTGCTGCTGCTGCTGTTGCTGCTGCTGTTGCTTGGGATGCGTAGACGCGGCTCCGCCTGCGGCGGTGGGGCGCACGTCGTGGAAGGCCACCGCGACGTAGGGGATGTTGTGGCGGCGGCAGTAGTCAGCGCGCATCTCCTCCTCTTCCTCCGTCGTCATGCGCAGTGCGATGGCCTGGGCGATGGGGTAGAGCAGCTTCTCCGGCGGCGGCGGCGGCACAGCCGGCGGCGTGAGAGCGGCAGGGCTGTGGTTGCTGGCGTCATCCTTGCCGGGGCAGGGGGCGGCGGTGGCGGCCAGGGCGGAGCGCCAGCGCTGCTCTTGCGCGACCCACTCGCACATCTCCTCATCCGTGTCGACGAGGGTGCCGGCTGTTGGCTCGGTGATCAGCACGCGGTAGAGCTCGTCCCGATCCTCGATGGAAGGGCGGCAACGGCGGTGGCCGTGACAGCGATATGACTCGGACGGCGCCGTCGTCGTCGTCGTCGTCGTTGACGCGCGCGCTGCGTCACCGCCACCACCACCACCACCGCCGCACTCGAGCACGCGTTCGCGCACCTCGTCGTCGTAGTAGTGCAGACTCGGGTCCACCTCATCCACTTCAGCGCCCCAGTCCTCCTGCTGCGCAGCTCGAAACGCCTCTGCAGCGGCTGCTGGCATGACAGAGGACACGTCTGTCACATCGAAGCAGTAGAGGGCCGACTGGTTGTTGCGGGCGTGGTGGAGCTGTTGGAAGGCGAGGCTGGCGGGGGACGCGAAGTAGTGCTGCGTCAGCGGCACGTGAAAGACGATGTGCGAGCCGCAGTTGGCGAAGAAGACAGAGGAGGGGTCTTCATTGGACTCACGACTCGGAAGCGCACCCATGTTTTTTTTTTTTTTTTTTATTGGCTTGACGTCGCGTACGTGTATGTGTCTGTCTGTGTGTGTCTGTCTGTCTGTGTATGTGTGTGTGAGGGGAGAGATGACAGAGGAAGGGAGGGACGAGGTCTGCAACTACACACACACACACGCAGGTAGAGAGGCAGTGGGACACCCAAATGGAAGCGATGGGAGTCCCAGTGACGCTGTGGCGGAGACGATGAGGTGTGTCGGTGCCGCCACGGACCAGTGCTACCGCGTGTGGTGGGGGCAACAATCAAATGTACAACGAGGACACGACGACGACGGCGCACACGTCGCACAAAACTCACGCACACAACAACAACAACAACAACACGACGAACAACAGAGATCAGCAAAAAGAAGAAGGTCGATGAAGGACAGGTACGACAGTTGCTTATGTGACGCTGCACACACAGACAGACAGACAGACAGACAGACACAGGGTCTCAGCCCAGATCGACGCAGACGCGCTCTACACACAGTGAGAGAGAGATAGAGACAAAGTAGTTAAGGAAGGCCCATAGGTGGACGCCAAGCGACACCACGGATGGGCTGCAGTGGCGGAGCGGAGGGCGTTACAAACACACACACACACACACAAAAGTAGAATGAAAAGAGAAGACAGTGAGGCACAGAAAATAGCTCTCGAGCAGCACAGACACAGACACACTCTGACCAACACACACACACACACACACACACACGCACACGGAGGAGGCAGCAGCAACAGCAGGAAGGGCAGCAGAGAGCTGAGAGAGGAGAGGAAGAGGGGAGGGGAAGCCGCCGCGAGGTGCACCTAGTAGAGATAGAGAGAGAGAGAGCGCCCCCGCGACAAGGTGGCCCGGCGCGCGTCTGAAGATGCAGGAGTGACGACGACGTGGAAGACAGGCGCACAGACGCAGCCAGATACACGCCGTGGAGTGCACACGGCCGGAGACAGAAGGAGGGAGGGAGCAGAGAGAGAGAGAGAGAGCAAGTAGATGAAGAGGGGAGGAGATGAACGCTACTCGCGAGAAAGAGAGAGAGAGAGTGACTCGACGGAGAAGAAGCAAATTTAAAAAAAAAAAAAAACAAGAACAACAACAGAAGACGAAGACAAAAACAGGTGCACAAAGAGACTGAATCTACAGAAGACAGGAGCACTACAGACAACCGGGACACGCACTCGTGCGCACAGGTTCACAACAATGCGGAGTGTGTGTGTGTGTGTGTGTGTGGGAGAGAGAGAGAAAGAGAAGTACGTGATGTCGATCGCTGCTCGTATCGGCGAGTGTAGTGCCTGGCGAGACTGCAGTTGCTCAACACCTACACATCCGTTGCAGAGAGAGAGAGCGTCGTTCAAGTGTGTGAGTGTGTGTATGTGCGTGTGTTTGTGGGTTGTGTATGTGGATGGAGGTAGAGCGGGTGGCATGACAGAGGGAGTGGTGGATGAGACATGTTCGTGTGTGTATGTGTGTGTTGTGTGGTGTGCAGGAGCAGCACACTGGGATGAGGAGGGGGAGAGATCCCGTGATGGCGCGATGCAGGCGCACGGCGCTGGTGATGGCGGCGGCGGCCCTTCACCCTCTCCCCCCCATGTCGCCTTCGCTCAACTTGTCAAGCTGCTGATGAAGGAAGCGAAGGAGAACGACCCTCGCCCGCTTCTTCCACAGCGTGTGCTCGTCTGTAGGCGTGCATCTGTCTGGGTGTCAGTCAGTCAGTCAGTGTGTGTGTGTGTGTGTGTTTGTATGTGTGTGTGTGGGTCCTACAGCGTACCTTTGTACCGCTCGCAGAAGATTGCATCCAAACAAAAAACACAATCAGCTCACCAAGACAGACAACACAGAGAGAGAGAGAAGGACAGAGAGCGAGTCAGGTGAAATGATCTCCCTTGCCCATCCCGATACCAACACCTCTGTTACACACACACACACACACACACACACACTCTGACTTGTGTGCGCGTGTGTGTGTGTGTGTACGCCTTCTCGCTTTCACAGTACTTCACGTCTCCACCAAACACACACACACACACACACACACACACATGACAGGCAGACGGACGCAGATGGAGACAGAGGTGCAACACGCAGCAATGTCACACAAAAAAAACACATGCATAAATGAACATCAGAACACAAAAAAGAAAAGGGAGTAAGAGAGAGAGAGACATACACGTACACACACACGCACTAATCATCCTCACATACGCCGAGGTTTAAAAACAAAAAACAAAAAAAAAAACAAGAAAGAGAGAGAGAGTAAGACGACGCGCACACAGAGAAGAAGCGCAATGCTGAAGCTAACACACACACACACACACACGCGAGAACACCTGAACGACAGAGACGGTAACACGTCTGTCCCTCTCTCTGTCCTTCTCTGATACACACACACACACGCTTTGTCTTCTATGAACAACGAACAACACACGAGTGTCTTCCCGCAGAACAACACACAAAAAAACAAAAACAAAAAAAACAAAAGAAAGAGAAGCACACGTGAGAGAGATGCGGAGGAAGAGAGGAGGAGAGTGCGTCGCCTCGCCGATCCACAGATACACACAAACACACACAAATACACACACACACAGACAGACACACACAGACAGACAGACAGACAGACACAGTCGTGCTCGCAGATGCAGAGGCAGGCAAAAAAAAAAAAAAAACAAACGATGGGCCGGACGAGAGTGGTACCGCGGATGACAGACGCTACTGCATCGCATACGGGTTGTGGGAGAACCGATGCGGCGCACTGCTGCTGTTGTTGTTAGAGTCGCCCGACACGTCTGCAGCGCCGGCGTTGCTGAGGTACGTGTTGTTCAGGTTGTAGCTGTCACTTATCCGAGGCTGAAGGTCGACGGCATCGGCGGGAGATGCATAAGAGGACGACGGTGACTTGTACATCTGTTGCTGATACGGCTGATGCTGAGCGGGGGGAGACGTACTCCGCTGCTGCTGCTGCTGTTGCTGCTGCTGCTGCACCTGCGGATGGTGATGTTGCTGTCGATGGTACTGCGGGTTGACGCGTTGCTGCGTGCCGGGAGAGGTGCGAAGCAGCGTGCCGCTCGCGTGTGTGCTTTGTCCAAGCAACTGCGGTGTCGCGGGCTGGGAGTACGGAGTGGCAGACGAGTGCAATACCGCCTGATACGCATGACCAACACCAGGGACGGGGGAGGCGGGGATGCTGCTCGCCTGCTGCTGCTGCTGCTGTTGCTGCTGCTGTTGCTGCACATATCCGTGTGCAGTGGATGTTGTGTTCGCCGCCGCCGCGCTGCCCAGCCCAGCTGCTGTGGAGTGAGCAGCACCGCTGCCTTTGCCTCCGCCGCGGGTAGCAACTCCGGCGCTGTTGGTGGAGGAGGAGGAGGGAGCTGTGAAACGCTGCTGCTGTTGCTGTTGTTGCTGCTGCTGCTGCTGCTGCTGTGGTGCGGCTGCGGCAGAGGGGCGTGCCACTGGGAGCGTCGTGTGCTGCGCCAGTGGTGCGTGGTGTGAGGTGGTCGTCTGCATGTCAAGCTGTTGTGGCTGTTGTTGTTGCTGTGGTGGCGGTGCTTGTGGGTACGGTGACGTCGGCATGGACCGAGGTGGACGGTTCCCGTACGCACCGCCTCGCTGCTGTTGCTGCTGCTGCTGCGCCGCCATCACCGGCGGCGCCACGGCCGGTGTGGATGTGCCGCTGTGTCCCACAGTGTTGTTGTTGTTGTATGGGACGGTGGTGAGACCGGCGCCGCCACCAAGTAGCGGCATCGGCGTGTGTTGCGGGTGAGGCGAGAGGTTCAGATCGTGGGACGCAGCGGGTGCAGCGCTGGTCAGCTGCACACCGCCGACTGCACGGCCGCTTGGTGTGTACCCGTGCTGCCGACCACCGCCTCCAACTTGATCGGCTTGGTCGACGAAGCGCTGCTGCTGCTGCTGCTGTCGTTGCTGCTGCTGCTGCTGCTGCTGTTGGTGTTGGTACTGCTGGTGGTGCGGCTGCTGCATGGGAGGCGGCGGTGCGGCATACTGCATCGACGACGGCAGCGACTGCGAGTCCGGGTGCTGCTGTGACTGCTGTAGCGGTTGGTGGTGGTGGTGTTGCTGGTGCGGCGCCTGTTGCTGGTAGGGCCTCTGGTACTCCCCACCTCCCGTGTGCGAGCCGCGCCCCCCCTGTTTCATGTTGTCTTCGCCGCCGCCACCGTCGCTCACAACCGCTGGCGTTCGTGCGCCGCGACCGGCCGGCGCCATGGCTGCGCCACCGCCGTTGCCGTACATGTTGCTGTGCACGGGTGGTGCCACTGCAGCGGGGTAGCGCGCCTCTCGTGGATCAGGCAGCGGCGGCGGCGGCGACTGCGGCGGAGCAGCAGCGGGCGGACTTCGATACTGCTGCGACGGCACCAACTGCTGCTGCTGCTGCTGTTGTGACTGCTGCTGCTGGTGGTGCTTCTGTGGGGGGACACTCATGCTCTGGTATGCCTGTCTGCCGCCACCACCGCCGGCGGCGTTGTTGCCCATGGACTGCTGGGTGGGCGCGTAGTACGGATACAGCAAGGCGCTGCTGCTGCCGCTGCTCTCCACCCCCGTCGCCGCCGCTGCTGCCGGGGTGGTGATGGTGCTCGCACTTCCGCTGGCTGGATGGGGCTGCGATGACGGCACTGCCCAGCCCAGCGTGCCGCGGCCCGCCCCACCACCGCCTCCACCGCCACCACCGCCACCACCGCTGTTGGTGTTTGAAGGCATGAACAAGGCGGGGCCGCCGACAGCTGCCTTGGCCGCCATGGAGGACGGCGGCAGCGAGAGCGCTGTGCGGTGGGCGGTGCTGTTCAGATTCTGATTGGCGTGCATCGGCAGTGGCGTATGCAGGGTGCTGCTGTTGTTGCTGTGGTTGCTAGCGTAGAGGCCGTAGCTGTGATTGCCGTGAAGGCCGCCGTCGCTGCCGAGGTCGCGCTGCTGCTGCTGCTGCTGCTGCGGCTGCGGGTGCTGTGGTGGAGGTGGCGACGTTATCGAACCGTAGCGCGCACCGGTGGAGACCGCACCGGCGGGGCCGCCTGTCGGTGAGAGCTGCTGCTGCTGCTGCTGCTGCTGTTGCTGCTGCTGTTGCTGTTGCTGTTGCTGTTGCTGTTGCTGTTGCTGCTGCTGCTGTTGAGGGTAGCGCTGGCCACCGGCACCTGTCTGTCCAGCCGCAAGTGCACCACTTCCTCTCACTCCTGTCGCTGCGTACCCTGACTGGCGCTGTGGGTAAGCTTGTTGCGGTTGCGGTTGCAGTTGCTGCTGCTGCTGCTGCGGTTGCGGTTGCTGCATCAGCGGCGGATAGGCGTTGGGCTGCGAGAGGGGCATCATGCCTGCTGGCGGGCCTGCCGGGTGCGACGCCGCGGTCGACAGCTGCGATGACCCGCCGTAGGACGTCTGCGGGGGGCTCGTGGGGTGGTACGAAGAGGTTGCACGCGAGCCTGCGGGTGATGCGGAAGCCACAGAAGCATCAGCATAGTTGCTGCGACCACCGGAGAAGGCCGAGCTCACATTGCTAGGTGGCAGGGAGCGGTCCGGCTGCTGCTGCTGCTGCTGCTGCTGTGGAGGCGGCATCATCATCATCATCATCGGAGGCGGAGGAGGAGGCGCACCCGTCGACGGTGGAGCGAGGTAGGTGTTGTAGCGAGGGACACCGGGGTGTGCTGCCGCCACTGCTGCTGCTGCTGCTGCTGCTGCTGTTGCTGGCATCGGTGGCTGTGCAGCAGATGCGGCGACGCCTGTCAGCGGCATTGACATCGTCTGCTGTGGTGGTGGTGGTGGTGGTGGCTGTTGCTGCCGGCCCACGTTGTAGCCGTTGTGTAGACCCGAGTGCACACCAGACAGCGGTGCGTTGGTCCCGAGTGCGTCCATGGCGGGGGCGGATGATTGTCCAGAGTAGGAGGGCTGCTGCTCTGCCACCGCACGCTGCTGCTGCTGCTGCTGCCGCGACTGCTGCTGTTGATGGGGCCGTGTGTTGGAGCCTGGGTACTGCTGTTGCTGTTGCTGTTGCTGTTGTTGCTGCTGTTGCTGCTGCTGTGGTTGTTGTGCCGTGAGCTGTGGGGACGTGATGCGCGGTCCGACCGGTGTCGGCGCCAGCCGCAGGGCTGCCTGTCCAGCGGTTGTGTTCATGTACGCCGTCGGAGTATGCAGATGCTGCTGCGGTGGTGGTAGTGGTGGTGCAGCACTGGGCGGGCGCTGTTGCTGTTGCTGTTGCTGCTGCTGTTGGTGTTGTTGCTGTGGCGGGTAGACCTGCTGTCGCACTGGGCCCAAGTAGCCGGGCTGCTGTTGGAAGTCCAAGTTGGCGGAGTCTCGACTCGCGGCGAGAAGCGGCGGGAGTGGCTGTGTGGAGACGTCCACGTAGCCGAGGCTCGTGCACTGCTGCTGCTGCTGCTGTGGCTGCTGTGGCTGGTGTTGCTGTGGCTGCTGCTGGTGTGGCTGCTGCTGCTGGTGTGGCTGCTGCTGCTGTGGCTGCTGCTGCTGCTGTTGCTGTTGCTGCTGCGGCTGGGACGAGAACGATGCCGTACCAACACTGAACCACGGTCCACTGCTGCCCATGACGCTGCTGTTGTTGTTGCTGCTGGATACACCGCCACCGCCACCGCCACCGCCACCACCACCGCCACCGACATCACGGTGCTGCTGCTGCTGGTGCTGCTGCTGCTGCTGGTGGTGGTGCTGTTGCGCCGTCGGCAGGGGCACGGAGGCGTAGTCAGCCTGCGGTGCGTACTGTGGGAAGCCGCCGTATCGACTCTGTGCAGCACCACCTCTTTGGCCTACAAGGACCGGCCCCGGATCGCTGCCACGACGGCCGTGCTGCTGCTGCTGCTGTTGTTGTCCTCTCTGCGTCGGTACTGCGACGGGGGCGGCGAGGAAGGTGCCAGAGTTGGTGAGGAACGCAGCCTGGTGAACGTCTGCTTGCTGCTGCTGCTGCTGCAGCTGGTGCGCCGGGGATGGGTACGGACGAACATCATGTTGAGTTGAGGGAGGCGGCGATGCAGTGACGGAGCCCGTGGCACGTTGCTGCTGCTGCTGCTGCTGTCTCGCGTACGCCTGCTCCGGTCCGTTGCCGCGCCGCTCTCCACGGCCCTGTCGGTAACCACCGTCGTCTGCGGGAGCCATGGGTCGACTTCCATGCTGCTGCTGCTGCTGCTGCTGCTGCTGCTGCTGCTGCTGCGTGTACGTTCTGCCGGCGCCGCGATTGCCGCCGTCTTGCCGGAGAGCTGGTGGGCGTGTGTTGGCCAGCGTTGTGCTGGTTGTCCTGGATGCCCTCGCCTCAGGGACTGCGTCGCCGTCGCCTTCTGCAGCCGGAGACAGCGAGGACACCGTCGAGAGTGCAGCTGCAACGTTCGCGGGCGGTGCTTCGACGCGTGCGCCAGCAGGTTGCGCCCCCGCCGCTGCGTTCACGACTGGTGCTGATACCGGAGGTGTTGATGGCGGCATGGGAGTGGCGGTCGCAGGGGTCGTCGCGGTGGACACGGCCGCCACCGCTGCCGCCGCTGCCGCCGCTGCTGCTGCGGCGGCCCTGCGGCTCGCCACCGCTGGTGTCTTGTAGCACACGGCCGCCCCTGCAGGGGCCATCGCTGCGGTGGCGACAGCGGCGGCGGGCGTGGGTGAGGTGGGGTGAGAGGGCTGAGCCACACCACCTGCCACACGCGTGGCGCTACTGTGGGTGGGAGAGAGAGGCACACCGTGGCTGCCAGCGCCGCTCGCGGGTGGGAGGTCGCCGCCGCCGCCGCCAGCGCCAGCGCGGGTGGCGCCGCTGCCGGCCACACCGCATCCAGCGGCAGCCGGCGAGCGTGGCTGCTGCAGCTGCTGCTGCTGCTGCTGCTGCGATCGGGCGGAGAGGTTGTTGTGGCCTGTGACGGTGATCGGCCCGTCAGCGCGCGTGTACGTGTTGGCTCCGCTGCTGCTGACGTCCACGTCGCCCACGGACGCCGACGGCGTCACGGGTGTCAGCGTCATCCCGTGGCGCTGCGGTGCCGCTCCACCAGCCAACTCTGGCCGAGACGGGATCTCAAGGCTCTCGACGCGCAGGAAGCTGGCGCCGCTGTTGCCGCCACTGTGGAAGGCGTTCATACTGTGCTTGATGGCGCTGTTGCCGGGGCTGCGCTGCGATGCCGGACTGCGTGTGCCGGGCGACAAACTGTGTCCGTCACGCGCGCTGCCGCCGGCGAGTCGTCGGAACTCGTGCGCGCTGGCGACGCTCCGTGTCGGTGAGATGCCCAGCGCCGACGGGGTACACACACCGCTGCCACTGTGTCGACGGTGGTAGCTCCCCACGGCACTGGACGGCCTACTCGTGGTGCCTGGTGCCCCACCGCCGCCTCCGCGGCGACGCGGGTGGCTGTCGTGCTGCGTGTGCCGCCCCGCACTACCACGACCGCCGCCTGCGGCCGCCGTCGACGCGGCCGCCGTCGCCGCCGTGACCGAGGGCCGCTTGCTCTTCTTCTCCTTCGCGAACTTTGGAATGAGTCCATAGAAGTACTGCTGTGCGTCGTGCTCGAAGCCCCAGATGTAGTAGCGGCCCTCCTGCACGATGTTGCCGTCGCCGTCCAGCAGCCACCCCGCATCGGCGCGGTTGCGCATCGTGGCGCTCTGCAGGCGTCGCTTGATCCAGCAGAGCAGGACGTCCTCCAGGTGGATGTCCTGCTGCTCCGCCACGGCGTCGCTGTCGCTGTGAAGGTTGTCAAGCACGACGCCGCTGTCACAGACAACGATCCCGCGACTCGCATCGCCACCGCTGCCGCTGCCGTCCACCCGCGCCGTCGCCGTCGCTGCCGTCGTCGCGTCCGCCGTTGCCGATGCCTCCGCCCGCGCGTGTGTCTTGCGCGCGCGCCGCAGCGCGAGTTGTTGTTGATGAAAGTGCTCGAAGTGCTCCCAGCGCCCCTTGTGGATGTTGTAGACGACCATGTCGCTGTCCACGAAGGAGTGGGGCGGGTAGGTGTACTGGTGCGGCGCGTACTCGCCGTGGCCGACGGCGTCGTCGCCGCCGCCAGCGACGTCGGTGGCGGCGCCGGAGGCAGCGGCCTGCACCTCTGCCTCGTCGAGGGTGCTCGCGTCGGCGCCGTCGCCGGGCCCCTGCAGGTTGCTGCGGTAGTGCTCCAGCGACGGCCCGCGGGCCTTGACGGAGGGGTGGACGACCGTGAAGAGGAGGAACGGCGGTGCCGCCGCATCGCCCGCAGCACCGGCGGCACCACCAGCGGCGGCACCACCCGCGGCGGCAGCGTCCTCGCCAGCCTGCGGCCCCGCCGCTGGTGTTGCCGTCGGAGGCTGCAGACGCAAGCGCAGCCGTCGGCGGTGCCCTGCGATGACCTGGTCCATGTCGCGCGGCGGTGGCAGCACCTGCCGCTCCTCCGCGCCGGTGACGCGGTGGCACAGGATGTGGAGGCGCACCGCGCCGCCGTAGTCGTAGGTGGAGAGCTCGAGCGGCTTCATGAAGAGTGACGTGGACACCGGCGCCGTCGCCTCGGCGATCAGATGGAAGAAGGACTCCTGCGCCTCGCAGCGGACGCGCGACAGTGTCTGGTTGCCGCGAATGGTGAGCTGCGTGTAGAACTCCATCTCGCTCCGGGGGAAGAGGAGGCTGCGCTGCACCACCGACTGCGTCGACCGGGTCGGGATCGACGGCGGTGCGGGGAGGTGGATGAGCTGCTCGTCTGCCTGCTGCACCCGCTCCGACGCGGTGGGGCCGATGGAGCCACTGCCCACACTGCGCGCGTTCACCAAGTCATCTAGTCCATCGCCAGAGCCGGCCGCTGCTGCTGCTGCTGCTGCTCCTCCTCCTCCTGCTCCTCCTGCCGCCGCCGCTGCTGCTGCTGCCGCTTCCACCGCCTCCGCCGCGGCCTCCTCCTCTGCCTGCTCCATGCGCGCCTGCGATGCGCGCTCCAGATAGGGTAGAATGTCGGAGAAGCCGTAGATGTACGACTGCAGATCGTTCTCCGTCCCCTTGATCCGATCACGCAGACCTTGGTAGCCGAGCTGCACCTCCGCCGCGGCGGCCCGCATGCGGAAGCGCATCTCGCGTGAGATCTGCAGGAGCGGGATGTTCGAGAGCAGTCCCAACGTCCAGAAGGGCCGCGTCAGCGCCTCTGGCAGCCCGGCATCGAGACACACGTTGCGGTAGACCTGGAAGCCCAGCAGGTAGGCGCGACTCAGTATCTTGTCCCCGATGTTCGCGTCGATGAACCCGCCGCCTGACATGATGGGCGGCCGCACCGGCAGCGACTCCACGTAGGCGTCCTCCTCGGGCTCGTTCTCGAGCCCGCGCAGCCACGGCGTGCCGCGGCATGTGGACTCCGCGAACCCGTTGCAGCCGACGACGCGCACGGGGCAGATGGGAAGGATGAAGGGCGCGGCGGTCACCAGCTTCAGCTGCTGCACGACGCGCGGCCGCCCTTCTCCATCCTTCGGCGCGGCCGCCGTCGCAGCGGCGGTGGCGGAGGCGTCGATGCTGCTCGCCGCGCCAGACACTCGCACCCGTTGCCTGGAGTCCGTGAGGACTCCATCGTGGTCCTCGTCCTCGTCCTCGTCTTCCTCCTCGTCCTCGCTGGCAGAGGAGGTGGAGGAGGAGCCGTCCACTCTGTTGCGGCCGCGCTGCGGCGCTGCTGCTGCTGCTGCGGCGGCGTCGGCTGCGGCGTCGTCGTCCGCAAAGATCGCTGTGTGCTGCTTGCGCCGGTCCCCGCCGGGCCCGCGGTGCGCCAACGACAGCGCGGTGTCCTCCTCGTCGTCGTCGTCGTCCTGTCCGCTGCCGGTGTGGTGCGTGTCGGCGCCACCCTCTGCGTGCGCCGCCCCTGCCGCTGCACTGGAATGGCGCACCGTGACCTCGTGGCGAGCCCGGCGCGACGTGGCGCCGACATCCTGCGCGGTGCCGAAGGCCGAGACGGTGTGGTAGAAGGATGATGTCTGGCGGTTGGCGCAGGAGAGGGCGGCGCCGTCGTCGTTGTCCTTCTCGTCGACACCGTCACCGCCACAGGCCCTGCTCGTGGACTCTGCCGCTCCTGCCGCTGCCCCGGTCGGGCCGCGTTCAGCAGCGGCAGTAGTGGTGAGGACGGAGTTGCCGGAGGAGTCCCCCAGCGCAGCGGACGTCGCGTCCACCGTGGATGTTGTCTGGTCGACACCGCCACCACCACCACCACTGCCGCCGCCTGCGCCAGAGACGCTCTCCTGCGATTGGGTCTGCTGCTGCTGCTGCTGTTGCTGCTGCTGTTGCTGCTTCTGCAGAAGTGCCTCGCGCTGCTGCTTGACGCGAAGACGGGGGTCGACGTAGTGCGTGTTGTAGGCGAAGAGGTAGAGCACGCCGTCTTCCTCCACGAGGTGGATGCGGCCGTCCTTGTACTTGGGGTCATCCTCGAAGCGGTGGTGGCGCGGCTCTGTGGCGGTCGTCGCGGCGGCGGGCGAGGCGATGCCGCTGCCGCTGCCCTCGTCGTCAGCGGTGGCGGCGGCAGTGGTGGTAGCGCCGGTCCACGACGACGTCGACGTAGCGAGCGTGTCACTGATGGACCGGCGCTGCTGCTGCTGCTGCTGCTGCTGCTGCTGCGGGCGGCTGCTACTGCTGCTGCGTATCTGCTGGTCGGCGAAGTGAGCAGCGCGCGCCGCCTCCTCCTCCTCACGACTCATGCGAATCATGATCACCTGCGGCGCGGGCCGCAGGAACATTGACGGCGGCGCCACGGCGGCGGCCGCGTCCGCCTCCTCCTGTGTCACCCGTCGTTGCGGCGCCTCCGTCTCGGGTCGGCCGGATGCACGAGGGGCACCGCCACCGCCACCCACGGCTGTTGCCTCCCCCGCACTGCGCTGCGTGCTCGACGCCACGCCGCTGCCCTTGACGTCCCCGTCAGTGCCGCTTGCGGCGGCGGCGGCGGCGGCGTCCTGCTTGCACTGGCGCCGGTACGCGCGCACGACGGCCCGTGCCGCCTTCCACTGCTGCTCCGCCGCGTACAGAGCGCACATTTCTTGATTCGTGTCCACAAGGAAGCCAACGTTGGGGTCGAGGACGAGGGACTTGTACAGTGCAGCGGGGCTGCGAGCGAAGAAGCGGTTCACCAGGTCGCGCTCCTCGGCCGCGAACTGTGCCGTCACCGTCGGCGCCGCCGCCGCCGCCGTCGCCGTCGTCGTCGTGGCGGCGTGACGCGGTGTGCTGTATGTCTGGTAGTGGCTGGAGGAAGGCGAGAGCGATGGCGTGGACGGGGAGCAGCGGAGGCCGCTTGCCTTGCCGTCGAGGCTGACGTAGTCGAGCTCATCCACGAGACCGTGCTCGTTGTTCTCGTCTCGAATGAACTGCCGCGTCGCGTCGTGCGTGCGCCAGTGCGCTGCCGGGTTAGGCCGCATCACCTCCGCGCAGAGCTCCTCCTCCCCGTCAGGGAAGGGCCACGCCGACTCGTTGGGCGACACGCAGTGCGTGTCGTCCTTGAAGAACACGCTGTAGTTGCTTGCATCGATCGTGTCCACGCCGACCCACCGCGGCGCCCCGGTGTCCTCCTCCTCCTTCTCCTCCACTGCGGCCTCGTCTCCGTCGCCGTCCGCTGTCGCCTGCGGCGCGGGTGGCCGCAGGTAGGGCCGCGGCTTCCACCGGTCCGCCGGGGGCGCCATGGCCGACTCCCCGACCTCCTCCTTCACGTGCCACTGCTCGATCGCGCGGTGGCGGTACTTGCGAAGCAGCTCGGGTGAGATGAGGGAGAAGTTGTACTTTGCTGATTGCATGTCGCGACACGCGTAGAGTTGCCGGAACGCCAGCGAGTCGACGGAGGGAAAGAAGTGCTCCGTCAGCGGCAGGATGGCCATCGCGTGGCTGCCGCTCTGGGCGAAGTGGAAGGCGCCGGGGTACTCATGACTCTCCCGACTCGGAAGAATCCCCATCGCGGTGGTGAACGCTGCGTCAGCACACAGACAGACACAGACAGACACACACAGACAGACAGACACAGACAGACAGACACAGACAGACACAGACAGACAGACAGACAGAACGACGTCACCGCCAAACGAGAGAGAGAGAGATCAAAACAAACAAAACAAAACAAAACAAAACAAAAAAAGAAAATGAAAGCGAAGAAGAAACGCAAAACGCAAAAAAAAACGCAAAAAAAAACGCAAAACAACAACAACAACAAAAGAGAGGAGACGCGGCCGAGGAGGAGAAAAAAAAAAAGAAAAAAGAAAACAACAACAACAACAAAAGAAGAAAAAAAAAGTAAAGTAGAAATGCGTCTTGTGTGAGCCACGTTTGCACCTCAACACTGACGTTCACACAAACGTACACACAAGCGTAGTCACACACAGACGCACAGACACACACACACACACTCCGTCGCGCGACAACGAGAGCTTCCTACAGGTACTCACACCACAGTGACACCGGTGAGACAGATACACAGACAGCCGCACAGCCAGACAGACACGCACGGGTAAGAGACTGCAGAGGAGGCACTGCTGTTGATATCGACTCACACACACACACACAAAAAAAAAAAAAAACAAAGAAGGGAAAGGAGAGAGTGTGTGTGTGCTGGCCTGCGAACAGCACAGACGCAAACGTACAAACACACACACACACACCGCCGCTGCTACTGTCGCCGATACCGTGCCAAAGCGATGTCGTGCTCACCACCGTTGCAATCAATCAAATGAAAAAGAAGAAAACAAACAAACAAACAAAGAGAGAGAATTGACGTGTGTTGTGAAGTTCTTATTCTCTTTTTCCCCAACTTTTTTTGCTTTTTGTTGTTGTTGTTGCTGCTGCTGCTGCTGTTGCTGCTTCCTTCACTCCGGGCAGCCTCTCTCTCTCCCTCGCCGTGTTGCGGCGACAACTCCTTCTGATTGGACAGAGAGCGAAAGACAGAGAGTCTAACAACACACTGACACACACACACACAGACAGACAGACACAGACAGGCACTCACAGATACACAGTCACGGACACAGATACACACCAGCAAAAAAAAAAAAAAGAAAAGAGGAGTGCACTCTGTCCACACAGTACTCGCACGCGGGCTTGTCGAATCGCTGTCACAGCCGCCTCTGTCGTCTCAGCGACAGTGCCGTGCACACGGCGTTTATGTGAATGCACGTTCGAATGTGTGTGTGAATGTGTGTGAGTGTGTTTGTTTGTGTGTGCCACGGGGCTGCGTCGGCGAGGCAGCGCGCAGGTGCCGCACCGGTCTTCGCATGCACCGACACGCGTCACCGAGTAGCGCCCACACACACACACGTGAGTCTGTGGATTCGTGTAAGTCTGGGGTATGTGTGCGTTGGCAAGCTTCGCTTTTTTATTTTTTTTTTATTTCCGCGTGTGTGTGTGTGCGTGTGTAAGGCGATACGCCACGTGTGGTAGAGCGTGAGACGGAGAGGAAGTGAGAGCTGTGTGAGATGGGAGGAGGGGAGACACGAGCGGCCTCTGGCAGAGGCGGCGGTGGTGGAGGCGGAGGGAAGGACACCTGTACGTCGCCGTGCACAACGGCGGGGGGGGGGGGGGGGGGGGGGGGGCGGGGAGAGAGAGGGAGAGGTCGGGGGAGGGAGACGGACGGCAGACGGCAGACGGCGCCGACAAGCTGAAGTGATATACGGCTCCACACACAGAGACACACACAGACACACACACACACACACACACACTCACACACACACACAGACACAAAGGCCCCTCTCACGGTTTATCCTTCGCACGAGCCGCTCTCGCTACACTTCACGCTTCTCTTGTTGTTGTGTGGACGCCGCTTCTCACCAGCGCTGATGTGCTCGGGAGAGACGGCGGTGGTGGTGGTGGTGGTGATGGGGAGAAGCAGGAGAGAATGCACTCTCGCACCTCCACACCCACGCTGGTACACTGACACACCGACATCGTATGACAGGTACATCAGCTGATGCATGCACCACAACGATGAGAGAAAAACAAAAACAACAAAAAAAAACACACACTTGCACACACATACGCACACATTGCATGAGTAGCACCGAAACAAACAACAGCAAACAACAGAAAACAACAAGAACAACTAAAGTACTATACATGTGGCGCAGAGCATCACCAGACTTGGTCACATGGATGCTGGCAGACGCACAAACGAACACTGACGCTCAGAAAGGACGAAGAGAGTCATCAACAGCAAGGAGAGAACAAAAAAAAAAAGAAAGAAATTATGAAGGAAGTTCAAAGCGGCTCACATAAGGAAGCACACACACACACACACACAAAAAGAAACTTGCAGATCTTCACCGAGATAGACAACAGCAGCAGCAGCAGCACACACACACACACACACACACACCAAGGGACTCGAAGTTGGGAGCGCACGCAGAGCGAGAGAGAGAGAGAGGCGGGAGAGAAGGAGTGTGTGTGTGTGTTTGTGTGTGTGTGTGTGTGTGTGTGGTTGGCTTCTGTGACGCAC
Organism: Novymonas esmeraldas; assembly: GCA_019188245.1. Taxonomy (NCBI): domain Eukaryota; phylum Euglenozoa; class Kinetoplastea; order Trypanosomatida; family Trypanosomatidae; genus Novymonas; species Novymonas esmeraldas. The sequence goes on along the minus strand of JAECZO010000021.1, from coordinate 232,343 downwards.
TAGCGGCGGTTGCGCAGCGGGTTGGCCGAGGAGGAACGTCCGCCTTGGCTGAACTGCTCCGCATCCTGACTCACCATGTCGTCCTCATCGCTGCCGCTGGCGCTCACGCTGGCGCTGTCGCCGTCGTGCCGGGCCGCCGCCTCGATCTCCTTTCGGCGGCGGCGCTGATCTGCTTCCTTGAAGTGACACTGTACGGCGACGTAGAGGATCATGACAATGAGGAGGAACACAATGAACATGATGATGAAGCCCACCCACCAGTACGCGGTGAAGAAGGGCTCCTTGATCACGTAGGTGCGCCGCACGTAGGCGGTCGGCGTCGGCGTAGCGGCGGCCGACACCTTTGCCAGCGCCGTGGCGGCGGCGACGACGGCAGCGGCAGTCGTCGTCATGCGCGACAGGGCGAGCCGGCGTGGATGACTCATCAGCATCCTTCGCCGGACACTTGAGGGCTGAGCGGCTGGTCGGTGGGTTGCCGAAGCGTCAACGGCTGTGGAGAAGAAACGGACAAAAGAAAACTGTGTGAGAGAGTGAGAGGACTGGGAGATGAAGGGCGAGCACGACGTGGCAGAGCGTCTTGGACACAAATCTGTTTGTGTGTGTGCATGTGAGTGTGTGTGTGTGTGCGTGGAAGACCGGAGACAACATGGGAGTGTTGAGAGTTGACAGTTGACAGGGAGAGAGAGAGAATGAATGAACGAGCGAGGGTGGCGGTGTCGCTGCCGGAGGTGCGTCTGCGAATACATCATCATCATCGTCCTCATCTCCCACCGCTGTCTCTGCAACCCAAGCGAGTCGCATCGTTCTCGCTCACCTCCTCCCTCTCTCACACAGACACACAGACACACAGACACATACACACACACACACACGTACACACGTTCGTGCACCATCCTGCGTTAGCGGCAGTGGGGAGGGAAGAGAAGGCGAGGGACGCTGCACACGAATGTTGAAGTGGCAGTGACCGCAGAGGTCAGCTTGGTGAAAGGAGCGTGTTTGTGTGTTTGTGTGCGAGAGAGAGAGAGAGGTGACTCGTGCATCACTTGCCGACTGTACTGCTTCTCTGTCACAAAGTCCGACAATCCAGCCGAGTACTGAGTCTGTGCACCGAGACACATACACATATACACACTCACACATACGTACAGATGAACATAGAAGTACAGAAACACATACACACACACACACACACGCAGAGATACATGTGATTGGCAGCTGACCTGGGATGGAGTGCGGCGGGAGGAGAAGGAGGAGGAGGAAGAGCTACGTAAACACACTGCACTTTGTCTTTTTTTTTTTTATTCTTCACCACCCCCGCTCGAACCACCCATCAACATACACATACATACACACACACACACACACACACACACACACAGATGAACACGCTTACACTGATACACACAGAGAAAGACAAACATGTACGCACACACACACACAAACACACACACACACACACAAACACAGATGCGCACAAACAAACACAGACGCGCGGACTCTACGGCGGCGTTCGTTCACATGTCTTCTCCTCCCCCCCCTCTCATCTACAGCGATGCAGCCAAGAGAAGTGCGGAGAGGGAGCGTGTGACAGTGAGAGTGGAGACGTTACGCTGAGCTTTCCGACATCGTGCACGTGCGTGTGTGTGTTTGTGTGTGTGTGCGTGTGTGTGTGTTTGTGTGGAGGGATGAGGAGGCCGTTGAGCAGGCTGCTGCTGCTGCTGACATCATCACCATCGTTTTTTTTTTTTTTTTTTTGTACACGCGCGGTGGCGGCGTGGAGGCGCGATGACACAACACACGTTGACACACGTTGACACAGTAGCGGTAACAAAGAGGAGAAGATGGTGCACACGCCTCCATCTGCCTTTCTCTCTTTGGCACTCTTTCATGTCTGCGCGTGTTGTCTTGTCGCCCTACGATGGGTGGCGCATCGGTGTGTATGCGCCGTGTGTGTGTGTGTGTGTGTGTCTGTCTGTGTGCGTTCGAGTCTGATGGAAAGATCCCTTAATGGATGCACGGGATGAGAGAGAGAGCGACAAAACAACAACAACAACAGAAGAACAGAACATGGGCGACGGTGATGGTGATGATGTGTGTAAATGTGTCTGTTTATGTGTTAATGTGTATGTGTGTGGAGGGATGAGAAGCCGAGAGAGAGAGAGAGAAAGAGAGGGAGAGGAGGTGTGCATGTGTGTTTGCGTGTGTGGGGACGACAACCGCACGACCCACACACACACACACACACACACACACACACGTGCACATCCACCAGCAGTGAACCTATCGATACGATGTTGTCCCCCCCACCCTTCCTCCACCCCAACTCAGGCTGTCTCGTCAACCTGTCCGGTGCGAGAGAACGATAACCCCACCCCTTCGCATCACCACCACAACATCATCACCATCACACCATCACCCGAGAACGCAGAGGGTCACTGCAAAGCACACATGCACACACACACACACACACACACACGCGTGTGGGCACAAATGAGAGCTTCGACACACGCCAATCAGAAAAAGAACAGCAACAACACACACACACACACACAAAAGTAAATATGGAGAACGAGCAAGGACACACGCAGTGGAACAAAGAGAGGTACTGACTTCGTTGAAGCAAACAAAAAAAAAAAAACAAAAAAAAACAAAAAAAAAAAACGAACACAGAAGACGAAGAAGAGAGGTGAGATCAGAGGGAACAATGAAACACGACCACCACCAGCAACGAAAGAAAGAGGAGAAAGAAAAAAAAAAAGAAAGAAGACTCACGCGCATAACAACACACACGCGCGAGGCGAGAGGGAGGGAGAGAGAGGGAGGGAGGGAGAAGGACACACGGTACACACACACACGCCCACGCGCACGTTCATGTGCAGACACACACACACACACACACACACTCCATGGGGAGCGGTGGTAGCGAGCCGATGAAGAAGGTGCAAGGATCGAGTGGGAGAGATAAAAAGAGAAGAGAAGAGAGAGAGAGAGAGAGAGAGAGAGAGAAGACAGGATAACAGTGTTGCGGGGTGCGCGGATGCACACCACATCTGCTCTCACCCCACGCCCCTGTCTGTCTCCCCCCCTCTCTCTCTCTCTCTGTCCTCTCATCCTGGGCGCACAGCACTCACGATACAGTAGAGCGCGGCAGAAGGCGGGAGGAGGAGCGAAAGAAAGTGAAGGAGGATTGTGAGCGAGAAGCAAAATTTCACACAGCATAACAAAACAACAAAACAACAACAAACAACAAAAGAAACAAACAAACAAACAAACAAACAAACAACACAATACGAAAAAAAGCGAAGGAGCGAGGAGGAAAAAAACACAAAAAAACAAAAACAAAAAACAAAAAACAAAAAACAAAAAAAAACAGCAAAGACGCGTACGTGAGGACCTGACAGCTACCATGGGTAGAGTGCAGCACTGAGTGTATCTGTGTTTGTGTGCGTGTGTATCTGTGTGTGATTGTCTGTATGTGTGTTTGTGTAAGTGTGTGTTGTGTAGCCGGATGCGGGCTCTACGCTGGTTCGCATACACAGGCTCTTACATCTTTTCCCCCTGGAGTTGAACCCACCAACACACCCTCCTCGCACTACCGCGTACAGATGCCGGCAAAGACACACACTCACAGACACACACACACACACACACACACGCATATGTACACTTGCCCCATGCAGACGTGTTCGCGTCCACACGCCAGAACTGAAGTGACGGGGTAAAAAAAAAAAGAAAGAAAGAGAGAGAGAGTGAGCGAAGGGAGGTGACGAGAAGAGATGCAGGGGAGAGACTGGCGCTCAGACAGAGAGAAGATACACATATCAGAGATACACACACCCACCCACACCCACGCACACACCCACGCACACACACACACACACACACACACAGGCAGAGAAGGAGAGAGAGAGAGGGAGTGCATCTCTGCCTCCGCAGACGTGGTTCCTCTGCGAGGGTTGTGTGCTGAAGGTGGCTCTACGAGTAGTCGTGCACGCACCCCCTCACCCCCCTTCTCCTCCCTTCCCCTCTCAGATGATCCTGCACTCGGTGGCTGGTGCGTGGCTGGAGCACATCGTCTCCCCCGACCCGAACGATCGCGCCTCTGTGACGGAAGGGGGGTCGGTGCTCTCGGCGTGGCTCGAGTCGCACGCAACGCAGCCCACCTGCACGCCATCGTCGCCGTCACACACGCGCTGCGACACCGCGCGACGGAGCCCATCAGGCGGTCGCATCGCATCGCACGCCGCAGCGGCGATGAACTGGGTGTAGGAGTCGTGCGCCGGCTCGCATGGGGGAGGCGTGTGTGCAGTGCAGTCAGTCGCGCTGTCCTCCACCATCGCCGCCGTCGCCGTCGCCGCCGCCGCCGCAGCTGCAGCTGCAGCATCCGCGGCGTGCAGGGAAGCCTCCGCCGCGGGCATCAGCAGTGAGACGCCGCTGGAGGCGAGGAAGCGGCGAGTAGGCTGCGAGGATCGTCGACGTGTGGCACCGCCCACGCTCTCTCCGCCATCGTATCGCGCACTCGGCGACGCGGACGTCGACGGTGACGGCCACGCAGAGGAGATGTGGAGGGAGGACGTCGGCGACAACACCGGCAACACACATGTCTGCGACACGCGCGTGCTCGCTGACGGCCGCCGCTCGAGGTGAGCTCCGCTGACGCTACTCACCTCCTCCGGCTCACTCGCGCGCTGACGTGGAGTGCCATCGTCCCCGGAGACGCGGCGCAGCGTCGCATCACGCGGGGTGCACACGACAGCGTCAGCCTCTATGTCGGCCTCATACTCCAGACCGAGATCAAGTGTTGTGACGGAGCTCTGATGCGGGGCGGTGGTGGTGGTTGACGGCTCCACCTCCTCCGACGGCGACGTGCACGACCACTCGGACGACGGTGACGCAGAGGACGCAGTGAACCACGACGCGGTGTGGCCGTCGTCGTCGGCGACCGCGCGCTCTGCGCCACGGCGGCCACCACGGCGGCGCCGCTGCCGCTGGCGTCGACGTGGTGCGCTGGTGGACGCGGTCTCGTCGACGGCGCCGATGCACATCGTCCAGAGCGGCGCCGTCGAGAGGGACAGTGACCGCCCCTTTGACTTTTGTGCAGCCGCAGCGGCCGCCGTCACACCCCCACTCGCGCTGAGCGACAGCGCCATCTGCGTCGTTGGCACATCAGCTCCGTCGCCGTGCGTTGCGGACGCCTTCGCCACGCGCGCGGTCGGTGGATCGAAGCGGAGCGACTTGGCAACAGACGATGTCGACGGCGCGACTCGTGCGCTGAGATGACCCGCCACAGCCCATGGCCGCGCCGGACGCGGTGGCGTCTCCGCCTCCTCCTCCTCTTCTTCTTCGTGTGGATACGTGGCGACGCGGGAGAGCATCGTGAGTCGTCGATACACTTCGAGGTCGCTCACGCGCAGGTTGCCGCGATCTGCCGCCCGCTGCGCCACGGCGTCGTTGTTGTCATCAGCTGCTGCTGCTGCTGCTGCTGCTGCTGTCGCCTCCTTCGGTACCTTTCTCTGCACCGCGCGTCGCACAGACCGCTGGCGGCGCACGACGGCCAGGGCCACGATGGCCAAGCCAGCTGCGTAAAGCGTGGCCACGATGACGTACGCAACCACGACGAGCAGCCCCGTAATGGATGATGTCGCGCCAATCAGCGCCGACGACGTGTCGCCGCGGCGGACGAGAGCAGATGCATCGAGATATGCGCTTTGCAGGCGTGTCATTCTCTCTTTTATTTTGTGTTCCTCTGCTACTTCCTGTGCCGCCGCAGTACCGAAGGACACACACACACACACACACACACACACTTCGCGTGCTCGAAGCCGTGGTCGTGGTCGTAGTGGTAGTAGTAGTAGTAGTACTGGTTGTAGAGAGAGCACAACAGGCTCTATCTCTCAAGCAAAGGTAAAAAAAAAAAAAAAACAAGAACAACGAAGACAAAAAACAAAAAAACAAAAAGAGTAAGTGAGAGAACACAGAAACAAAAGTGTTATGTGCTTCTACCCGAAGTCGGTGCGCGAGTACAGTGCGCAACAAGAAGACACACACACACACACACACACACACACACGCGGACACTCACACACGCAGAGCTGCAACGCTAGCACACAACAACAAGAACAAGAAAAAAAAAAAGAGGGAGGAGCGAGTTCACAGCGAGTGAGAGAGAGAGAGACACAGCGAAAAAACAAAACAAAACAAAAGTTGAAACAGAAGAAACGAGGGAAGAGAGAAGAAACACTGTTGGTGTGACGGTCACTCGAGCGTGCACACACGTACCTGCGCACGTGCGAAGGAGAACATCGCGGTACACCGTTGCATGCGCGCACACACACACACACACACACGCATGTGTGAGTTTTGTGTGTGTGTGTGTTGAAGGAGGTAGAGGGGAGAAGGAGCGGGACATTAATGTGAGAGAGGTAAAGAGCGTGCATGCATGTGAGTGTGTGTGTGTGTGTGTGCACACTGAGCGCCTATGCACACAGACGCACACACAAACACTGCGTGAGCAGAAGGAGGGGGGAAGGTGCTGATGTCCCAAGCCGGAAGGAGCTTGAGCACATTCACCCGTACGTGCCTCTCACTCCCTCTGCGAGTGTGTGTGTGTGTGTGTGTGTCCATCCCATCGCTGCAAACTCTTGATCGCAGCAACGTGCTCACACACAGACACACGCGTGCATCCCGGTACGGCGTGATCTTCAACGGACTACGTCGTGTGAAGTACTCCGAGACACTCACATTCTCGCTGCGATTCTTTTTTTTTTTTTTTTTTTTTGTCAGTTGTGGTGCGCGCGTTCACGTCTCTCGCTATGCACTCTAACGGTGCTTCGTTGGCATCAAAATCATAAAAAAGAAAAAGAAACACACACAGGCACACACAAACACACACACACACACACACACATGCACACACACACGCACGCCGTGCGTGTCACGCCAACACTCGCCGCCCCTCTGTGTGGGCGGTAGTCCGGGGCCCTACCCAGCGAAGGAAGAGGTGGAGGGCGGTGATGGTGATGGTGATGATGATGGTGATGATGATGATGATGGGTGCATGCTGCTGGTCGTACTGGAAGGCGGCGGCGGCGGTGCAAAGTAAGAGAGACACAAGTGTACACAGAGAGGAAGAGAGAGAGAGAGAGACAGACACATACTCGCTGAGACAATTCGCAGCAATGAACAGCACAAAAAAAAAAAAAAAAGGACGATGGGACACGAACAGCAACAACACGACGACGACGATGATGATGATAGTTGTGGACATACTCTCTCACACAGACAGACAGACAGACAGACAGACAGACAGACAGACACACACATACGCACACAGACAGACACAGTGTACACACCCGAAGAGAGAGAGAGAGAGAGAACGGCGTCCCTCAGAATGGAGGGAGAAGAAGAAGAGAGAACAAAAAAAAAAAAATGAAACAAGAAGAGAGAGAGAGCGGAGGTAAATTCGGTTGATGCACATGAACGGTGCCGACACGGGCGACAGAGAGAGAGAGAGGGAGAGAGCGGAGACACAAGAACACACACACACACACACACACAACTCGCAGATGCACACACACACACACGGGAGTAGCGCTATCGCCGCTGCAGCGGGTTGATGTTCACCACGGCATCTGCATCGCGATCCTCGTCGTCGCAATCAGAATCACGGGGGCTGCTGTCGTCGTAGCTGTCACTGTACGACCCGAAGGAGTCATCGTAGCCGCCGTCCCGCGAGTGCGAGGCGGTCCCGCTCACCGCCGTGACGGCGGTCGCACCACTCTGACGTCGACTGGACGGGTGCGCGGTGGTGATGCCGGAGTAGGCGTACTCCTCCAGGTCGAAGCGTCCGTGCGTGGCGTAGGCGGCCTCCACGACCTTCTTCGCCTTCCGCTGCTCCCAGTACTGGAAGTGAACACACACCCAGATCGCGAGCGCCACGTAGGCCAGCAGCACTGCCACAACGATGATGATGATGCCCACGTACCAGTGAGACAACAGGAAGGACTGGGGTGGCAGCTTGTACTCGCGTCGCTGGTAGGTGACGCTGTTTGGTGGGAACTCAACGTCACGGCCCAACGTCGGCGCTGGCGTGGTCATCCACACATCAGGAGCGGCGGCGGAGTCCATCAATGACGACGATGACAAAGTGGTGGCGGCGGCGTCGGAGGCGACGCATGATGTGAGACAGCACAGGGCACCACACAACACTACGAGCGCGAGTGCGCGCTGCATCATTACACGTCTCATCCCTATATAAATGGGTGTCTCTGTATGTGTGTGTGTGTGTATGTGTGTAAGGTGGCTTAATAGAGCTTGTGTGCGCGTGTGTTTGTGTGTGTGAGCACGGGTCCCTTTCTTTTGTGATTACTGGCGAAGCACCGCCCCCTCGTGTGCATGCGTGGTGTGCAGTGCAGAGTGATGAGACCAGAGTCGGATGCAGGAGAGTTGTTTGGCAGCGAGCCGGTCCTCGAGGGAGGGAGTGTCGTAGATACACAGACACACACACAGACACACAGACATGCATGCATGCCTGTATGCACAGAGCTGTTGGACTTGACGACGTACTCGCTTCGCATGACGGGCATGTGCGAAGGGGTGGGTGGAGTGGGGCCAGAGATGCGGCGCTGTTCACGATGGAGCAACGGCACGGTGGTGAGACGGTCTTGCTGACGTGGTTTGTGTGTGTGTGGGTGTGAGTTGCAGAGACTGCGCACACCCCTCTGCACTCAACCGCGGACGATCAGAATTTTTGCGCACAGCCGCAGCCGGCGCGCGGCGTCGATTCCATCACGTGGAAACAGAGCCTTACACAAACAAACAAACACGCAACAAACAAACAGACACACAACACACAACACACAACACAACACAACACACAGACACACACAAAGGAATAGATCAGCAGTGATACGTGAGCGTCAGCGGCAATGAGAAACAAACAAACAAACAAACAAACAAACAAACAAACAAACACACATAATCAACAACAAAGATGTGACGGCAGTGCGCTTGAAGCGTGTGCGAAAGGGCAAACGCGTGCAAACCGACACAGACAAACACACACACACACACACACTCACGGCAACAGAATGTACACATAGGCTACTTGATGCACCGACCTCCCTCACGTGCTGGTGTTCACACATCTTCACAAACAGACACACACACACACAGACAGAGACACAGACACGCCCCCGATCACTGGCGTGTGCCCATCCGCAACAGCACAAGTCATCGACGAGCGTGGTCCGCTAGCAAAAAGAACTAACAAGAAGAAAACAAAACCAAAGAGAGAGAAAAAAAAGAGAAGAAGAGAGAACAGGCAGCCACGATGCGCGTAGAAGACGCGTGTGTGTGAGTGTGTGTGTCTGTGTGTGTGTGTGTGTGTGTGTGTGTGGAGGGTTGAAAGGACGGTCCGCGAGGGCAGGGATGAGAGAGATACTCTTCTTCCTCGAAGCCTGCGTCACACTGGCTACGCTTGCCCACATTGTCGCACCAACACACACACACACACACACACACACACACACACACACACAGACATACACACACACACACGCACAGACAGACAGACAGACATGCATGCACGAAGCGCACTGTGGTCATGGTTTGAAGAGAAAGAGATGTGAAAGAGAAACAGAGAGAGAGGGAGAGGAGGAGGTTGCGTGTGCATATGTGCATGTGCATGTGCATGTGTGTGTGTGTGTGTGGGTGTGTGACACTATGATGCAGTAGGAGGCGGATTGAAATGCACACACACACACACACACACAAAAAAAAAAAAAAAAGAAGGGCAGCAACAAGAAAAAAAAAAAAAAAAAGAAGGGCAGCAACAAGAAAAAAAAAAAAAAAGCAGCAGCAGCAGCAGCGAGGTCGGACGTCACACACACACACACAGACACTCAGAGACACATACATATGCACACACTCGCAGACGCTGGCAGGGAAAGGAAGAGAAGAGAGAGAGAGACCATCTCAACACGAACACACTGAGTGGATGGGACGTAGTAGACACGAACAGGAGGAAAGGAAAATAAAATAAAAAAAAAAAAACAAGGAAAAGAAAGGAGAGAAGGGTGAGTGGGCACGATGTACACATGAGAGCGCCGTGCGTCACACACACACACACACAACACACACACACACACACACACACGCACACATCGACAACGTGTCGAGTTGAATCACACGAGCTCGCGTTCCTTCTGCATGATTGCTACGTTCTCTCGTCTTCACTTTTTTTTCCGTGTGCGTGCGGTGTCACGACAGTCTCTACGCGCTGTCGCTCAGTGCGTGTGTGTGCGCCTGCGTGCGCGACGCTGAAGCGGGTTTACCTCCACCACCGCATCGTCTGACTCTGACGGCGACGGGGAGCTGGTGCTCTCGCGGCTGCTGTACGATGACCGGTCGTCCGCGTAGCGGTCGAAGGAGGCCGGAACGTGTGAGGCGGTGGTGTTGCTTCTCCGCCCGCTGCGGCTACCACTGCTACTGCTGCTGCTGCTGCTGTCGCTGCTGCTGCCCCTGTGCGACCGCGCTGAGCCCGACCGGCTGCGGCGCGCACCTTTGCTCTTCAAATCGAAGTAACCGTGGACGGCGTAGGAGTCCCCCACGACCTTCTTTGCTTGGTGCTGTGCGTACAGGTCGAAGTGGTAGAGCACCCACAGCGCCAGAAGAATGTAGAAACCACAGACAGCACACAAGATGAGCACGATCGCCACATACCAGTGCACCAGGAAGAACGGCTCTGGCGGCAAGGTGAAGTTCTGGCGCTCGTAGGACACTGTGCCGGGTGGGTACACAACTGCGCCCGGTGCCGGTGTCGTCGTCATCCAGACATTGAAGGTGCAGATGCCGGTGGTGGCGGCCGCGGAGCCCTGCGCCGCCGCCATCATGGTGGACGGCGGTGTCGCTATGCAGAACAGACACCACGTGAGGAGCACGTAGAGCAGCGGCAGCGAGACGTGACCGCGCCACGACGCTCGAGCAGCGGCAAGGAGTGCCATCGCTGTAAGAGGCTGGAGCACGTGGGGTTTGGCCTTGTAGGTGTGTGAGTGTGTGTGTGTGTGTGTGTGTGTGTGTGTGGGAGACGAGGCTGTTCACCACCGCCCCCTTGTTACTTGAGCGCAGGTGCCTCGGTGCGGCTACTCGACATGCAGAACCGCGCGCGCACACACACATGTGTGTGCGTGTGTGTGTGTGTGTGTGTTGCAGTGGTGCAGGGGGAGAGGACGACAAGAACGATGAGATGGGAGAGCGTGAGAGTGAGTCATGAAGAAGGGCTGACATGGCAGCGATGGTGGCGCTGAGTCGAGAGAGAGAGAGACTATGTGTGTGTGTGTGTGTGTGTGTGCGTGCATGAATGCAACGTGACGCGTAGTAGAGCTGTGATCATCAAGAGGCAACATGCTGGAGCTGCAGCCACACACCGACAGACAGATAGACAGAGAGAGAGAGAGAGCGGTTGACCTCCCCTCCTTCACATTCACCCGGATACACACAGACACAGACACACACAGATACAAACAGACACAGACAGTTACACAAATGCTGGCAGCCACAAGGAGTAGAGGGGTGTGAGAGGGGAGGAGGGAAGAGGGTGTGGGCTCACTCCTCTTGCCTCCTCGCGTACTCGTTGCCGTCTACCCCCGAGTCTCCTGCACGACCTTCTGCAGGGCCGTGTGAACAGGAAAGGCGCTTCATCTGTGGCGCGGCGGTCTTGCCAGACGTCGGGCCACACGCGGCACGCCTGACTAGAAGCCCAGGCCGAGCAGCCAGTGATGCAGCACAGCGCGGCCGTCGAGGTTGACGTTGTACACGTAGAGGGAGTGGCTGCGCACAAACATCTTCTTGGTGGGGAAGATCTTCATCAGCTCCTCCTCGAAGCGGAAGAGATCACCCTCCACGTTCATGATGCGCATGTAGAAGGCGGGCATCAGCGTCTTGGCGTTCATGGAGTGCACGGTGCCAGGGAGATGACCGTTGCTGGTGCGATGAACGAAGAAGGGCAGGACATCAACAGGGTCGGCAGGGCCGAGCGGGGCGGCGTAGCCCACGGCGGAGTCACGCCCCGCCACCGCGTAGTACGCCGGCCCGCTCGCTGACTCCGCTGAAGGAGAAGAGCTGGTCGAGGGGAGGTCACTGGCGGAGGCATGGAACACACCCGGCGGCAGCCGCTCGCCTGCGCCGGCTGACGAGGCGGTGGTGGCGGTGGTGGTGGGCGGCACTGCGCGGAGGTGCTCCTGCAGGACGCGGAAGTCATGCAGCGCGTAGCGGAGCGGCAGCTTCAACAGCTCATCGTAGATGTCGGCCCGGAGCACGCGTGACCACTTCCCTGTGCTCGGCTTGGACACCGGGAGGCGCTGGCCGGTGAGGGACATGGCTGCGCCGTCCGCGAGGTGCCGCAGCTCTGGGGTGTGAGCGTAGTGTGTTGCGGCGAGGCTGCCGGCCTGAGGGCTGGCGTGGAAGCTGCCGGCGACACGCCGCGGCTGCGTCCCCTCCGGCACGACGTTGACGAACTGACCGGTGGGAGAGCGGAGGTCGAGGCCGAGCGACGGCGCCGCGCCCGAGCCGCCGAGCCACACCCGGCGGACGGCGGAGGTGCGCAACATCGTGGGCAGAACAAACTATAGCACAGACACAGACACGAACGGTCCTCGACACGCACAGGTACGCACCCGCTGCTCTGTGACTGTGATGGAAGGAGGTGTGTGTGTGTGTGCAGAGAGAGAGAGAGACAGACAGATAGACAGAGATAGATGGAGAGCGCGCGCACTCGCCCTGTTGTGACTTTTCTCTTTCGTGTTGTTGATGAGTCGACGAGCCCACATCTCGAGAGAGAGAGAGAGAGGAGGGATGTACGAATGGTAGATGATGTCGACTCAACGGCGATCACACACACACATACACACACATACACATACACACACGTGCAGACCACAAGACTCGGTCTCTCCTTTGCCGCCGCCGCCGGTCATCCTTCTTCTGTACGTGTTGACGCGTGGGTGTGTACATGTGGGTGTGTGTGTGTGTGTGTGTGTGTGTGTGTGTCTGACTGTGTCTGTGTCGTGACACATCGCGGTGGGAGAACCGGTGTCATTGCTGTTGTTGTTGTGTATCTTCACAGTTAGACAGTAGTGGAGACTTCTTAGGGTAGAAGAGAGAGAGACACACATGCACCAGATGCGCAGACACGGAGGCACGCATGCGCATGCGCACGCCCTGTACACGCACGCATTCTGACGCACATGCTCTACTTACAACACACATACACACACACACACACATAGGCACAAGGACAACAGCCCATTCAAGAGCAACAACAACGACAATACACACAACAACAACAACAACAACAACAACATCCTATCCTACATGGGTGGCTGAGGCAGGCATGTGTGTGTGTGTGTATGCGAGTGCCGTGCGTGTCGTGCGAGTGTGCCTGTCGTGTGTTGTTCCTTGTGTGTGGAGAGATGATGAAGGAGATACGGATGAACAGAGCGGCGTCGCTGCTGCTGCAGCGCATTCTTATCGACTGCTGCTCTTTGCACACCCGTCTCTCCGTTTTCCCTCTAATACACACATGAACACACGCACACACACATGGACACACACACACACACACACCGGATGGCATCACCACCACACCTCCTCCTCTCGCCTTCCCCCCCCTCCACACCTTCTCTCTCTCTCTCTTCCTCTCTCGTCTCCGCAGCTCGCGCGTTGCTCACAGTGTCATGGCAGCGCGCTGGCGCGAGCGCTTCTCGATCTGAGCGCTGAACGTGGCCGTGCCGGCGGCCGTCACCGTACGCGTGGCGGTGCACACGTTACAGCGCAGCTCCAGGCGACGTCCATCCTTCGTCAGAGTTGTGTTGATGCGGTGGCACGAGTTGCACTTTACATACTCGTCCAGGTACTTGATAAGCACGCGATCGAAGTCGGTCTGACGGCGGATCTCAAGTTTGAGGATGAGGGCGCTGTTGCTGTCGAGGTTGCCGCGGATGGAGAGCTCCTTCTCGATGAAGTCCTTCACATCCTCCATCGGGCGGTGGAAGGCGTCGCAGATGCGGCCGAAGTTCGTGATGACGGTCTTCTTCTTGCCCATGCGCTCGAGGATCGGGACCGGCAGCTGGTTGCGCTCTGTCATGGCACTGCCCTCGTTGTTGCGGTTCAGCGCCTCGAAGAGGCGTGTGAGCATGGCGTTGTACCGGTACCCCTCCGTCGCCGCCGTCGCGGCATCCGCGCTGCTTCCATTCGCGTCCGCCGCCGCCGCGGCCGTGGCAGCTGCTGCTGCGGCGGCGGCGGTCGGGGAGCTCGTGCCCATCATGTCGAGGAAGCGCTCGACACGTTCGTTCTGCTGCTGTTGCACGGCGGACTCCAGAAGCTGCTCCCGCTGCGCCATCGTCTCCTCCAGCTGGGGCCGACTCGCGCGCTTAAGGATCTCGAGCAGCGCGGCATAGGTCAGCGTCTCGTAGTCCACTGCCGCCATCTCCTCTGCGAGCTGGCGCATCTGCGCCGCGGCCGCGGCCGCCGCCTCGTCCATCACCGACTCCTCCTCATCCTCCTCGTCCTCCTCCTCGTCCTCCTTCTTCTCCTCGTCGTCGTCGCTCCCGGAGTCCTCCTCCTTCTCACCAGCAGCAGCAGCAGCAGCAGCGGGGTCGGCGTGAAGGGTCATGCTCGGTGCACTCACTGCGGCCGCTGCCGGCGCCTTGGCGCGCACGCGCGCCGGCGGGGCGGGGGCCGGCGCCGTCACGGCCGCCGGCGCCGTCGGGGCCTCTGGTGCTGTGACGGTGGTGGTGGTCGTGGTGGTGGTGGTCTGCTGCTGCTCCTCGTCCTCACTGCTGCTCTCGTCGCTGTCGGCGTTGCGGCGACGCTGGCGGCCGGTCTCGCGCGGCATCTGCGATTAGTTGACGAGGAAGCGGGAGACACGTGTGTGTGTGTGTGTGTGTGTGTGGCGGTGGGGGGGGGGAGGAGTGGCTGCGTGGGGGAAGAGAATGGCTGAATCGATCTGTGTGTGTGTGTGTGTGTTGGTGCACCGTCGGGCTCTTTGACATGTGTACACGTGTATGTATGTGTGTGTACGTGTTCGTGTGGTGAGAGTGTAGCAGAGAAAGAGAGAGAGAGAGACACAGAGATGGAGGATGTGAAGTGCCTTGACCGAGTACACGTGCAGCACCTTCCTCCTCCTCCTCCTCCTCCTCCTCCTCTCTTTACACAGAGAGAGAGAGACAGAGAGAGGGGGAGCTACTCGTGCGTGCTCTTCTTGTGTCTTTCGAGAACACACACACACACAAAAGAAAAAAAAGGAGATGAGAGGATCTTCGGCTGTCTGTGTGTCTCATCCTCTCCGTTACTCTTCCTTGCCCATCACACAGCGCACGGGAGGGGGAGGGGGGGGGGGACAGACAGAGACAGTCACACAGACAGACACACGCTGGCGCTGATCTTGTGCAATGGCACCGACACAACAGAAACAAACAAACAAACAACAACAACAACCGCTGCTGTCCACACCACGACACCGCTCAGAGAAAAAAAAAAAAGAGAGAAGAAGACTGCATGGAAGCAGTTGATACAGGACACACGCAGAGGACACACACGCAGAGAGAGAGGACACACACACACACACACACAGTCCCTCTGTCTTTCTCTCTCTCTATCTTTCAGAGACTCGCAGATACGCAAATGCGCAGACGCTGGCAGCGTGGACAGATGATGACGTCGGCGTGTGTGTGTGAGTGTGTGTCGAGGGTCACGTCAGCGACGAAGAAGAGCAGCAGGGACGAGCCAGTACAAGTGGGAGGAGGAGGAGGATGGGGGAGGAGGGTGGAGGAGGAGAAGGAAGAGAGTGCGAGTAGCAGCGGACTGCGATGGTACAACACAGATAGATGAAGAAGGCCCACCATTCACGCACGCACACCAACACACACACACACACACACACACACACACACACACGGACAGACCGACCGACCGACACGCAAGGGATTACACAACAGCAACAACAACAAAACACATGTAGTGTGATGGAGAGAGAGAGAGAAGGAGAGGAAGAAGCGGGTGTGGGCGGAGCGGCCAACGATGAGAGTGCACAACAGCGAAGCGGCAACGTGCTTCAGTCTACGCGTGTGTGTCTGTGTCATGTGTGTTTGTGTGCAATCGCTTGTGTGCATGTGAGCACCGAGATGCACTCATCCATCCTCTCACAGACAGACAGACAGACAAACAAACGCTTCTGCCGCCGCCCCCCACCACCCCTTGCGAGCTGTTTAGAGACACGCTCGACAATACAGAGACACACACACAGACACACACACACAACACACACACGCACGACGGCGAACTACGGCCGGTACACGCTCGCGTACCCTGGCGTGCCCTTGGGGCTGAGCACCATCTGCCACAGCTGCAAGTCGCGGGCCTCGAAGGCGCCGGCGCTGCTGCTGAGGTAGTAGTAGAACATTCGGAAGAACACATCCGCCCCGGACTTGGCTCGCTCTGCTGATGTGTTCCAGTGCGCCAGAAAGTTCTCCCGCCACGCGAGCAGCGTGAGGCCGTAGAAGAAGCCGAAGTTGTGCAGGTCCTCCATGACGAAGTACTTCTCAATACTCTTGCCGATGTTCGCGACGCTCGGCAGGCAGCCGCCAGGGAAGATGTACTTGAGGTACCACTGGTCCGCGCTGTCCATCGTGGTCTTGCTGCCGATCGTGTGCAGCAACACCACCGCCTCGGGGTCGTCGTCGCGGAGGAGGCGGCGCATGTGCTTGAAGAAGGTGTTGTAGTTCTTCGGGCCGACGTGCTCGAACATACCGACGCTGACGATGCGGTCGAACTTCTTGTCGAAGCTCAGGTCGCGGTAGTCGCGCTTCAGAATCGTGACGCGCGGGTCGTCCTTCACACGGGCGGCGGCGCCGTCGCGCTGCTCCTCGGAGATGGTGATGCCCGTCACCTTCACTTGGTAGGTCTCACTGAGGAAGGCCGCCAGCGCACCCCAGCCGCAGCCGCAGTCCAGCACCTCCATCCCAGGCCGCAGCCGCAGCTTCTCTCCAATCATGCGCAGCTTCAGCTCCTGCGCCTCGTCCAGCGTCGCGACGGCCTGCACGCTCTCCTCCTCCACCGCGCCGACGTGCCGCTCCCAGTACGCGCAGCTGTACTGCATGCGCGGCCCCAGCATGCTTCGAAAGAACTCGTTGCCGATGTCGTAGTGCTGCATGCCCACCTTGCGGCTGCGCGACTTGGTTTGTGGGTTGAAGAGCTTCGCGCGCAGTATGTTCACCATGTCCTTCGCGTTGTTGGGGAAGTAGTACTCGACGCCGCCCTGCAGCAGGCGCTTGAAGAAGTCATCGAGGGCGTGGAAGTCACGTGTGTCCCACCAGCCCTCCATGAAGGCCTCGCCGAGGCCGAGGCTGCCGCTCTGGATCACGCGCCGGTAGAGGCGTGGGTTGTGCACGACGATGTCGTATGGCTTGTCCCCGTCGATCGTGATGCCGCACCGCTTCAGTATCTTCTGCGTGAGCTCGCGGTACTTGGACTCCTTCGCGTTCAGCCGCGTGTAGGTCGCCGCGTCCATGGCGAAGGAGCTGCCGTTGCCGCGAGGGCCACCGTAGTCGACTGCACGGTGGCTGCACTCTCCGGTGTTGTGGTCGGCGCCCTTGATGGCGGCGGCGGCGGCGTGGTATCGGTTCTCGCTGCTGTTTGAGTTGCTGTGGTGCTTCGTGAGCCGCGGCACTGGTTCATGCGACTCGTGCGACTCGGGTGTGTGCGACTCCACCGACAGCATCGCCGCCGCCGCTGTCGCTGTCACCCGCTCCCCCTCCTCCTCGCGGTGGGAGTTGACGTGAGCGGACTGGATCATTGTGTAGTGGACGTCACGGGCACGTGTGCGCACTTCTACTGTTGATGGTGGTGGTCTCACACACACACCAGGACCGATGCTCACGGCGGGCACGTCAAGCACCAAGAGCACGTGCACCACCACAGCACTCGTCAATAGCAAAGGCAAACAACAACAACAAACAAACAAAAAAAAAAGTAAAACTGAGAGCAACAACAACAGCGATGAAAGTAAGACTAGATATGCCACTACGCTAATTGCTTGACTGTGTCTTGCACACAAAGACACACGTACACACGTACACAACAGACACGTTCGAGGCGGCAGCGGACAGTGTTCTACAGATAGTGTGTGTGTGTGTGTGTGTGTGTGTGTGTGTGTGAGGCGACCCACTGCTGCGGAGGCAGTGCAGAAGCAACACAACAACAACCAAAAAAAAAAAAAAGGAAGGAAGAGGTGGAGAGCGAGAAGAGGAAGAACAATGCCGAACGAACAGAGAGAGAGAGAGACACACAACACACAACAACAACAACAACACAAAAGAAAAGAAGAACCACACACACACACACACAAACACACACACTCTCTGACACTCACAACAAGCGAGGATCTACAGTTGAAGCAGCGGCGGCAGCAACAACAGCACCCGTGAGCAGCAACGCGTGCTCGATGCACCGAAGAGGAGTGAGTAGACGCAGTGGCAGTCAAATCGGTGTGTCTGTCTGTGTCTCTCTCGGTGTCTTTGTGTGTGTGTGTGTGTGTGTGTGTGTGTATGTGTGTGTGGAGGAGGTTGGGGGGGGAAGCGATAGTTACTCAGCAAAGAAGGAGAGTGTGTATGTGTCTGTGTGTGTGTGTGTGTGTGTGCGAGAGCGAGAGAGAGCGAGAGAGAGGGAAGGAGACAACACACACACACGCACAAACAACAACAACAACAATGAAAAAGCAAAAAACAAAACAAAATGACAGCGACTGAGGAGATGAGAAGAAGAAGACGTGGTGCAGGTGTGTCCGAGTCTGCGCGTGCGTTTGTGTGTCTACCTCTCTTTACGGGTAGAGGTGGTCTACGAAGGAGCGGCGCCGTGCACACACACACACACACACACACACACGTACGCGTGCACCGAGAGAGAGAGAGAGAGAAGGAAATACAAGCGACGGACTCACACAGGTCTGTGCGTGTGTGCGTGTGTGTGTGTGTGTGTGCGCGTCTCAGTGTCTCAGTGTCTCAGTGATGTCCCTTGTATACAGATCCGGGAGGAGTGTGAGAGAGTGAGAGAGAGAGAGCGGGGCCGAATGTGATAGCTGCGTCTGTGTCAGCTCAGGATGGCGCGACACGGAGGAGTTGGTGGCGATGAAAGCGAAAAAAAAAAAAAAAAAAGAGAGATAAAGCGTGATAAAGTGAGACAAAGATGTAAAGGGAAGCTGTGTGCCGAACACGCGTGCATGTGTAGATGTTGAATGCACGTGTGTGTGTGTGTGTGTGTGTGTGTGTGTACGTGTGTGGGGCAACGGAGAGGGAGGATGTTGGGATGGTGTGTACAGGGGAGAGAGCACCGAGAGAAAGAAAGAGAGAGAGAGAGACAGCGAGAGAGGGCGAAGTGTATGGTGGTGCCGGACAGCGCAGCGCCATCACCGACTTGACGCACCGCACTCCTTCTCTTTCCCTCTCCCCCACATCACAGCAGCAAGCCAGCGATGTAGACTCGAGACGGGACAGAGACAGAGAGAGAGTGTGTGTATGTGTGTGATAAGCAGTGCCAGGATGAGGTGGAGCTCAGGAAGCACAACCAAGAGAGGAGGAGGAGGAGGAGGAGGAGGAGGAGGAGGAGGAACTTCATGGGTCTGCTCGTCCAGACACACACACATACACACTCACACTCGCACTCACACGTCTACACACATACGCACCTATACACATTCACACACATTCACACACACACACACACACACATACGCAAGCAGGAGGAGGTTATATCAAATCGCTCTCGGCTGGCGAGGAGAGCAGACTGTTGCTTCCAAGTGTCACCATGCTCCCCATCATGGACCCGGCCCAGTCGTAGGTGCGCGTCAGCCGCGTCGGTCCCCCGCGCAAGGAGAGGTTGCCCCGACTCACGGTGCGCGCATGCGGCGGAGGGGAGTGCGCCATCGACTGCAGCGCGTCGTCCGCGACGTCGTCGACGCGCACCGGCTGGAGACGCGTGTCCAGTGGAGAGATGTGGGGCAGCTCCTCCGCTCCCTCCTTGCCACCGCGCCGCGCGAGTCCGCCAGTTACATGCGCCGGAGAAGGTATCCTGCGCATGCCGCCTCCGCCCCACGCCGCGGCGGTGACAGCGGCAGCAGCAGCAGCACCACCGCCGCCGCTGATGCTCTCCGCCGCCGCCACAGAGGTCGGCGCAACGAGATCGTACGTGTTTGTGCTGTTACGATGGGGGTTGTCGATGCCGCCAGCCCAGAGATCGACGCCGCAGCTGCCGCCGCCGCCGCCGCGTCGGCTATCTGCAGCCGCGTGGCGTGATGAGCGCGTCACGTCGAGTGTCTCGAGAGAGACGCCGCACCCGTTCAGGTCCGGGTCGATGCCGTCGAACGTGGCGACGCCGCCGCCACCGCGGCCGCCTCTGCCGCCACCGCCGGTGACCTCCATCGCCGTCGGGGAGACGAGCAGCAGCACCGACGGCGCGGGGGACAGACTCGCGGACGGGGCGGCGGCGAGCGGGGCCGATGTTGGCGAGGTGGACGATGAGGACGACGAGGGCAGCAGCGCTGCGGTGCGCCGCTGCCGCTCCGTCGTCGGCGACGCGGACGTGACACGTCCCGTGGCGTCCCCTCCACCACCACCACCACCGCCGCCGCCGCTGCTACTGCTGCTGATGGCCGCTTTGCTTGTGTAGCGGGGCTGTGGAGTGGCGCCGCCGCCGCCGGCGAGGCAGCTGTGGTAGCCACGGCCGGCTGCAGCCTCTCTGGAGGTGTGCTCGCTGAAGGAGACACGGTAGCGCCACTGCTGCTGCTGCTGCTGTTGCGGCGTAGCGGCTCTGCCGTCGCGCTCCGCCGCCACGTCCTCTGCGGTGAAGAGCGTGCGACTTGGACGAGAGGAGCGACGCTGCGCCACCGCAGTGGCCTGCATCGGCGAGGCGGCGGCGTTGGCGGTGCCGGCGGTGTCCGTGGCGGGTAGCTGGGCACCGCCGCCGCCGCCGTCCGCCGCCGCCGCCCCGCTGCCGCTGCTGCCGGTGCCCAGCGCGTGGATGGAGAGGATGCTGTTGCCGTGTCGGCGGAGCAGCGTCGATGGAATCAAAATGCCGGGGCCTGCCGTGCTCGGCGCGGTGCTGCCCAGCCCGCTGACGCTGCTGATGCTGCCGCGTCGCCGGTCCCGTGCGCCGAGAGCGGCGTCGTCTTGCGCGCCACTGCACGGCGACCCGGCGGTGAGCGGCTCGGCGGCTGCGCTGAGCTGCGGCAGCAGCGGCGACGCGGCCGCGCTCGCGTCGTACCGGCCACTCGACGACGGCGCGAGGAGCGAGCCCGCGGCGGCGCTGAGGACGCTGCTGCTGCTGCGGCTGCTGTTCGGCGTCGTCACGGCCGCGCAGCGCTGACGCAGCCGCCCCGCCACCCCGTGCGGCGCCGGTCCCGTTGGAGACGCGGCCGGCGCCAACGGTGGCGAGCGCGCTAGCGGCGCTGTCTGCACGCCGGGCATCAGGGGGTGGGTGGCGAAGCCGAAGCAGCGGGCGGGCTCGCTGCGCCGCTGCGGGCGAGACGGCGTCGCTGCCGGCGGTGCCTCGCCGCTGCCGTTGCCGCTACTCGTCGGCGCACCGCTGCGGCCCTCGTTGTCCTCCTCGTCCCCATCAATGCGGCCGCTGCCGCTGCCGCTGCCGTTGTCGCTGCTGCTGCTGCTTCGCGAGTTGGCGCGCTGCCCCGGCCACGCTGATCGAAGACTCTGAGATGTGAGGGCGGAGCGCGCCAAGGACGTCGCCGGCCCCGCGCCGCCGCTGCCGCCGCTGCCGCCGCTGCCGCTGCCGCCGCGTCCGCCTGCCCCTGTCGTCGGCGCTGTCGACGTCGTTGCCCCGCCGGCGCCGTGCTCCTTGAACCACGCCAGCCGCTGCAGCGTCAGGGGGTGGTAGGACGAGCTTACACCGGGTGCCGAGAGCGGCGCGCGCGGGGCGGCGTGCGTCAGCAGCGGACTGCGTTCGTACTCCACAACAGCGGCGGGTGTCGCATCCACCACCGTGTCCGCGTTGCGTGCGTGCCGCGTTGTGGGCTGAGACGTGCATGTGGACGTCGGCGTAGGCACCACCACCACCATCACGACAGCGGTGGTGGGGGTGGCGGTGCCGGTCGTCGCACCCGCGCCTGTGCTGCTCGCCGTCAGCACTCTCGAGGGCTCCGACAACACAGCGAGGTCCACCTGCAGCGGCGTGGGGCAGTGGCGCTGGTACACAGGGGGCGGCGCGGCTGGGCTGACACCGCCCAGCGCCGGCTGCGGCGGACGTGGCAGCGGTAGCAGCAGCGGCGACGGCATCGGGCCCGACGCGGCGTCCGCCGAGCCGGACAGCAACTCGTCCGAGGTCGCGAGTGCGGCGCCGTTCTGCGGCGGTGTGGGGTCGTGCCTCATCACCACTCCATCGACGCTGGTGTTGGCCGCCGCCAGTGCATCGAGCAGCTCACCATCCATGGCCACCGGATGCTCGCTCGTCAGCCGTGTAGCCGTCCCGTGACCTGCCGGGTGCGCCGAGCTCAGACTGTCTGTGACAGCCCACCGCTGCCGCTGCTGCTGCTGCCGCTGCTGCTGCCGCTGCTGCTGTTGTGGTGCGGCACCGGTGTCCAAGTCGCTGCCGCCGCCGCTGCTGTGGGAGACGATGCCGTCTCGCCCGGCGCACTGCAGCGCGCCACGACTGCTGCCCTCTCCGCCGCCCACCGCCATGAGGCGGCGCGTGACGGCCGATGCCATGTGCGGGCTCAGCAAGAGGTCGCCGGTGACACGGCGCTGCGAGGCGCGCCGCGACGGGTCTTGCGAGACACCGCTGACGCGGGCGGGGCGGCCGCGCATGAGCGGGGGCGGGGGTTGAAGGTAGGGGTGGTAGACGCCGCACGGGTCCGTGTCGTCGTCGTCGTCCGACTCCATCAGGGGGAAGACGCTGGGGAAGGAGAGGCACGTGGCGGCGCTGCTGTTGCGGTGCGCTGCGCCGACGAGCGCGTCGTCGCCGCTGTCGCCGCCACCCGCGGGGGAGAGGCGTCGTCCGGCGCCGCGCGGCTCGCGAAGCCGACTGGAGAACAGGCTGCTCGTCGCGCCGTGCGGTGGTCCGCTGACGACGGCGTTCAGCGACCGCCGAGGGATGCTGAGGTGCGCGAAGGGCTGCATCGAGGAGAAGGTGAAGCTCTGCCGCGTCCACGGCTGCGACGGCTGCGAAGTGGTGCCGTGGCGGCGCGTGTGGAGCTCCCCGCGACGTCCATGACTCGCGCCCTCCTCAGCGCCACCGCTGCTGCTGCCGCCGTCGTCGTGCGACTCGCGGCGCTGCCACCCTGCCCGCCGTGCGAGCGCCTTACGTGTCGCGGCAGCCAAGCACGTCTCCAGTCGAAGTCCCTCGATCTCAGTGGCGCTCATCACCGGGAGCAGCGGCCGCTCCGCCACGACGCCATCGACCGGCGCCGCCGCCGCACCGCCGCCACCACCACCACCGTCGGTGCAGGGGATGGCGAGCGCGCGTGTGCCGCCCGTGCAAGCGACTTGCGAGATGGCCGACGCAAACACGTGCGGGCGTGGTGGTGGCGGTGGTGCCGCTGCTCGTGACACCGGCAGCACCATCGGCGGTCGCGGCGGCGGCGGCGGCGCTTGCACCGTGACGGGCGCCGCCGTCGTCGGTGTCTTGCCGTGCTTGATAGGAGAGACGAGGGAGGAGGTGTCGGTCGTGATGGATGATGTGGTGCGGCTCGTGCGCGTGGACGAGTTTGTACCCACCGGTGACAGCGCCGCCGCCGGCCGCTGCTCAATGGTGCTCGACCACCGCCGCTCGGCGAGCGAGCCCCGCTTCAGCGCCGCGACGCACAAGACACCGGCGGCGTCTGCCGGCGCGCTGTTCGGTGTCTTGTGCGTCGTGGGCAGGAGGGTGCCGGCGCGCCACGTCCGCAGCTCCGGTGTTGCCGTCGACGACGCCGTCGACTGCGGCAGCATCATCTGCGCCAGGCTCGCGGGACGCAGTGTGGTGGAGGCGCTCCCGCTGCTGCCCTCGGGTGGTGTCCGGTGCTCCGCCGCGCTGCCGTTGACGACGTCGTCGCACTTGAGCGAGGCGCTGATGGGCGGCTGTGGCGGTGTCGCCTGGGTGAGGTGGAAGGCGAGTGTCGGCGTCATTGCGGCCATCACAGCTGCGGAGAGGCCGGCGCTGCTGCCAGGGCTCTTCGGCGCTGCGCCGTCCACCGCCGTCGTCGTCGCCGGTGCCGCTGTCGCTGCCGCTGCTGCTGCCGCCGCCGCCGCCGCGTCGTCGCCGGTGGCCCCGCTGCTGCTGCTGGGGTTCAAGGACGACGACCCGGTCCCGTCCCGCATCAGGAAGGAGTAGAGGGCGCTCTTGCGGTAGCACGCCGTCGCCGTCGGCGGCCCGACGGTGCTGCTGTGCGCGGCGCTTGGCGCGGTGGTGGTGGTGCCGCGCAGGCTCGACACGGCGGAGAAGGAGGACCGCTGCTGCCGCCGGTCCAGAGACAGCTTCGACGGCGGGGTGGAGGCGGCGCCGCCGCTGCCGAAGAGGCCACGGGAGGCGCGTGGCGACACCGCCGCCGCCGCCGCCGCCGCCTCCTCCGCGTGCATGAGCAGGTCATCCAAGTCTGCGTCGTCGTGCTGATCCTGCTCATCCGCGCCGGCGATGGTGACGCACACGCGACGCTCGCCGGCGCTCCGCCGCACGCGTTGGGCGTGCATGCTGCGAGTGAGGTGCGACACACCTTGCGGCGGCGGGGTGCGCTGCGACGCGGGGTCGCCGCCGCCGCCGTCCAGCGCGCCGCCGCCGCCACCGCCGAGGGCGGCCGCGTGCCCCACAGGGGACGAGGGCACCGTCGGTGCGGTCGCCGCGCCACTGGCGTCGGGGCCGAACGGCGGCGTGGCTCCGGCCGCCGGTCTCAGAGCTGCGCCGACCCGCGTCATGGAGGACGCCGCCGAGGACGACGGCTGCGGCGCCGCGGTGCTTCCGTGGCTGCACGTGAGCGTGTAGGTGGCGGTCGCGGACATGGGTCGACTGCTGAACTGCTTTGTGTCCGTGGATGCCAAGACCACGGCGTCGGAGGAGGTGATGGAGAAGGAGCTGTGAAGGCCATCCACGTCGCGAGCCATGTCCTGGTCCTCCGCGTCGGCGGGGAGCACGACGCCGTCTGCGTAGCTCGGGGGCAGTACCGCGGCGCGGCGCGTCCACTCTTGGGCCGTGGCTGCCGCCGCGACCTCGTGCTGATGTGCTGTTGGCGCCGTGGCGCGCCGCCTGGCGAGGGCGGCGCCACCGCCACCGCCACCGCCACCACCACCACCCCTAACGCGTCGGCCGTCCGCGGTCCTGGGCAGCTCGCGACCTGCCGGGCTGTCTGTGGAGCGGTGCCGGTGCCGGTGCCGCTGACCCCTGCCAGCGCCGCCGCTGTACAGGAAGGAGCCGCCGCCGCCGCCGCCGCTGCTGCTCGCGCTGCCGCCGCTGCCGAGCTCACCCTCGTCGCCGCTGTTGAAGGACGGCACCGCCGCACACAGGAACGGCTCGGGTGTCGGGCGCCGGAGAGGTGGGCTCGGCCGCTTCGCGAGTTGCCGCGCCTCGCCCGGTGTGAGCTGTTGCGTCGGCGTCAAGGGGACGTCCGTGAACGGCGTCGTGCTCTCGCTCAGAGGGGCTGCCGGTGACGGCGAGGTCGCCGTGTCGGCCTCCGCGGCGGCGTGGGGAGCGACGACGACAGTCTCCTGCGATGCTTGTAGCAGCGCTGCAGTGTCGCCGGCGGTGGGCCAGTGCCGCGGCGCGGGGTGCGGCAGCGGCGCTGAGCTGCGGAGGTCCACGTCTGTCTGCTCGGGTCCACATAGCGCCGGCGCCGTCTGTGACGGCGATGAGGAGCGAGGCGGAGGAGCGGGGTGCGGTGGTGGCGCTGAGCTGCGTGTGTCCGTCACCAACTGTGGCACCGCGAGCGCGGCCGTGGCTGCTGCTGCTGCTGCTGCTGCCGCGGCGGCGGTGATGGAGCCTGTGGCCGCTGGCAGCGACCGCACACGCGGCGGTGCAGCTGTTGCATTCGCCGCGACGTGCTGAGGGACACCATTGCGGTTGTCTTCTGCAGGGCTCTGGCTCACCGTCGCCGTGGCGGGGCTGTCCAGCAGCAGCGGTACACTGATGCTGCTGTTGCTGCTGTTGCTACTGCTGCACGGCCTGGCCTGCTGCTGCTGCTGTTGCATCGGAGGCTCCACCGGGTGATGGTGCGCCGCCGCCGCTGCGGTCGTGGCGGGGGGGTCACTGGCCGCGGGGTATCGCGGGGGGCACGGCCGCGCCTGCGGTGTGAGGAGCCGCTGACACTCCTTCACCCGAGCCCGTCCGCAGGGCGGTGTCGGCCAGGAGCGTGTTGGCGGTGGAGTCTCGTGCTGGGGGGCGGTGCTGGGGAGTGCGCTGTCGTGCGAGCGCGCATCGCCCTGCTGCTGCTGATGTGGCTCGCGCTGCAGCTCGTGCGTCGGCGCCGCGGCAGCGGTGGGTGGCACGGCGCCGGGCACAGCTGGGACCAGCACACAGCTCGAGATGGTGGGCGCCGCCGCCGTGGGAGGATGGAGTTGCCGGAGGGCAGGCCCAAAGCCGGCGGACGTCGCCGCGATGGGAGCCTGCACGGCCTCCACGGGCAGTGCGCGGCGGAGGCCGCCTGCGGCAGTCGACGGCCGCCGACACACCGGCCGCGGCGCCGCCGGCGCAGGAGAGCTCGCGACTGCACCGGCAGCGCCATCGCTCGCTGACATCGCGCGGGTGTGCGTAGTGCCGCTGGCGTGAGGCCCCGCCGCCATCGCACACGTGGCCGCCACGCCGCCGTCCAGCCCGGCGTGCGATGCGAGCGGGGCGCCGCCGCTCTCCCCACACACGGCCGGCGGTCGAGGCGACCGACCCTTCAACGTCGCCGGCACGTCCACGGCGGTTGGGCCAGAGACGAGGCCACCAGCGCGTACGGACGGACGCGGTGGCAGTGCCGGCGGTGGCGGCGGTGGATGCGACGTGGAGTCGACGCGCAGCAGCAGCGTGGCGGCGGCCGCCGCTGCCGCTGCCGCACCTCCGCGCGTCTGCGGTGGCGCAGGAGACGCGCGAGGGCCTCGGCGGAGTTGCCGCCGTGAGCTGCCGTGCAGCGCAGGTTGCTGCTTCGACGCTGCGGCCCCGCACGCAGCGCCGCCGCCGCCGCCACCGCGCCTGCTCCTGCTGCTGCTGGTGCTGCTGCTGCCGCTGGTGATGGTGGTGCTGCTGCTGTTCTCGCGGCTGTGGCTCCGCGAGCTGGAGGGGCTCATGTGTTTCAAGGCCACCGCATCCCGCTCCACCCCGTTGCCGCCGCTGCTGCCGCTGTTGTTGTTGCTGTTGCCGGCGACGAAGCAGTTGTAGCGAGGCCGCTGTGGTCGCGGCTGTGGGCCGCGCGGCGGTGCCCTCGTGTGTGCGCCTCCGTCGCCGAGGATGGGGTCATGTGAGCGAAGCACCGTCGGTCCCATGGACGTCGACAGCGTCGAAGGTGGGGCGGCGCACCGCGGCGCGCACGCCATCGGGACGGAGCAGTTGGCCCCGCCGCCAAACAGCACGTGAACACCGTTGACGTGCATGGAGGACGCGAGTGTGTTTGTGGGTAGCGGTGGGAGGGACCGCCGCGACCGTGCGAGCGCGCGTCCCGCCGCCACGCCACCACCACCGCCACCACCACCATCACCACCACTGCCGTCGCCGCTGCTGCGGATCAGTGGCTGGGGAGTGTGCACGGCGGCGTCGGCGGCGCTGAGGCTGCTCTCCAGCGCGGTGCTCGGCGCGAGTACGCCATCGCCGTGTCGAGGCCCCGCGCTGCCGGTGCTGATGCTTCCGCAGGGGTCGATGGGGAGGAGCGTGACGACGCAGCCGTGCCGCGGCGGTGCCGATGGCGACTGCACGCTCTGCGCGTGGTGGCAGGAGGAGGCGACGGTGGCGGTGGCGGTGTGGATGCTGCTGCTGCTACTGCCACCGCCACCACCGCCGCCGGTGCGGGGGCTCGGCGCCGTCCTCCCCGCGCCGCTCGAGGTCGTGCCGAAGAGCGAGATGGAGTTCTCCAGCACCAACATCGCACGCGGCTCCTGTCGCCGCCCGGCGTCGCGGCTGTGCGGAGTCCACCGGTCCAGCTCCCCATCGGGTCGTGTGAGGCTGGCAGTCAGCATGTTGGAGCTGGTGGTGGTCGTTGCTCCAACCGCTGCCGCTGCCGCTGCCCCTGCCGCTGCCGCTGCCGCGCCGACGCTGCTGGTGATGCTGCTGCTGCCCAGCTCCTGACACGCGCAGTGCGATGTCCCGAGGAGCGTAGCGCTGCGGTGCAAGACAGTGGGGAGCGAGTGTAGCGTCGCGGCGGGGGAGGTGACGGGCGACGTCGCCACTGGTGGCGGCAGCGGCTGTGGCGGTGGTCCTGTCGACTCGGTGTGGCTCACGGCCTCCCCGGGGACACAAGTGAGTTGGAGAGGTGGCGGCTGTGGTGCAGCGGCCTGCTCCGCGGGCTCCCGCGGCGAGGGTGGCTGAGGCCGGGAGAGCGACACGCCGCGCTCCTCCATCGCCACCAGCGCGTCTGCCGTCGTGGCCGGGCACCGCGTCAGAGAGGAGAGGCGCAGGTCAAGTCGGGCAGCTGGTCGTCGTGGCACGGCAGCTGATGGCGTCGTCGTCGTCATCGTTGACGGCAGCGGTGCGTCCGTCCGCGACTGCGGCCTCGGCGTGGTGGGCTGAGCGGTCGCCGTGGTGCTGAAGCAACCGGTCCTCTCGCTCACGTTGCCCTCGTGCAGCGGAGGTCGGAGCGGCGCGACTGCTACACTGCTTCTGCGCGGGCAGCCTCGCGCCGCAGACGCACCGGAGCGGGGTGCGGGAAGGTGGCCGCCACCGCTGCCGTGACTGCTGCGGACGCTCATGCTCGTGCGACAGGCGTTGGCGCGTCCGAGCTCGCGGTGTGTGTGGGTGGTGGTGGTGGTGGAGGGGCGGTCGAGATGGCGTGATGGCGCGCTGCCGCTGCTATGTCGCAAAAAAAAAAAAAAGAGTTGATACACGCACACAAACAAACAAACAAACAAACAAACAGACAGACAGACAGACAGACACACACACACACACACACACACACACACGCACGAACACAGATGTTGCTGAGGGGTGTAGGGTGGTTATAGAGGCACCAACAGCGACAGTCACAGCAGCACCGCACAGCAGCAACAGCAGGGAGGAGAAGGAGGAGGAGGAGGATGGCGATGACGTGACGGGTGGGAGAGATGTGAGAGGAAGGGGGGGTGGGTGAAGAAGAAGAGAGAGAGAACAGAGGAGAGAGGGCAGAGGCGGAGAGGTTGTGTCAACCCACCACACACATGTGCGAGCGACCAAGGAGAGAAGAGGGATGAGGGATGAGAGGGGGAGAGAGGGCGACGACCAAGTGAGGGAGAAGAGGAGAACAGAAGTAAAAAAAAAAACAGACAAACAAAGACACACACACGCACACACACAGACACACACAGAGTACACACGAAAGATGTTGAAGTGTGTACGAGTTGCTGCGAGAGAGAGATGTGTTGTAGACGCGGAGACGGAGGAGGGGGGGATGCTTCGCGCACCGAGACCCCCCCTTGCGGTAGTCCTCTCCTCTTCACTGCTGTACTCGCGCAGAGAGAGACGCTGACGCTGATAGAGTGGTAGAGAGATGCGCACACACACACACACACACACAGAGACAGACACGAGTACAGAGTGACACACACACACACACACAGAAGAGAGAAGGAGAAAGAGAGAAAGACAGAGACAGCAAAACTAGAAGAAGTGTTTCACAGATGAAGATGACAGTCCGCGAGGTATGAGGTGGGGCGGAGAGAGAGAGAGAGAGTGGATAGACAGAACGAGAGAGAGAGAGCGCTTCGACAGTGTCTCTGTGTATGTGTGTGTGTGTATGTGTGTGTGTGTGTGTGTGTGTGTGTGTGTGTCAGTGAACGCAAGAGGGAGGTCTAGGCAATCCACACGATCTACACCCACACAAACTCAAAAGCGTGGGGTGCCGGAGGAAAGAGAGAGAGAGAGAGAGTGTGTGTGTGATGACACAAGGTTCAACAAGGACACATACAGACAAACAGAGGCACGCGAGATACAGCGAGATTGACAGAGGAGCGCGGCTCACGTGAAGAGTGTGTGTGTGTGTGGGGGGGGGGAAGAGAGAAGTAGCAAGCAAAACAAAAACAAAAAAAACAAAACAGAGAAGCCCTCACACACACACAAACACACACACACAAACACAAGAGGGAGAAGCGGCGTGGTGGCGGGGGAGAGAGATGAAAGATACAGGGATGAGAGGAGAGAGAGAGAGCGGCAGATGCCGCCAAGTGCACGCGTTGCCGATGCGCTGGTGAAGATGTGTATGTATGTACGTATGTATGTATGTGTGTGTGTGAATGTGTGTGCGGAGGGAGGGAGGGAGGGTAATGGTGCTGCTGCCTGTGCAGCCCGCGAGTGGGAGGAGGGGTGGTGGTGGTGGTGGTGAGAGAGGCAGAGCAGAAACAAAAACAAAAAAACAGAAGGAACACACACACACTTACACACACACACAGACACAGACAGAGACAGAGAGATAGAGAGACACACACACAACAGGAGTTGTGCGTGAAGAGGAAAAAAAAAAAAGAAAAAAGAGCAGCAGCGACGACGACAACGACAGTAGCGATGACGCGTCGCACCGTCTTCGTGCAGAGTGCGCGGCGTCCCTCCTCCACCTCCACCACACACAGAGAGAGAGAGAGTGAGAGACAAGCTCGCACAGTACAGACAGACAGACAGACACACAGACACACACAGAGGCAGAGAGAGAGAGAGAGAAGTACGCGGAGGACAGTCACACGACAGATACTCAGATACACAGCGAAGGAGACAAAAAAAAACAAAAAAACAAAAACTAAAGCGCCACCAACAGAACAGGAATGCTTAAGAGATGTACAGAGAAAGAGGGACACGAGAGAGACGCGGATTGACACACACACAGACACACTCTCTCACACACTCACACACACACACACACACACACGTACACACACACACACACACACACACGTACACACACACACACACACACACACACGATTGCACTCGCGCCGCTTCCGTCTCTCCTCTCCGGTTGCCACGGGTTTGCGCTGCAGGAATGTACCAGTCAGCAAGTGTGTGTGGGGAAGAGGATGAAGAGGTGGGGGCGGAGCGTGATGGCACGGACGTCAGCAGTGGGGGGACGATCGGCGAGGCGCGTCGTTCACCTCTGCGGGGTGGTTCACAGTCGAGGTCAGCGCGTCTCGGGACGTGCAGAGTACGATGCACACACACAGACACACAGACACACAGACACACAGACAGACACACAGACAGACTGATACGTCTATGCGTGTGTGTTTGATTTGGCTATATGTGTGTGTGTGTATGTTGCTGCTCTTCAGTGCGCGTGAAGATACGCGGTGTAACCACAAGGAGTGGTTGGAGAGGGAAGGGAAGGGTTGGGGGGATGAGTCGTGATGATGGCGTCGATCTGTGAGTGAGAGTGAGAGTGAGAGAAAGTGAAAGAAAGCGAAAGGAAGACAAAGACGATCGGTGTGATGGTGAGCGCGCACAAGGCGAGAGGGAAGGGTGGGAGGCGGGTGGAGTTGCCTACGTAGGCGCGAGTGTGGGCGTGTATGTGTGCCTGGGCTGCACCTGTTTGCGTGTGTGTGTGTATGTGTATGTGTGTGTGTGTGTGTGTGTGTGTGGAGAGAGAGAGAGGATGAGGATGAGGAGGAATGATGGTGATCTGTTCATCAGCAGTGAAGAGAGCGAACTTTACCGACGATCGCGATGGAGGAGATGGCGCAGACGGATCCCCAATTGCAACACACACAGACACACACACACACACACACACACATGCGTGCTTGTGTGTCAGAGGCACACACACACACACACAGGCACAGAGATGTACGTTGATGGAGCTGACAGTATTCTGTGAGAGGACTGACGCGGCAGAGAGAGAGAGAGAAGACGTGTGCCACCGGCGCTCCCTCCTCCTCTCTCCCCCTCTTTTCATCTTCAACCGGCACACACACACACACACACACACACACATGCACACACATACACACACGCATACGCAGAGCGAGTACGAGAGAGAGAGACTGAGGGCGAGGCGGTGGTGCGCCATTGTGGATCAGCTCGCCATGCCGGGCGGTGGCGGGGGACGCAGCGCTCTGTCCTCCTCGCGGATCTCTACCTTGAAGGCCTCGGACGACTTCTGATCCTTCCAGTGATGCGCACCGGCGGTCGGGCCGAGGCCCTGCCGGTGCTTATCCTCCATCCCCGGCTGCACGTCCGTGAAGTTCTGGAACTGCATGCGCGACTGCTCCGGGTCGTACACCTCCTCCATGTACGTCTTGACGTCCTGCCCGGTGTCCTTGGGCAGCGACATCGAGTCGTACTCGTACGTCCCCGTCTTTGTGAAGTTGTGATGCTTCTCCAGCACGTAGATGGAGCGGCGGCACTCCTCGATGCACTCGTCGATCAGCAGCTTCTCCGTCGCCATCGCGCGACGGCGGAAGCACATCCTGGCGTAGGCGATCATGCTGCGCCGCCGCACACTCTTGTAGTTCATCAGCCCCTTCAACACGTTGCGGTAGAGCAGCAGCACGAGCGAGCGGTGCTCCGGCGTGGGGGTGAACTCCCAACTCGCGCGTGTGCGGTCGGGGTCGAGCGGGTGGCGGGGCATGTTCGCTTCGTCGAAGGTGCGCAGGTGCGCCTGCGAGGCCGCCTGCTGCGCCGCCTCCCGCGCACGCGCGAGACGGTGGGTCTCGAGGTCGTAGGAGACGGGTCGCCGGTGGGGGCCGCTGAGGTGGGCGGCGCGCTCCAGCAGGATGTCATCGATCGCCTCCTTCGGCACGGTGGACCCCGGCGCCGCGCCTCCACCGGCGCCAGGCATGCCGGCATGCCGATAGCTCGCCGTGCTCGCGCCGGTGCCCTCCATCGCCTCGGCAGCCTCGTTGGCCATCGGCTGACCCACGTCGCTGCCACCGAGACCGCTGGCGCCGTCGCTCACGAACGTGTCCTTCGCGCTCGTCCGCCGCGTCGCTGCGGCGCTGCCGCGGTGGCCGCTGCTCTGCCCCATCCACGAGAAGAACAGCAGCGGCGGAGAGGGACGCAGCGGCCAGCGCCGCGCCACGCTAAGACGCATCATCAAGCAGCACCAAGGGGACGTGTACTGTGTGTGTGTGTGTGTGTGTATGTGTGACCTGCAGTGAGTCGCGGATGCCCCGCAGTCGATAACTGAAGGGGGCAGTCGTCCAACGGCAGCAGCGCAGAGTCGGGTATCAGACCACAGTCAAGAGACAAAGAGGGAGACGTGCATGTGCATGTGCATGTGTGCGCGTGCGTGTACCAGCTCAGGACTGACCACAAAGTCTGCGAGATGACGTGGTGGAGTCGGTGGCGAGCACCGCCCCGTGACGATGACGCGTGACAGTACAGCTGCACGAGGGTGAGAGAGGATGAGAGACAGACGAGCACTCTACGAAGAGCTGCGACGCCACACAACAACAACCGAAACCAAAACAAAAAAAAGAAAGACACACACACACACACACACACATGCACAGATGCACATACACACACACACACACATGTGTGCGTGTGTGGTGAGGCGCTGTGCTGGATGCGACGAGAGCTGGTGCGGCGGTGGCGTTGGTCGTCCTTGTCGACCGTTCTCACAGGTCGAGCACGTTAGTGAAGAAGGAGCACCCGAAGTCAAAGCGAACTTCATCCTCGGCGGCGTAGAAGCACTGCGCGGCCTGCGCCGCCGTCGGCCGCTTCGCCGGGTCGACGACGAGCAGCGACACAACGAAGCTCGCAAAGGCCAGCGAGTACCGGTTCGCGAGAATGTCATTGAGCATGCGCGACGCAAAGCCGTCCTGCCTCGCCTCGTCCGACATGATGCGCACACTACCAGCGACGAGGCGGCACGTGGCGAGGGCGTAGAGCACGCAGCCGAGCCCCCACACATCGCTTGCCGTGCAGGTCCCGCCATGCCAGCTCTCCGGCGCGATGTACGGACGCGTGCCGCCGCCGCGGCCGCGGTGAGGTCGACCATGCACGTCTTGCAGCACAGCCAACCCGAAGTCCGTGACGACGATGGGCACGATGGCACGCCGGATCCTGATCGGCGGCGCCGACGTCGTGGTGCTGGTGATGGTGGACGTCGCACGACCGGCGCTGGAGTGCGGCGCAGTGGGGGAGACCGGGGACGCCGGCGCACTCGTGGTGCTCGCGCTCGCCGCCGCGGTCACGGGCACGTCGAGGTAGTCGCGTGGCTCTCCCTTGATGAGGATGTTCTCTGGCTTCAGGTCGCGGTGGATGATGGGCGGGCTCTGGCAGTGCATGTGATTCAACACGGAGGCGATCTGATACGCGATTGACAGCAGCTGTGGCTCCGTTAGCGGATTGCTCCACGTCGGGTCTGCTGGCGCCGCCGCCGCGTCGGCCTCTGCGTCGTGGGAGAGCGGCACCGCGCCGCCAGTCGCGAGCGTCGGGTGCACGTGCTGGCGACTCAGGACGAGCGGGGCCGCCGCCGCCGCCGCCAGCACCGACGTTGACGCTGCCTCCACGGCGCAGCGGCCTCGCTCCAAGTGCGAGGGCGGCAGCGGCCGCGCAGACGCGGAGGACGCCGGCGCTTCTGCACCGTCGATGCCACCGCGGTAGCCGTGAGCCTGCAGCAGCTGCTGCTGCTGCGGGTGTCCAAAGCTGTGCTCGGACACGCTTCTGGTGCCGTCCGTCGTCGCGGTCGCCGGGGAGCGCGCTGACGACTGACCTGCGGCGCTGCCCGCGTCGCCGCCGCCGCCGCCGTGCGATGGCGCCTGCCGCACATGTTGGTGGCACCGCTCCACTTCCTTCTTCACGCGCAGTGTGTACTGGCACAGGTCACCCATGGCGTGGTAGGCCATTACGAGGCACAGGTAGCCGGTGTCGCGCACGTCCTGCGGATGCACGGGGCTGATGGCACTGCCGCTGCTGCTGCAGCTGCTGCGCGTCGCCGTGCCCGCCGCCGCTGCCGCCGCTGTGGCCTGCCTCCCCGCACCGCTACCCACCGCCCTCGGCCCCGCCGCTCCTAACTTCGGGGATGCGCCGGTGAGGGCCGCCACGGCGGCGGCTGAGGCCGCGTCCATCTGCGTCACATCTGCGCTGTACGTGTTCCACAGCTGTGGGTTGCCCACGTTTGTGTAGCGCACCGAGCCCGGCCCCGGCGCCGCGGTGGCGGTGTGCCAGCCGCTCTCTGATGTGTCCGGGTCGGCCAGCAGCACTCCAAGGTTGGTGTAGAGCGGCTTCAGCGGTGCTGCTGCTGCTGCTGCTGCTGCTGTTGTTGTCGCCAGCGCGTGAGGTGGTGCAGCCACATCGGCATCGCTCGCACGCACGCCAGTGCCCGTCGCTGCCGGCGGTGGTGGTGGTGGTGGTGGTGATGGTCGAGGGAGCAGCAGCGGCTGCAGTGCGGTGTCGGTCACTGGCGACGGCACGCGTACGTGCGGCTTGCCGTCGTTGAGGTGCATCCGCTCGCCCTGCTGTCCCGCGCGTGCGGCGCGTATGGCGGCAGACACGCTGAGACGGCCGCTGCTGATGGCGGCGCCGCCGTCGATGGCAGCGGTGGTGGACGGCAGGACTGGTGGTGGTGGTGTACGCTGTGGTGCCGCTGCTGCGATGGGCTGGATCAAATTGCCGTAGCGCAGCGGCGCATACGTGTTGCGCGGCACTGCGGTGGCAGCCAGCTCAGCGGTGGCCGCGCCGGTGCCGCGGTGCAGGAGAGCGCCGTTGGGGTGGAGGCCGCTGCCGGGGGCGTAGGACGTCCGCGACACCACCGGCGCCACCGCGTGATCGCCGGTGGTGTCGATGTAAGGGTTCACATAAGAGCCCGTGAGCGGGTGGCGCGCCAGTCCGCCGGCGCTCACACCACTCACCGTCGCCGGCAGCACCGGTGGAAGCGATGCAGCCACCCCATCGTTGGCCGCCGTCGACGCGACCAGCGGTGGCGCAGGTGTGTTAGCAAAACACTGCTGCTGCTGCTGCTGCTGATGTTGTGGCGCGTAGGACGACCGCACCTGGTGTTGTGGTGACGGCGACACACCAGCTGTCCGTGCTGTGTCGCCCACCCCCACCGGCGTGGAGGCGGAGGCAGAGGCAGAGGAGAGCGCTCCGTACAACCGTGGCGGCGCGACAGGACGAGTGCCCTCGGCTGCCCCGCGGTAGCTCCATGACGTGGTCGTCGTCGGTGCTGTTGATGCAGCGGCTGTGCCGACAGGGAAGAAGTTCGGGTAGCGCGTGACGACGACTGCTGCTGCTGCTGCTGCTGCTGCTGCTGCTGCTGCTCCACCACCGTCGGCCCGGTCGTGCGGTGAGGGCGCGCCAATGCGTGTGGATGTCGCGTCGGTGACCGTAGTGATAGTGGTGTCGGGCACCAGTGACGCGGTGCTCGGCGCCGGCGGCTGCATGTACGACGGCGGCGGGACAAGAATGCGGAGGATCGGCTGCACCGGCTCCTCTTGACTGCCACCGCTGCTGCTGCTGCTGCGTGTGTCGCACGACTTCGATCTCTGCTCGATCGAAGTGTTGTCGTCGCCGCGCCGACACGCTGGCGTCGGTGTACCACCGTCAACGCCGCTGCATCGGTCCTCGTCCATCTGCGAGGTCGATATCGCGGGCGGTGGTGGCGGTGGCGGTGTGCGATGACCCGCGTGTGTCGCCACGCGTGCCATGCCGGCAGCGCCGCTGCTGCTGTCGAGCTGCGTGGCCACCGCGTTCGATGCGGGCACCGGTATGCTCTGATGGACGGCGCTGTGGTGGGGGAGACGGTGGTCGGCGCCGCCGCCGCTGCTGCTTCTGTTGCTGCTGCTGGCGTGCGGAGCGCTGCCATGCTGCACCGCCGGGCCGCGGGAGGATGCCGCCGTTGTTGACGCTGGCGTACACTGCTGCTGCTGCTGCTGCTGCTGCTGACGTCGCTGCTGCTGCTGCTGCCGTTGATGCTGGCGCTGCTGGTGCAGCCGTCGTGCGTCCAACAGCAGCCGCTCCGTGTCTGCCGCGCTCAAGAGTTGCTGTTCCTGCAGCGCAGGGCTGCGGTGGTCGCCACCGCCCACGTCACTCCCTCTGCCCCCATCAGCGCGGTCATCAGCAGCAGCGGCGACGGCGGCGGCGGCGGCGTCCACACGCGCTACACTCGATCCCGCGGCTGTCGCCGCGCCGCGCGGTCCATGGAGCGGCACCGACACCCACCCCGCGACCCCCGACGGTGGAGTGACAAAGGCAGCGGTCAGGCGCGGCGCGGGCTGCTGCACAGGCCACAGCGGCGGCGACGTTGGCGTCGCAGCGGGTGACGGCCCCGTCCGCTGGGCTACGGAAGCGCGTGGAGGGCGTGTTAGCGCGTCGGGCGGTGCCTCTCTGCGCGCCGCGCCGGCGCTGGACGTCGGCGACGTCGGCTCCTGTTGGAACTGATAGTTCATGAACATGTCGACGATGCGCACGACTTGTGGGTGACCTTGCAGGCTGTGGATCACCTCACACTCGCGCAGCGCCGCCTGCCGCTCTCGATCATCTTTGCAGAGGATATACTTAAGGGCGTACCGCTTGCCGGTTGTCTTGTGCTGGACGAGGTACACAGAAGAGAAGGCGCCGGCGCCGATGCGCTGCAGGAGGCGGTAGCGCGAGTCGTGCGTGGTCGTGTACACGGCCACGTCCTTCGCGGTGGTGGCAACGAAGGCCGGCAGCGCTGCGTCGCCGCCAACATCGATCTTGCCGCGCGGCCCAGCAGACACCTGCGAGCGCAGCGCGAGACCACACAACTCTGCGGCGTCCAGGTGCTCCATCGGCGGGGATGCGGTCGGCGCATCCGCTGGTGGCGGCGGCGGCGGTGTCGGCGCGCGTGACGCCGTGTCAGCGCAGTGGGCTGCGGCGGCGCTGTTGCTGCGTCGAGGCAGCTGCGTGTCGTCGTCGTCGTCATCGTCAAGGGCTCCGCTCCTTGCTTCCGCCGCGCCAGCGCAGCGACGCTGCTGCTGTGATGGACGCGAGAGGAAGCGCGTGCTGTGCACCGCGGGGCTCCTCACCACCTCCTCTGCACCGCCCTGCGCCCATCGCCGACGGTGCGGCGGTGCGCCGCCGCCGTCACGGCGCGCTGCTGGCGCGGCGGGCACCGCGACTCCGGCGAGGAGGGCGGCAAGCGTGTCAAGGACGCGGACTGGCGCGGTGCGGGGGTGAAGCAGCGCGTCGGCGTCCCCCGCGTCGCTGCCGTCGCTGTCCACGGCGACGTGGCCGCTGTCATCGTGGTGGGTAGGTCGCGCGGTGTCCTCTCTGGCTGCCGCCGCGGCTGCCGCTGCGACGCGCCGTAGCAGGCGGACGATGAAGATCAGTAGCGCAAGCGCAACCGCCAGCAGAGTGCACGCGACGCTGGCGACGATGAGCACCGCATTGAAGGCAGGGTCGCCTGATGCGGCGGCGACGTTCGGCGTCGTGGAGGGTGAAGAGGAGCGCACATCGACCTCGACAGCGGACGAAGGCATCCAACACACAAATGCACACACACACACGCTGATGGAGAGTGACGGAGACACGCTCACGCGTCTTGGCAGCGGACGATACACCGCCGTGCCTCGCCTGGCATGCACGTGAGTGTCTGTGTGTCTGTGTGTCTGTGTGTGTCTGTCTGTCTGTCTGTCTAGGAGCTTTAAGAAGCAGAAGCCGAGAGAGACGGTGTTGGTCGATGTGGCACCACACCGTCGCTGCTTGCGTTGATGTGGAGGAGAGGAGGCGAGGGGGGGGGAGACCTGGCAGCCGTGATAGACGCGGTACCACTGCCGAAGCACAGTCCACGCACATACACGTATGTTTGTGTGTGTGTGTGTGTGTGTGGATTGCGTGAGGTGTGGTTGGAGGTGGTGGGGGTGAGGCAGTGTGAGCACGCCTGTCTGTCTCTGTCGCGCTTCCATGTCCGACAGCAGCGCGCGGCATCGGCATGGCGGGCGAGGGCAGACCAGCGATGCTGGCCCGTGGCAGGTGGCGCGACGATGCACAATGACGTGGCAGCGCACCTCGACGCATCGGCACACCCACGCACGAACACAAACACACCTCTTTTTTCACAGTTGATGAGGACGCGAGTCAAATGGGAGAAGCTGCGTGAACAGATGATGATGATGATGATGATGATGCTGTGTCTGTGTGTGTGTGTGTGTGTGTGTGTGTGTGTGTGTGGAGAGATAAGGCAGGGGGAAGCACAAGAGAACACAAGACAACACAAGACCACGCACACACGCACACACACACACACACTAGTGCATGTTACATGTTTGCACATAGACACACACAAAAAACAAACAAACAAACAACAAGAGACACACACAAAAACACAAACACACAAACACTGACGCACAGACGCACACACACGCGCACACAGACGCACACATGCACAGACGACAACGTTGGTCGTGGCGGCTCACACTACACGCGCGCTCTCCCCGTTCTCTCTCCCCCCCCCTCCACTCCTGCACGAGCACGCGCGGACGTGGCAGACGCCAGCTGCTGCTGAGCCACCTGCGTCGAGTGCGCGCGTGTGCGCCTGTCGAGAGAGAGAGAGGTTCGGAGAGACGATCGACCGTCAACTCCCGTCAGCTGCTCAGGACGACTCGTCTCCTCTCGTCTCTCTCGTCTGCTGCGGTCCATCAGCGTCGACGAGGCGAGCGCCGTCGACCACCAGCTCCTGTGGCGGCGCAGGCGCGCGCAACAGCGTCGACAGCGGCGGGCCGTCGAACAGCGGCACACCCGCGTCGTCGGTCGGCTGCCGGCGCATCATGTGGAGTGCCTCGGCAGCGGTGGGCCGGTCGTCTGGGTTCACGACTAACAGGCACGTGATGAACCAGGCGAGCGCCGGGCTGTAGCCGTACACGTTTGTGATCTCCTCGCGAAGTCGGACATGAAAGTCGCTGTGGGTGCTGTCGCTGAACATGACCTTCACGTTGCTGCTGTCCACGCGCTTCGAGCACACGGCGTAGAGGATGCATCCCACAGCCCAGATGTCCACCTTGGTGGAGTAGCGCCGCTGCCAGCACTCCGGCGCGACGTAGGGCAGCGACCCCACGCCTGTCTCGCAGAACGTCTTGTCCATCACGCGCGAGAGTCCGAAGTCTGTGACGACGATCGGCAAGAAGGCATCGCTCACGTCCTCGTAGTGGACGTGTGAGGTGAGGAGGATGTTCTCCGGCTTCAGGTCGCGGTGGATGATGGGCGGGTGGTGGCGGTGGTGCATGTGGGCGAGCAGCGACAACACCTGGAAGCCGATGCTCACGATCGTGGCCTCGGGGACGACCGGCTGCAGCGCGCGCCGCTGCCGCACCCACCGCGCGAGGTCGCCGCGCTCGTGGTAGGCCATCACGAGGCTCAGGTAGCGCTCCGCCTGCAGCGGCGCGTGTTGTTGCCGGGTGTCGGAGGCGGGCTGGCTCTGCTGTGGTCCGTCACCGCTGCCGCCGCTCTCCGCCGCGTGCAGGAAGCCGCCCGCCACGGCGTCCAGGTAGGCGCTGTCCATGCGCACGACGGGGCACGCCGCCACTGACGTCTCGTCCGACGTGGGTGGCGCCGAGGAGTGCGTGGACGGCGCCGTGGTCGCCCCGCCGGTCGTCGAGCTCTCCGGCGGCGCCGTCGTCATCGTGCAGCGACTCGCACCCGCCGCCGCCGGCCGCGCGCGGCGCTGCGTCGCGGCCACGCTGGTGCCCGGGACGGCGACCATGTGTCGGTCGAAGCGGTAGGACATGAACATGTCGAAGAGTTGGATCACGTTCGGGTGTCCTTGCAGGGCGTAGACGAGCTCACACTCCTTCATCGCCTCGTGCCGGTCGACGTCGTCGCTGCACTGGACGTACTTGAGGGCGAAGCGCTTGCCGTCGGTGATGCGGCGGACAAGGTAGACGATGGAGAAGCTGCCCCTGCCGAGCTTGCGCTTCACTTCGTACTTGCCGTCGAGCAGACGGCGGTGGCGGCCGCGGCGGTGCGGCGCGCGGCCGTCACGCTCGTCCCAGTCCATGTCGCCGAGTCCAGCGATCCCCGCCGTGCCCACGCCGGCGGCCGTCAGCGCCGTCTCGTACTCGTCCAGCAAGTCATCGACGAGGCCGACGTCCCCACCGCTGCGACGACCACGACGACGACCACAGCCGCCGCCGCCGCCGTCGTCGTCGTCGTCCACGTTGTTGTCAAGACTATCATCCTCCTCTGCTGCGCCCGCGCCTCCGCCGCCGCCGCTGCTGCCGCCGCTGAGGAGCAGTCGTGCTTCGCTGTACCGCAGACGATCGAGTGTCGACCTGCCATCCGCGTCGACAACGTTGACGTTGCCGGCGCCGGGGTCGCCGAGGCGCGCCGCGCGCCGATGCATCTTGCGGAGCGCGTGACTCGGCACGCACACGAAGGTGAGTGGGATGCCAAGTAGAAGGATCCCGCAGAGCGCGATGCACACCGCGAGCAGCATCCTCCGCCGTGGTGGCGGGCTCGGCGCAGGTGTTGACGGTGGCGGCGCCGCTGCGCTGTCGCTGCTGCTGTCGTTGTCGCCGGGTGTCCACGTCGTCTCCGGCGAGAGAAGCAGCGCCGCGGAGTCGAGGCGGCCGTCACGCGTCTGTGCGCTCAGCGCAACAAAGAAATGCGAGCTGCACTCCGCGTCCTGCCCGGTCGCGCCGGCAGCCAGCCTGCCACGCCGCGAGGACCACAACGACGAGGAGAGCGGCGCGGCGACAGCTAGCGGCGCTGCCGGCGGCGCTGCCACGGCCGCGGTGGCGCTGGAGCAGTTTGCGATCGCGCTCGGCCCGCGCGAGAAGCAGACGTGCAGCAGGCTGTGCTCGTAGTAGAGCTTCTCGTTGCTGGGCACCGGGTCTTCGCCAGCGTCGCCGTCGAGCGCCGTCGCGACGGCCCCCGCGGCGCGGTCGTCGAACGCAGCATCCACGCTGCTGCCGTCACGGCGTCCATCCGCTGCGCTCTGCAGGGCGTGCACCAACCCGCGCCGCAGCGAGCCTATCAGCACCGTGCGCCCGACCGCCAGCGCCGTCGTGTAGCCGGTGACGGTGCCCTCTGCGTCTATCGTCGGCACCTGCACCAGCCGCGTGTTGCGCGGGCTCAGATAGTGGAACTCAGCGATCGGCGCGTCGCAGAGCGGAGAGGTGGAGAGCACCACCGCGCACGTCGAGTACGCGGGGGAGGTCGAGGTCGAGGCAGTGGTCTGGCGTGCGCCGCGCACACCCGGGCAGGCCTGCGCCACCTCCGCCAGCGGGAGCAGCACCTCGAAGGCGATGTTGTACCACAGCGGCTGGTAGCCGTTCACGTAGACGCTCGTGTTGCCAAGGTCGTTGGGCACCGCGGCCCCGGCCACCGCATGCTTCATGACGCGCGTGTAGGAGAAGCCTCGCAGCGTTGGCGGCGGTGCTGCACTATCCTTGTCGTCGCCGCCTCTGCTGCTGCTGCTGCTGTTGTTACTGCTGCTGCTGCTGCTCGAGCACGGCGTCACTGTCGCCACGAAGATGTGCTGCTGCGCCGCGTCGTCGTCGCCGGCGGAGGAGGGCAGTCGCCCCCCGAAGAGGTAGAAGCGCGTCGTGCCGCCGTTCGCCTCGGGCAGCACCGCGGCAGCGGCGTCGCGGCGTGTCGGGGCGAAGGCCAGCGACAGCGTTTGCATCACGGCTGCTGGCGCGTCGCCCTTGTCGCGGGGCGCGCCGGCGGGGGACGTTCGTGGGTGGCGCTGCCACTGCAGCGGCTTCGACATGTCGGCCCACATGGCGATGTGCTGGTAGGCGACAGCGGCGTCGCTGGAGGAGCCGAGCATGAA
The DNA here is from genome assembly GCA_019188245.1 of Novymonas esmeraldas. Taxonomy (NCBI): domain Eukaryota; phylum Euglenozoa; class Kinetoplastea; order Trypanosomatida; family Trypanosomatidae; genus Novymonas; species Novymonas esmeraldas. The sequence goes on along the minus strand of JAECZO010000021.1, from coordinate 189,490 downwards.
GAGACGCGCGCCGTGCGCGAACAGCTGCGGCGATGTCCACTGGAGCGCGGCAGCCCCCGCGTCGTCGGCGGCGTAGCGGGCCACCTCGGCATCGTACACGCTGCGGCGCGTGTCCACGACCGCCACGTTCGTGCGATACACACGTGATGTGCGGCCTGGGTGAAGCAGCGATGGGTCTGGGACGATGGCGAAGCCGCCGCCGATGAACATCACATCGTTGCTGGACGTCGCGGCGGCGGTGATGGCGGGCTGGGGGAGCGACCACACCCCCTCCACGAAGGCGTCCGTGTTGGTGTCAAACTGCGCGACGGAGGCGAGCGCCTCCCCCGTGCGGGCGTTGATGCCGCCCACGATGTAGATGACGCCGTCCGCTCCGGCGACGCACGTGGCGTTCACGCGGAGCGTCATGTTCGATGGCAGATACATCACCTCCTGATGCATCGCGTACGCATCTGTCGTGGCGTGGCGCTGGTGAAAGAAGCGCAGCCGCAAGACAGAGCGCAGATACTCCTCCAACGCGGGCAGCGCGTGCGCCGCGCCACCATCGTCGGCCTGTCCATGGCGCGGGGGCTGTCGCTGCCGCTGCTGCTGCTGCTGCTGCTGCTGCTGCAGCACACTGATGTCCACCGAGTCTAGAATCGTATTGCAGGCGCCTATGGCGTAGACGCGGTCGCGCACTCGTACGACACTACCGGTGCCCACCACCGGGACGCGCAGCTGCACCGGAGCAGCGCCACCCTCGCGGGACGACGGGTCGATGCAGCGCGCTGCGCCGCTGTCCCACCGTGCGGCGGCGCCGACGTCTCTGGGCGGCACCGACGTGTCCTCCGCCGAGCAGGCAGTGCTGCTCGTGTTCGGGTCCACCTCGACGGGGACCGCCACGGCGTACGTGCGCGAGTGGACGAGGTTCACCCGTCGCTTGGTGCGCTGTGTCACGTACGTGTACGCGTCTACTGTGTCGCGTATGTGAGCGACGCCGCCGAGGACAAGGATGTGCTGGCCGATGGGTATGGCGGCGGCGTGGTGGCCGATGCCGTCCAGCGTGGCGTTGGGCACGAGCGCCCAGCCTGCCACCCGCGGCGTGCACTGCGCCGGGGCCGCCGCCCCGGCGACGACAGCGACGACGCTCGCCGGCGCGCAGACTGCCGCGAGCACGAGGCCAGCGAGCCACCACAGCCCCACCGCCACCACCAACGTGCTGAAGCGACGCTGCAGTGGTGGCCATGGCGGTGGTAGTGGCGGTGATGGGGCCCCGCCGCTGTCGAGCAGAGGCATCTGCTTAGGATGTGTGTGTGTGTGTGTATGTATGTAGCAACTGAACACACACAGAGACAGACAGACACACAGACACAAGGACGCAAAAAAAAAAAAAAAACGAGAGAGAGACACACACACAGACACACACACAGATACACAGATAGGTCTCACAGACACAGGTCTCACGCTTAACAGATAAAAAAAAAAAAGGCAGCGTTGAATGTGCTGACGGGAGGAGAGAGAGAAGAGGAGGAGGAGGAGGATGTATGTGGAGTTGAGTTTGATGGCACCTCTGCCACTGCAGCAGCAGCAGCAGCCGGTGTCCTCCTCCTCTGTCCTTCTCACCCTCTTAAACAACTGGAGACGTCTCTCTCTCCACACACACACACACACACACACGTACACACACACACGTACACAGAGTTACTCGCACACCAACAGACAGACAGGCGCGGTTGAGACCGGAGCAGAACGATCGAGAGATAGCGGGAGGGAGGGAGGGAGGGGAGAGAGAGATGGAGACAGCAGGAGAGACCCGATGCGATGCGGTGGTTCTGTTGAGAGGGAGAGGGAGAGGGGGGAGTAGGATGAAGGATGAAGCAGCAGTCGCACACACACACACATACACACACACACACACACACACACACACACACACACACACACACGGACACAGACGGAGATGTACTGCAGAAGGAGGCAGCGCACTTGGCGAGCACGGTTGCTCGTGTGCCCCACACGAGGGATATCACGTACGTCTGGGGGGCAGTTGACGCGCACCCTCTGTGAAGCGGGGTGAAGTGACGGAGAGAGAGTGTGTGTGAGACGATGTGAGCGGAGGCACACACGGCGGCGCTGCTGTGGTGCGGCGTGGAGGACAGGAGGTGACAGAGAGGGAGAGAGAGAGAGGAGAGGAGAGTTGTGAGCTGCACTCGCTCTGTGTGTGCGCGTAGAGCAGATGAGGATGCATGGGAGGCGGTGGCACACACACACACACACACGCACACACACATGTGTGGCACTGCACTTGGGTGAGAAGTGACATGAGGCAGGGCATGGGAGGGCGGACAAGCAGCCGGCCGTGAGCCACGATATACGAGTGACAGCAGCATCAACGCAGCAACGCGGTAGACAACATACAAGACAACAAGACTAACAAATAGCACATACAGACATACACACAAGCATGCATGCGTGTGTGTGCGTCTGTGTAAGCAGTGGCACGTTTGGAGGCCAACGCTAGCGGCGGCGCAGCGTCATGTGCGCCGTGCGCTCGTGCAGCACGACCGCCGAGGTCGCGTCGGTGCTGCGGTGGGGAGGCGGCCGCCACGGGTGCCCCACCGCGACGCCGCTGCCACCGCTGCTGCTGCTGCCACTCATGTGGCGAGCCTCGGCGCCGTCAGCGGGGTGCACCAGGCGCAGCTGCGCGACTACCTCACCGGCGGTGGGGCGCCGTGCCGCCACGGGGGAGAGCATGGCGGCGAGGAGGGACGCCAGCGCGCGGGAGTAGCCGGCGTCTGTGAAGCTGCGCTCCACTGCTGCCTCCACGGCGCGCGATCGCGGCCACCGATGCGCGTCGTCGTCGTCGTCGTCCTTGTCGGCGTCGGCGACGACCGCCGAGGCGCGCGCCTCGGTGGAGATGCCGCCGATGTCCTCCGCGTCACCGTCGCCGGCACTGAAGAGCGCGGCGAGGTCGAAGAGGTCCCCGAGCAGGGCGGCGAAGCACTGCTCTGCGAGCCGCGACGACGGCCGGGGTGGTGGCGACACTGCGGCTGCTGCTGCTGTTGTTGCTGCTGCTTCTGTTTCTGTTGAGAGCGCCGGCGCGCCGAGGAGGCGGCTGTCCGCAACGGCGTCCGTGCACATGCTGTACAGCAGCACACCGAGCCCCCACATGTCGCTCGCCGTGTTCACAGCTAGGACGCGCTGCACAAGAAGTTCATAGACGCTGGTCCCGCCGCCAGCGCTGCCGCGGCGGCGTCCACCGCACCGCCTGCGGCTCATCAGCGACGTCGCACCGGCAGGCGCGGCGAGCAGCGGGGAGCCGGTGTGAGAGCGTGGGCCGGCAGCCGCGTCGGGTGCGTCGGCGTGAACAGGCGTCTGCCGCACCGCCACCGCCGTCGTCGTGGTGGTGGTGGTGCGCGACGGCCTCCCTGCGCCACCGCGGCGTGGCATGCGTGTCAGCCCTTCGGCCCTCCACATGGCCGCCGTCAGCGCACGCACCTCTTCGCGAGTGAAGATCTCACCCGTGTCGTCGTCGTCGTCGTCGTCCCAGTCACCCGCGGCGTCCCTCGTGTTGGCGGCACGCACGGACGCGCCGCTCGCGCTCGTGGACCGCGTCGCCGCGCTGTCGGGCACGCCTCTGCCGTCGTCCTGGGCGACGGCGCCGCTGCAGCGAGGGCGGCGCTCCCGCCGCCTGCGCGAGGGGTGGCGGCGCACCGTGGACGACGACAGACCGGCTGCCGCGGCGGTGTCGCCGTCGCTGCCGTCCGACACGGAGTGCGCGCACAGTCGCCCCCACAGCATCTCTGGTGCGATGTGTGTGGGCACCTCCACGAAGTGGATGAGGAAGCGCGAGAGGGCAACGATGCAGGCAGGCGCGGGGACGAACCCTTCGCCGCCGTCGTCGTGGCGGCGCAGCCACTGCCGTCCGTCGGCGGTGCGCTGCAGGGAGGAGCGCGTGGTGCGGCCGAAGCAGCCGCGCAGCCGCTGCGGCAGCTGCGCCGCCAACCACCACGACATGCCAGCGTCGGTGATGGTGAGAGGGAGGTACGTGTGCGTGCACAGGAGCCCCTCGGCGTCGGTGTCCGGCGGCAGCGGCGGCAACCTCGGAGGCGCCGAGCGCAGGAGGGGGGAGCCGACGCGCCATGCAGCGGCGGCGGCCACGAGAGACCTCGCACGCCACGGCGCACCGGCGCCACCGCTCGCCTCTGTGGCGGCGGTGATGCAGCGCGCCTGCCCGGGAGTGCCGCCCTCCTGCACGGCCCCCACGGTCGGTGCGGCCCCCACAACACGGCGCCGAGCGACGGAGAAGACAGCTGGCTCACGGAGGAGCACGTTCGTGGCGGTGATGTTGCCGTGCAGGATGGGTGGCGACTGGGCGTGCAGCAGCTGCAGCCCCGCTCCGACCTGGAACAGCATCGAGCAGAGGAGAGACTCGCGCCAGCCGGCATACACCGGCGGAACCCCCAGCGACGCGCCGCCACTGTCGTCGGCGTCGTCGCTGCCGTGATGGTGTCGCGGCGCGTCTGGTACTGCTGCTGCTGCTGGCAGTTGCAGCGCGTGTTGGCAGCGGCGGATGAACGACGCCAGGTCGCCGGCACGCTCGTATGGCATGGCGAGGCACAGACTCCACGGGTTCACCGCGGGCGGGTGACAGGCGTTGATGCACGCTGTCCAGCACACACGCGGCGCGGCCCCGTCGCCGGCCCAGATGTGCGTCATGTTCCACCGCACCGCCTCTCTTGACGCGGTCCGCTGCGTCGCCGACATGTAACGACGACGACCACCGCCGCCACCGCCGCTGCTGCTGTTGCCACTGCTTCGGTGGTGGTGGTGGTGTTGGTGGTGGTGTTGCTGCTGCTGGTGGTGGTGCAGCACACTCACTTCGTATGATACGAAGAGGTCCTCAGGCAGAAGAAGAAAGAGCGCCAACACCACACTCACTTCGTGTGTGTCGAGGACGGCGCAGCTCGCGTCAACGTCACCGTCACTGTCGGCGCCGTCACCGCCGTTGTGGTCGTTGTGGTCGTCGTTCGCGTGGTCGCGTACGTTGACGGCCGCCACCGCCTCTGCACCAGCGCACAGCATCGAGAGCGTACCCGTGCGGCTCGTCGTCGTGGTGGAGGTGGCAACAGTGACCAAGCCGCTGCTCCGCTCGCTTGCCAGCACCGCCTCCGCCGCCTGCCCTGTCTCGGTGGCCGCGCCACTCGCACCGCCTGCGTCTGCCGGCGTGGCGGACACATCAGACGCACGACGGCACGACTGCTGCACGGGCGGTGGACGCTGCCGCTTCTGCTGCTGCTGCTGCGGCGGCGGCGGCCGGCACGCTGCGGTCGTCGTCACCGCATCCGCGTGGAGGTCACGGAGCCGTTCGCAGAGGCGGGTGATGATGGCGCGGGTGGCGTCGTCGGGGCACTGCGTGTACTTGACCGCGACGGCCACACTCTCATCGTGGCGAGCCGCCCACAGAGACGAGCGCGGCGACGACGCCGGCACCGACGGCGAGGCCACCGCGGCGCCGGGTGCCATGTAGGGGCTCCTCTCTGCCGAGGACACGGTCGGTGTGTGCGTGTGCGGCGTCAGCCGCAGGAGTGACGCGACGAACCTGCCGAGCGCACGCGCACCGCGTCCAACGCCAGTCCCTGTGTCCACCCTCCTCCGCTGCTGCTGCTGCTGCTGCTGCTGTGGTGGCGGCGGCGTCCGTCGTAGAGCGAGGAAGCAGAGAGAGTGCTCACCCTGCCCGATGGAGGACACCACACGGTATCGACTTTGGTGGAGGCTCAGCACATCCGCGGCGGCCGTCAACATGCGCGTCTCGCGCTCCTCCTGCACCGCCTCGACGAGGTGGCAGTACTCCTCGTACGAGTCCACGCTCGAGCGACGCCCCGTCACGCCATCGCTGTCCTCCCCCTCCTCCTCCTCCTCTGTCATCGCCGTCGGTAGCGCTGCTGCGCGCTCGTCGTCGCTGCTGCCGCTGGCGACGGTGGCGCGCGGGAGTCGCCGGCGCCGGCGGCGCCAGTCTGGCACGCGCGACGGTGTACCATCGGCGTCGCCGCCGCCGCCGCCGCCGCGCTCGAACACGTCTGCGGAGAGGAGCCCTTCCTCGGGGACGTGCTGCAGTCGTGCGACGAGGAGGACGGCGACGAGCAGCGTCACGACAGCCACGCCGACGGCGAGCGCGAAGAGGGGAGAGCCGGTGGCCTTGTCGGCCGGGTCGCGCGTCGGCGGCGGCGGTGTCGGCGGCGCTGGCGGTGGCGCGCGGGTGGTGGTGCGTGAGCTATCGAGGATACCCAACGGCATCATCGGGTTCACGATGGTGAAGGAGAGCCGGCTGCGACACAGCGACCACGCGATCGGCTGCACAACGTAGCCGAGACACACGTACACCGGCGTGGTGCTGCCGCTGGCGCTGAACCTGACGGTGGCGTTCGCGGCGCCGCCGTATGGCGAGTCCAGCGTGCCCGCTGTCGTGCCCACGCAGTCGCGGCGACTGCTGAGGCGCACCGCGCACACCTCGTCGCCGCTGCGGCCCCACGTGCAGTAGCGTGTGTAGTCCACATCAGAGAAGACAACGCGTATGATGCCGTCAGAGGTGGTGTGCAGAGTGAGATCATCTGGCCACACCGGCGTCGGCATCGTCACCTCCAGCAGCTCGGGCCGGTCGGTGTCGTGCTGCGCGTCCGGCACCGCCCGCAGTGCCCAGCGCCGCGCCGGCTCGGCACGCACCAGCTCATCACCGTCGTCGCCATCACTGCGCTTGTCGCCTTGCCCTGCTACTGCTGCTGTTGCTGTGCGCCACCACTGATCTTGCCCTCCGAAGGCGTGATACAGCAGCACGGTGTCGCCCGCTGCCGTCGCGGTGTCGTTCGGGTGACGTGCAGCGGGAAGCGAGACGAGCGTCGGCCCCGCCCACGTGTACGAGTAGGCCGGCGGTGGCGGTGGCGATGGCGGTGGTGGTGTGGGTGTGGTGGAGGAGGAGGTGGAGTCCGGTGTTGGTGATGGCGAGATGCTGCTCCTGCTGCTGTTGCCCACTCGCTGTGTTGTGGCGTGCGATGACGCTGGCGGCGGCGGCGCGCGCAGCAGCGACGAGACCTGCGCGACGACGCCGTGGCTCGCCCACGCCGGTGCGGCGCGGATGTTGAGCACCGCGATGTTGCCCAAGTTGTGGTTGGCGAGCACGACCTGTCCGCCGAAGAGCTCCACATGACAGCCGCTGGGGGAGCGAAGGATGTCGCCGACGACGGTGTTGGGAAGCGCCGACACATCCACCGGCGATGCGCAGACGCCGCTGTCTGCGTCGAAGAAGAAGAGATCGAGGAGGCGCTGCATCACCTGTCTGTGGAGCGGCGGCGTTGACGATGTGGCCGCTGCCGCGCCGCTCGCGTCTGCCTCGTACGTCCAGCCGCCGGCGACGACGGCGACGCCGGTGGAGGTCGCGACGGCGGCGTGCATGACCGGCGCGCTCAGCATCGCGACGTCCGTGTCGTACCGGCGCGTCACGACATCGAAGGAGTCGACGCTCGCCGTCACGCGCTGCTCCGACAGGAGAAAGCCGCCGATGATCAACACTTTGTTCTCCGTCGCGAGGGCCGTGCAACTCGCGTTCACCCGCACCCGGTCGGCGGGGACGTCGAAGTACGACAAGTTGACAGCCGGCAGCGCTGTGCCCGGCGACCCCGCCTCCTCCGGGTAGAGGGCCAGGATGGGGGCGTAGGCCGCCTGCAGCGTGCTGCGCTCCGCCGGCGTCATGGCCGCCACGTCGCGTGGCGAGTGTGTTGTGTGCGTGCAGCTACGCGCCACGTAGACGCTGTCCGTGAGCGTCACGGCGGCGTACCGGCCGGCGAAGCCCATCTCGGCGGGCAGCGTCAGCCGTGGCAGCGCCTTCACGGTGCCGAGCTCCACATGAATGGCGAGAGACTGCACGTGGTAGGGCGAGCCGACGCTGCTGCGGACGGCGGGTGTCGAGGCGTGCGCGGCATCCGCCGGCGATGGCGAGCCCACAGGCGTGGCGCACGTTGCCGTGACGCAGCCGCCCAAGAGGACGATGGAGTTGTTCAGCACCGCGACGGCGGGGTGGAAGACGGGGTAGGGGAGGAGCGCGTCATCACGCGTCTGCCACGGCGCCGCTGGATCGGCGGGAGGCAGCGGGTCCGCTGCTGCTCCTGCCGCGACGACGACACCGACGACGGCGGCGAGCAGCACGACGAGCACAAGGGCGAGGCAGCGAGCATCACTGCTGCGGCCGCGGTGGCGTGTGTCGGTGACGGCGCCGCTGCACCACGCGCGCGCTACTAGCGCACGCATGAGGTTGGGGGGAGAGAAGAGGAGGAGGTCACGAGAGGGAGGAGCTGGCAACACATACACAAAGAGAGAGAGAGAGACACTGACACAGGTGTGAACAAAGAGGCGCTGGGTTGAGAAGAAGAGCCAGCAGTCGCTGACGAGCGTGCACACGTGTGTGTGTGTGTGTGTGTACGTGTGTGTGTGTTACGTGTCATGATGAGAGAGAGGGAGAGGAGTAGAGCTTCTGAGGTGAAGAGGAGATCATGATGGATGCAGGAGGAGGAGAGGGCCGGCTCGTGACAGGGCGTCAGATCTGCAAAGCAAAAAGACGGCGACGACACACATGTGCACACACGCACATACATATGCACACACACATGCGTGTGTGTGTGTCTGTGTGCTGAGTAAATTGTCAAGAAGGTGGCGTACACATGGAGATCGGGCATCGAGGAAGAGGCGAAGAAGGTCTGGGCACCACACACACACACACACCACACATCACACACATGCGCACATGCGCACAATCGCCTGTCTTAGTCGAAGGTAAGGCAGAAGGAACCGGAAACAAACAAACAGAAGAGTGCGTGTCACACACACCAACACACACGCATGCACAGACGCTGGCTGGAGCACACCCTCAGGACTTGTCGAAGAGGGTGGCGAGTGTGTTCTCCGTGTGGATCTTTTCGATGGCGCGGGCGAGCAGCGGGGCGATGGGCACGACACGCAGCTTGCGCGCGAGCGCTGGGCTCTTCATCAGCTCGTCCTGGTTTACGCTGTCTGTCACGACGACGAGCTCGATGGGTGAGTTGATCAGCAGCTCGGCCGCCTTGCCGGACATGACAGCGTGTGTCGCGACGAGGATGATGCGCGCCGCGCCGTGCTCGTGCAGGCACCGCGCCACCTGCGCGATGGTCACCGCCTCGTCAATCACGGTCTCGATCATGATGCACAGGCGATCCTTGACGTCACCGACGAGCACGTACTTCTTGTACTCGTTGCGCGTCGCCTCCTCCTTGCGCGTGATGACGGCCTGGCGTCCCTCTTCATGCAGCCGAAGCGCACGCTCCATCCCAAGCGTGCTGCTGCTGCGAGGCATACTGCTACCGAAGTGGTGGTACGACTGCTGCTGCTGCTGTTGCTGCTGAAGCAGCGCACCGTGCGTGCTGCCAGGCAGGGTGGCGGTGGTGATGGTGCCGGAGCCGGGGTAGTTACTCGTCATGCTCAGACTGATCGCCGGCGACTCGCCGCCCACCACAGCCACCAGCTCGGAGGCGACGGCGTCCCCGGCGTTCGGCGTGGTTGGGCTGTGCGGGTACAGCGCCGCGTAGCCGCCGCCGACGGGGCTGTTCACCAGGAGCTGACTCGTGGCGACGCTCGCGACGCCGCTGCTGTTCGGAGTGCCGCACTCTGCGCTCCGCGAGGTCGGCGCGGGCAGCGGCTGCGACTTGTGCGCGCCGTGCGGCGGGGGATGATGATGCTGCTGGTGGGAGGTGTGGTGGCATGGCAGCAGCGACGCCGCTGCGGCATCCGTGTGCGCGGAGGGGTGGCTGCCGTGGCTGCCGCCGCCGCCGCCCACCACGGCCGTGGTGCGTTGCGCGTCGCAGTCCTGACGCGCGCCGCGGCTCGTGCACGCCGACTGCCGCGTCTCCACGCGTCGCACCGCCGTGCACACAGACACGAACTGGCTGCTGCTGTCGAGGTGGTTGTACCGCATGAGGACATCAGCGAACTCCTTTGCGCGACCGAGGAACTCGCCAGTCGGCGCGACGACCGTGATGTTGTTGAAGGCGTTGCCCTCGCTTCGCAGCTGATCGGAGATGTAGCGGACGAACTCGTACGTGGCAGAGATGCTCTCCATCGGGATCGAGAACATGCCCTCCACCTGCTCGCTGTGCATGTCCACCGTGACGACGTGGTGGCAGCCGGCCGACTCGATCATCTCCGCCACGGCGGAGATGGAGGCGGCGTTGCGGGTGTAGGCGAGGTAGGGCACGACCGCCGTGATGCGGGCCGCCGCCGCGAGCTGCACCGAGTGGATGAGCAGCACGAGCTCCATGAGCGCGCCGGCGTTGCTCAGATTCTCGGACTCGAGCGCCACCATCGACTGCACGACGAAGACGTCGTCGCCGCGGACGGGGCCCTGCAGATTGACGCTCACCTCGCCATTTGCAAAGCGGCTGCAGCTGTTGCCCGGGTAGCGGGGGCACTGCAGCACCTCGGTGATCATCTTCTCGCAGAACACACTGCACGAGCCGGCCAGCACGCGCGCTGCGAAGTTGCCTGGACGCTCGTTGTGTGGGAAGGCGTCGGCGACGAAGAACGTCTCACTGTTGGGCAGGATGCGCTGTGCATTCACACCGGTTCTGTTCTCGTACTCGCGCATGTGCCCCACCGCCTGCTCGTAGGTGAGGCGGAAGGCTGTGCCGTACACGGCGATGAGGTCGAGCGCGGCGCTGCGCAGATCCATGGAGGGCTGCGAGACACGGCTCACGTGAATGAGCTCGTCGATGCGCGTGACGCGCTGCTGCAGCTCGAGACTGTCGCAGGCGCAGCGCTCGAGGAACTTCTTGAGGATCTTGCGGAACGCCATCAAGTTCAGCGCGCGATACTTGAGCATCACCTCCAGCTTCAGGTACAGCGCTGGGATGTAGTCGCGTGGAAGCTCGTTGCGGATGTGGAGCTCGTCGAAGGTGCGCAGCTCCGCCGCGGCGTCCACGAAGTCGCGCTCGAGCGACATGATGTATCGCTTCACCCGCAGGTACGACTCGTGCAGCTTCTCGAAGAACGCCTCCTGCAGTTCAATGCGGCTGCGTATGAGCTCTGCGAGCGCCGTGTCCGTCGACTGCAGCTCCGCGAAGCCGCGCGTCTTGAAGAAGAGCGGCGAGAGCGGGTCAACAAAGACGGCGGTGCTCACGCTGCTCTGGCGCTCCGCGGCGCCGAGGGCGGAGGGGGTGGGGAGGCTCTTGCCCTCGCCACGCGTGGTCGGCGTGACGGCCTCCGACGCCGCGCACGGCGGTGGCCGGAGCGGCGTCACGGCGCACGCCTTCGTCGAGTCGCTGTTGCTGCCGCTGCGGTGCGTGTAGCGGTCGCGGTACTTGGACTCGAGCGCCTGGCGTATGTGCTCTATCTTCTTCGCCAGCGGCTTGAGCTCGAAGTACGAGACATAGTTGTCGAGTGTGATGTCTGTGTTGTACTCGCTGAGGAGCCGCCGGTGGAAGGCCTGCCCCTGCGACAGATCCTTGCCCGTCTTCAACATGACGTGGCGGCAGAGGGAAGATGATGTGCGAGTGTCTGCGAGTGTGTGTGTGTGTGTGTGTGTGTGTGCGTCTGTGTAGAACACGCGGGGATGGATCGCTGCTGCGATGGAGAGGGTGGTGGAGGCGGCGCACACCGGGCGAGAGGGTCACGAAGGTCAAGAGGAGGAAGTGTGTATGTATGTGTGTGTGAAAGAGAGAGAGAGTAGATGAGTGCTCTTACATGCATGCATACATGTATGTGCACGAGAGTGTGTGTGTTTGTGTGTTGGCGATGATGAAGGTGGTGTGACACACGGAGGGAGTGGAGAGGATGTGATTGTCTTTCATGAGCGGTGATAGCAGAGAACAAACAACAACAAACAAAAGAGAGAAGAGAAGCAGAGGAGGAGAGGAGGTGGCGGTGGTGGTCACGTCCACGTGCGGCAGTCGGGCGGACACACGATGACATCTGAAGGAACCACACACACACACACACACACACACACAGATGCACACGCGGGGGGCGGGCATGATGGAGGAGGAGGAGGCGGTTCAGATATAGTTCAACACACATAGAGCTCGCGAGTGGCCCGTGGCACCGCTGGCGCAGTAGCGCAGCGCCGCTCGCTGCTCCGCCACCGTCATGGTGGAGGCACACGCGGCCACTGCCGGCTGCGGCGGATCGCTGGATACGTAGGGTCGCCGACAGAAGAAGAAGCGGCGCCAGTCGTCGCCGAGAGAGCCGAGCGAGGTGGCATTGCGGCTCACCGCCGCAACTGTCGCCACCGTCGCGCCATCGCGCGCTACACCTCGGGGCGCTGGTGTGGCGGTGCCGTCGCTGTCGCGCTGCGGAAGATGTGCGAGAAGCTGCCGCCAAAGACTCGCGTAGGGCACGGACTCGCTGCGTGACTCGACAGACACACCACCGCGTGCGTGTGGCTCAGCCGGCGGTGCCGCGCGCGACGTGGCGGTCGGCACGGCAGAGGAAGGTGCTGCGGGTGAAGACGGGGGCATGAGTCGCAGCAGCGCCGCCGCCGTGTCCGCCTCGTGCGTGGCGAGGCGAAGCAGCATCGCGCGTCTCGACGCTGCCGTGGTGGTGCCGCTCCGCTGCTTCACTGAGCTGTGTGGCGCTTGCACAGCCGCCGCCGCCGCTGCATGAGACTTCTTGTGAGCCGGAGACGGCATGTTCAGTGCTGACAACGTGTGCTCGTATGTGTCTCTGTATGTGTGTGTGTGTGTGTGTGTGTGTGTGTGTGTGTTCTGCAGTCGCGGTGGCGTCTGGAGGTTGTGGGGAGGAGAGGAGGACAGACATTGTTAAGAGACGCGCGGGCATGCGTGTGCACACACGTGCGCGTGTGTGTGTGTAGGCGCTGTGGTGACCGCCAGCGGAGCATCGCGCACTTACACCTTTTGATTTCTTGTCTTCTTCCAACTTTCCTGTGCCTTCTTGACAGCGCCTGCAGATGTGCGGCCACTCGCAGGCACCGATGGGACACACACACGTGTGCAGCTCTCCTGTCGCTCAACGGCCCCTCTCCTCTTCCCTGCCATCACACACGCAGAGGCCGTGCTGAGCCGCTGCTACGCCAACACGATGGAGATGGATGCCGCGCCGCGGCACACGAGCGCCGGCGGCGCCTCAGGGTCGGTGGCCGCCTGCGCACCGGGGAGGACGATGGGGATGTGCGCGTACACGCCAGACCAGCCGACGACGTCGGTGCTGTGCCTCGTGATGGCGCCGTCGGCCGTCGCCGCCACATCTCCCGAGTGATGCTCGGAGCTGCGAGAGAGCGCAGCCGCACCGCCGCGGACGTGGAGGCGCTGCGGGTGCAGCTGCCGTACAGACGCGGACGGGTCGCGCAGCCACGCCCGCCAGCCGGCCACTGCCGCCGTCGCCGTCTCGCCACTCGCGTCGTGGTCGTGGTCGTGCTCCGCGTCGGCGTTGGCGGGGCTCACGTCGACCGCGTCGCCGGCGTCCGACACGCGTCCCCACGGCCGCCACCACCGCCTCCGCCAGCGTCCGCCGGCACGAGCGGCGGCCGCATCTGCGGGGCCGGGCGGTGGGGTGGAGCCGGGAAGCGGTGCGACGCCGATGCACACGGTCACGTGTCCCGGCGACACCTGCACCGGCGGCGCGTGTGTGCGCGGGGTGTCCGAGTCCCACGCTGAAGCGGGCCACGTGTCCGACATCGCTGGCGTGGTCGGTGGAAGCGTTGCGGAGAGCGACAGGGGTGTGGATGGCGGGGAGAGTTGGGAGTGGCGCGCGTCATCGGACGCCGCTGCCGCTGCTGCCGCTGCTGCTGCTGCTGCTGCACCGGCTCGCTCCGCCTCAGCGAGCAGCAGCTCCGACAGAAGCGAAGGAGAGAGACGTGGCGCAGACGTACTGGCCGCGCCGGCTACACGGGCGCCGCCGCCATGAGACGGAGACGGCGGCGGTGTGTCTGCGAGGTGCTGCTGTGGCTGCTGCTGTGGCAACGGTGGCAGTGTCGCTCGGGTGAGAGGCCATGTGGATCTGTTGGAGAAGCGCTGCAGGTTGTCCGTGTCGTCAGAGTCAACGCTGCCGCGGTCCGTCGTCAACGTTGGCCGGCGAAGAGCCTGTCCGTCTCCTGCGCTGCCCGTCGACGAGGCGGCGGCGGCGGGGTCGCTGCGACGACGCTTGGACGCGGGCCTCGTGTGCACGCTGCCACTCTCGCGGCCGGCGGTGTCGTCGTCGCCGCTGCGCGACCGTCGCTGTGTGGAGAGCCGCGACCGGGGCGGCATCTCTACTGAGCCAACTGTAGACGTGTCTGTATGTGTCTGTATGTGTCTGTATGTGTGTGCGTGTGTGGGGGCTTATCTTGGACGATGAGGTGGGCGGCAGTATGTGTGTGTGTGTGTGTGGAGGTCATCGACTTTGTCTTCTCGCGAGTGCAAGATGTTGAGGACCGCGTTGCGGTTGTGCCTCTGCCTGCCTCTCTCACTCACCGTGTGTCGCACAGACACGTTCACACGGACAGACAGGCGCAGAGAGCTTGTCTGTGCATGCAGAGACTTTTTTTTTTTAATTTGACAACAACAGCAACACCAACAGACTGTGCACGCGAACCACGGTCGCGTGCCGAGGCAGGAGAGCGCTTCCATCTACTCAGCTCTCTCTCTCATCTCCTCCTCCTTCGGCCCTCCTCTCCCCCACACGACTTGGCTGCTTGTTGTGCGCGAAGCTCTCTACTTGCCACCGCGTCCACCACGTCCACCGCGTCCACCGCGGCCGCCGGTCGGCATCGAGCCGAAGCGCTCCATCGTCTGCATGAACGCTGCGATCTGACGCTGGATGAGCATCATGTCGCGCATGTCCTCCGGCGCGGGTGGTCTGCCGCTCATCATCGTCCGCTGGGCCCGCTCCAGAGTCGCGCGCTGCGTGGGGTTGAGAGTCTGCATCGCCATCTCCATCATTTGCATCATCTGTGGTGTCGGGTTGACCATCGGCATCGCCTGCGCCCCGCCGCCGGCGCGCGCCACGGCCGCGCGTAGCTCCTCGGGAGACTTGGCGCCATGCGTTCCCTCTTCGTACAGGTGCTTCAAGGCCGGCACCGTCGCCGGCAGCGCCGTCACATGCGCCTCGATGAGCAGACAGAGCTGCGTGATGATGCGCTCCGTCTCTGCGTCCTTGTACACCTGCACAGCGCCGCGGAGCTGCTCCATGACGGCGGCCCCGTCTCGCTTCCCTGCCGTATCACCGGCAAGCGTCTGCCCGTCGCTGCTGCTGCTACTGCTGGTGCCGGTGGCGGTGGTGACAATGGGTGCGCTCATGTTGCTGATGAAGTCTGCTTGCACTTCCTCGTAGCGGGTCATGACAGCCTCGGCGTCTGCAGGCACCGGTGCACGACTCATGGCGGCCCTCACGCGATCTTGAAAATCTGGTGTCTCAGCAGCGGCGATCATCGCCTTGGCGTAGGCGTGCACCTCCTCTTTGGTCAGATGCTCCATGCTCGGTTGCCGCGGAGACTCTGTGTGACTGTGTGACTGTGTGGCAGTGTGATTGTATGTGTGTATGTGTGTATGGGATTGAATGTGTGTGTGTGTGTGGCCGACGACGGTGTCGATGTTGGATGCAGTGACGAGAAGGCGCACGTGCAGGGAGCGCGTTGTGTGGGAGAGGCAAGGCAGAGCTGCAACGATGCTGCTGTCCCCGTGACGCGTCCGTGGCGGTGAAGCTGCAGATGATGCAGTTGCAGACGTGTGTGTGTGTGTGTTGGAGAGTGACCGCGGAAGGAGAGTTGGATGGAAGAGAGAGAGAGAGAAGGGGACGCGGAGTGTTGAAGTGTGTCAAGGCATACATGCGAGCTCAAAGCACACACACACACACACACACACACACACACACACACACACACACTCACGCACGCACACACACACACACACACACGTATGTTGTTTGTTTTCAAATTTCATTCTCATCACACCACGCCGTCATTGGCGATTCGTTATCAGTGACTGTCTCTCTCTCTCTTTCACTCTCCTTCGCACAATGGCTGACACACACACACGCGCCAACACACACGCACAGACACACGCACAGACACACACAGACACAGGTGTGTCCGTGCTTCTGTGTATGCCGCGTTGTACTCTTCCACAAATAGAAGAAAAGAAACAGAGTAAAAAAAAAAAATGAAGACGGCCAGCGAAGAGAGAGAGAGAGACATCACCGCCATGTTGTCTATGATAGAAGTCGAGATGCACCTCCGCCAACATCAGCAGCACACATACACACACGTGTCCATGACGTCTGTTGCTGAGTGAGAGGACATGCCAAATGCAACTCAGTGTCGCGACGGTGCGAGCGCGCCGCCGGTCTGCTCCACCATGGCGTCTATGACGTCGTCGTCCTCCATCCCGAGATCCTCTGGCGTCTTGCTCTCATCGATGGGGGCGCCATCGAAGAGGAAGCGCACACTGCCACGTGAGATACCCTGCTTCTTGCAGTACGCATCGATGAGCTTCTTCAACTGCGTGCCGCGCTTGATCTTGAAGAACATCTCCGCCCCATCCGCGTTCACCACCTTGAGCGAGATCTGTTGAGCAGAGGCGGCGGCGGCGACGGCCTCCGCCTTCACTGGCGCCGGCGCATCACCACCGCTGCCATCTGGATGTGGGTTCGGGTGCTCCGCGTTCTCCATGATGATGCACCACACACACACACACACACACACACACACACAAGCGCAGGCGGAGAGATGTAACTGTGTTTATGTGTGAGTGATGGCGCACAATGCTGTGCAGACACAGACAGAGAGAGAGGGAGAGAGAGAGAGTCGGTATGCACGTGTGTGTGTGTGGGCGAGACACAAGTCCGAGACCTTCGGTGCAGCGTCTGTGTGTATGTGTGTGTCTGTGTTGGAGGAGCCCGGTGGAGAAGCGAAGGTGCAGAGAGAGAGAGGAGAGGAGGAGAGTGGTTGATAGCAGGACTAGCAACGATGTGCACACACACACACACGAACAGACGCACGTATGCACGTATGCACAGGTGCGTTGATGGAGGAGTGGCACGAGACACTCCTCACCTTTTCATCGTGACGACTACGTGCTCACACGCTTCTGTCACGCCGTGTGTCTCCACTGCGCACGTTGTCGTCTGAGTTCGGTTTTGCTTCTCAAGTCTCTGCTGTTGATGTCCACCCGCGTCCGGCAGCGCACTACCCACCTGCACGCTGCTGATGCTGCTGCTGATGCTGATGCTGTGCGCGACGGTGGTGGCCGTGGTCATGGTGGTGGGGTGGAGAGGACAAGGACGACGGGGACCAGAGACAAGAAGATGCATACACACACACACATGCACACACAAGAACAGACACACGCTCCACTGTTTCTTGCTGCATGCATATCTTCGTGTTTGCATGTGTGTGTGTGTATGTGTGGGACGTGAGTCACTGCCACGACAGCTTCAATGACGATCGGGCAAAGAAAAGGAAAAAAAAAAATGACAACAA
The DNA here is from genome assembly GCA_019188245.1 of Novymonas esmeraldas. Lineage (NCBI taxonomy): Eukaryota > Euglenozoa > Kinetoplastea > Trypanosomatida > Trypanosomatidae > Novymonas > Novymonas esmeraldas. The sequence goes on along the minus strand of JAECZO010000021.1, from coordinate 172,023 downwards.
CAAAAGAAACGAGACGACGTACACGTCTCATACACACACACACGTACACATACATACAGACACACACGTACACACACACACACAGACAGACACGTGCGCGACAGCTGCCCTCATACCCACCGCTACACGCGGTGTGGCGGAGCGGAGGAGGACGTCAGGCTGATCACGAACACGAAAGAAAGAGAGAGAGAGAGAGAGTGAGTGGCAATAGAGTCGCGCGCAGATGTCACAGGGACGTGTGACGTCGAGACGCAGGAGAGAGAGAGAGAGAGAGATGACATCACAGGACGCCAACAACAACAAAACACACACACGCGCAGACTGACACACACAGACACACACACACACACACATAGAAGGAAAGGACGGAAGTGGGGAGGGGAGGCACCTCTTGCTTCGAGTGGAGGTCGCCGTGGTATAACTCCACCGATCCGTTGATGCGCGTCTCTTCGCCTCCTAACATCTCACGAAGACACACACACACACACACACATACACACACACACACATACACACCGAGGTCGAGAGGCACAGACGCCTGTGCAGAGCAACACAACACGCAAAAAAAAAAAAAAGAAGACGCCGAGGATGACAAAGACATAACGGAGTGGAGAAGATAGAGAGAGAGAGATAGGGAGATGGTCAATGGAAAGTGCTGTCGGAGGAGGGCGGAGAGAGAGAGAGAGCGCACCGGTGCGTTGCACACACACACACACACACACACGCAAACACACGCAGACACACGCAGACACACGCAGACACACGCATTCACACACAGACGCATGAACACTTCCGCGTCTGAGCGCGTACGCCTTCGCTTTTTTTTTTTTCTCTCTCTCGCCCTCTCACACACAGTGGTCGGCGAGCTCAGGGCGGCGGAGAGTGGCTCTCCTGCATAATCGTATCGGTGCAGGTGCAGGCGTGCTTACAGATGTGTGTGTCTGTGTGTGTGTGTGTGTGTGTGTGTGTGCGACGAAGGAAGCGGGTGGGATGGGAAGGGAGTCTACTGGAACGGCGCGCGCTCCGGCTCCTGCGCGGGCTGCTGCTGCTGCTCCAATGAATCCTGCGCGTGGGGCTCGTTCGAGATGGAGTTCGACTCCAGCTTCTTCGCCGCCGCGTCTTCCTTGATGATCGGCTCGCTGATGCGCACCTGCGCCGGGCAGCAGCAGAAGCAGCACATGGAGAAGGAGACGACAGCGATGGTCAGGGCCATCATGAGCAGCACGGCGCGGCAGCCCTGCGTGCAGAGCTGATGCGTGTAGGGCAGCGGCGGGGGGCGGATGTACTCGTCACACTGCGTGTAGTTCGGTAAGCAGGTGACGAGGCCGCAGTTCTGGCGAGAGTTCGCCGCCGCGCACATCATCAGTCGGCAGGAGCGGTACACGTCCGTCAGGTCGAACGGCTCGCCGGGGTGGTTGCCGTGCGCGATGATGTCGGTGACGATGTTCGTCTCCACCGTGGTGAAGTCAGGGAGGCGGCTGATGTATCGCGTGAAGAGCGCGCGGTTCATGCAGCGCCAGAAGTTGACGAAGCAGTAGTTGAACCGGTTGCACGTCGTGAAGCCGCTCTCCATCCACCCTGTGCTGTTGCAGTAGATCCCCTCCGTCGTGATGTCGAGGCTCGTCGCGGCGCCGGTGCACACGCACCGCTCCTTCACGCACTGGCTGTAGGACGAGACGGTGTCGTATGGCAGCACACCGTACACGTCGATGATCGGCGGCAGGTAGGCGGTGCAGGCCGTGACGATCGGACGGGGGTTGATGATGGAGCACTGCTCTACCGTGATGGGCCCCACCGCGCGGGCCGGCGTGATGGCAGAAGGGAGAACGGCGCTGACGCACAGCACTGCCGCCACGGTCGCGGCCGTGGCGAGCAGCGGTGATCGCATCGCACGTGTCCGCATCGCCTTCGTGATGACGTCGCCGAGAGTTCGAGAGGAGTGTCTGTGTGCGTGCGTGTATGGAGGGCACGAGGGACGGGCGGGTGGCGAAGGAGAGTATGGGTAGCGCGGAGGAGATGTGCGTGTACACTGTGCGAATGCGTGTGCGTGTGTGCGAGTGTGTGTGCGTGTGTGCGAGTGTGTGTGCGTGTGTGTGTGTGTGTGTGTGTGTGTGTGTGCAGGTGTGCGTGTGTGTGCAGGTGTGTGTGTGTGTGTGCAGGTGTGTCAGGAGGAGTAGGGGAAGGGAAGGGAAGAGAGAGAGAGTGGAATCGATACCTGTGCAGTGTCTTGGCAAAAAAAAACAAACAAACACGTGTGAGCGCGATGCGTGGAGCTCATCGAGCTCAGTGATGCATGAACGATCGCCGCACAGCTGCTGCTGCTGCTGCTGCTGCTGCTGTGAACAGTGAGCAGACTTGTCATGATCGGGTCGTCCTCCGTTTCGCCGGTTCGGATACACCGCGACATCCACGACGCACCCACGCAGTCTGCTGCGCCAACACATTGCAGGGTTGCTCGTGTACGTCTTCATGTGTTTGTTCTTGACTGCAGAGGGATGCCAGAGAGGCCACTGAGCAGCTTATCAGTGTGTGTGTGTGTGTGTGTGTGTGTGCATGAATGATTGTGTTGGCGGGGCGGTGGGAAGGGAGAGGAAGCGAAGCTGTCGCACCGTCTGTCCATGAAACACATGTAGACACACACACACACACACACACAGACACACACACACACACACGCTGACACGGGTCTCTGCTCGCAGCGCACTGCTTCCTGTGAGACAAACCGTGCCGCCACCGTTCACGCCACCGCGGATGTTCGCAGTCCACAGGCGCTGGGAGCAGCACAACACTGTCCCTCCTCTTCTTCTCCCTTCCCACCCCACCCCTTGCCTGGTCCGGCGTCCTGCATGACAAGCACAGCAGCAGGAGCGGCAGGCGGTGTACCACACAAACGTGCATCAGCGCTCGGGTCGGGTGAGGGGGGAAGGACTGGTGGTGACGGTGTTGTGTGGGGGGGGGGGGGCCACGGACCGACCGCCGCCCTCCCTCCCCTCCGACTGCATCAGCCCGTCTCACGTCGTGCGGTCGGCCTGGTGTCTCTCTCTCTCTCTCGCTGCGCGTTACAGATTCTCTGTTGTCGTGAGCAGGAAGAAGCCGATGAGCGCGAGGGCGACGTACTTGAGCAGCTGTGACTCGTTGAACATGATCGTGAGGTACCCGATGCGCGGCACGTAGGCGTACGTCTTGCCAACGATCATGTCCTCCTCCAGCCACTCTCGCCCACGCTCCAGCAGGAAGTTGTCGTCGTTCACGTTGTTGTCGCCCTTGGTCAAGTACATGCGCTTGCCATCCTCGGCGCGCTGATGGATGCGGTGGACGCGGTGGACGATCGGGATGTCCTGGCGTGGGAGTGTGTAGACGATGATGTCACCCACCTCCACCGGGTACTCGGGGCGATGGTGGAGCAGCAACACGTCGCCGCGCTGGTAGCCGGGCTCCATGCTGCCGCTCAGCACAACAACGATGCTCGCCTCGCAGTTGGTCGCCACCGCCGCCCCACGCCAGCCGACGAGCACGATGCTCAAGAAGAGACTCACCATGACGACCTGCTGGACAACATCGCGCACCCGCAGCGACAGCAGCGTGTCGATGTGCTCGCGCATGACAGTGCAGACGACACACGAGGCGACGCGGGTGGGGGTTGGGGGTTGGTGGTGGTGGCGGTGAGACGAGAGGAGGGAGGAGCGGGAGGGGACCCACAGAGACTGTGCCGTCAACTCGGGAGACTGCGTATGTATGCGTGTGTGTGTGTGTGAGTGTGTCAGAGAAAGATAGAGAGGTGGGACGCGTTGAAGTTGTACGTACTTGTTTCTTTCTTCCAGCTGAGGAGGAGGTGCGAGCGCAACAGAGCACAGCGAGAGACTGCCTCGTGTGTACGCGCGTACGTGTGTGTGTTGGACGTACCGTGAAGAGGGTGATGTGGAGTCGGTAGTGCGGCGGCGTGACTCAGCCAGCCGCGACACCGACACCCTTCAAACCCTCGCCCGCCCCCTCCTCCTTCAGGCAGACAGACACACAGACACGCATGTAGGAGCAGCCATGGAACGCCGTGGTGGTGGTGGGGGGGGGAGGAGAGGTGAGTTACACTGAGAGGGAGAGGAGTGACAGAGAAGTAGTTCAGCTGAGTTAGTCGATCACTGCTTATCACAACACACACAAACACACACAAACACACACAAGTGCACACACACACACACACACACAAACTTACGAATGGCTATGTCACACGGAAGAGGCTTCGGTTGCCGTCTGTCAGTGCGGGTGCGCCGCCGTCGCCCTGCCCCTCCTCCTCCTCCATGCGCAGCGCCGCCTGCCTCAGCAGCGACTTGCTCACGGTGCTCCCGACACACGTGTAGACGAGATCTGCAAAGCTCATCTCGGACTGCGTTGTCCCGCTGATGCGGACGCCGGCGCGGTGGGCGATGGGCGGCCGCGCCACGGTGGGCAGCAGGTGCTGCCGCAGCAGGCGGAGAAGGTCAGTGAAGAGGACGTCCATGTCTCCGCTGAAGGCGGTGAAGACGTGCACGTGATGCTGAGAGACTTGGAGCAGCGCCGCGGTGGCGGCGGCGAGCGCGGCGCGCTTCACATGCGCGGGCACCGCCGCTGCTGTCGCCGCCGCCGCCACGCCGGTCTCCAGACGGCGTCGCTGGCGGCTGGTCGGCCCACGCCGCGTGACGTCCTCGTGTTCACCGCCGCTCTTGTGTGCCGTGCCAGTGACGTCGTCGCCGCCGTCGTCGTCGCTGTCCATGCTCTGGCCCGGGTCCACCTCGCTCGCGGTCGCAGCGTCCACGTCGGCCGCCATCGCCGCCAACCCGCTCGCGAGCACGTTGAGCGCACGTGGGGAGTAGCGCCGCGTCTCCAGGCCGTCCATCACACAGGCAAAGACAGCGCACAGCAGCGGCGGCAGCATCGCTGGTCGGGACCAGAGCACCGGCTGATGCGCGGGGCGACGCAGCCACGTCGTGGTGAGAAGCGTGATCACTTGCAGCACGTCCTCCTCGCGCGGCAGCGTCGAGGAGGACGCCGCTGCATCGCCAGAGCCACGCGTACCGCCGAGGACGGACATCAGCAGCAGCCAGACGGTGTCGAGCAGCTCCGCGCCGAGGCGGTGGCCATCGTCGCCGACAGACGAGGAGGCGACGGCGGGGTGGGCGGCCACCGCAGCACACACCTGCACACAGGCTCGTGTCAGCCGCGGACTGCCTGCCGCCGCCGGCTCGGCGCATGCGTGCGAGAGCTGCGCCAGGAGGCGCTGCGCGTGGGGAAGGAGCCGCGCCGCTGGAAGGCGGGGGCGGAGACTGAAGAGATGAACCACGAGCTCAGCCGCGGCGGCGGTGGTGGCTGGCGCGCTCGTGGCGGGCAGCGACAGGAGGTGGTCGACGTGATGATGGAAGAGCGGGGTGGCCTCCTCCGCTGGTAGCACGCGCAGCACGTCCGTGGCAGCGCGCAGCGCCGTCGCCACGTCGCCCGGGCTGCCGCCAAGACAGGAACCGTAGTGCGCCTGCAGCGACGCCTTCAGTTGCGCCTCCGCCGCTGTCGTCACCCCATCGCCCCGCGCTGCGGCCGCGCTCTCGACCGCCCACAGCAGCCACAGCGCACACGCGCCGGCCTCGCCGCCGATGTGCACCAGCCGCCACCACACCGCGGCCGCGGTCGTCGTCGCCGTCTCGGAGGGGAACAAGTCTCCGAGCTGCCGCAGCAGCGCCACCGCATTGTGGCTGCTGAGATGATCGGCGACGAAGGCGCGCATGCGGCGGCCGCCGGCGCCGTTGCTCTTGGCACCGTGCTGCTGCGGCGGCGCTGCGTGGGGTGCGCATGTCCACACACACGCGAAGAGGAGGCGGAGCGTCACGCACGCCGTCTGCAGCGACGCCGCCGCCGCCTCCGTGACAGTGCTGAGCCGCACGACGGTTCCCATAGCCGAGCGCAGCCGCTCGCGCCAGAGCTCCGCGACGGCGCGGAGGGCACCGGCCCAGACGCTGGCGGGGCTGACGGCCTCCTCCGCCGCATCGGCGCCGCCGCTGACGTCGCCTGTGTCGCGGGGTCGCCGTCGGGGCTGTCGCGACGCCGCCGCCGCCGCTGCGGCCGGGGTGGCGAGTGCAACGTGCACGAGCAGCGGCTGCTCCGCGCACGCGTCGCCGCCGCCGCCGCCGCGGAAGTGCTGAAGGAAGGAGATGAGCGCCGCATCGGCTTCCGGCGCGTACGACACCGCGTCGCCAGCGTCCGCCGCGACGCCGCGTGTGTGGAAGGCGTGTGCGACGGCGTGGAGCAGCTGCACCGCCGGTGACTGCGCGAGTGCGTCGGCTCGGCTCTCCGCTGTCCTCGCCCGCCACGACGCCTGCGCGGCGCCGACGGCGATGTGATGGAGGCGGGCCAAGGTGCTCATGCCGGCGTGGACGGTGGCGGTGGTGGTGCCGCTGCACAGGTCCACCAGGTCGAAGAGGCGCTTAACGAAGGCCGGCGAGACCAGCAGCACGCAGAGGTCGCGCAGCTCATCCTCGAAGGTCAGTCCCCGCAGTGCGGCGATGGTGTCCGCCGCTGCCGCCGCCGCCTCTGCCCCGTCGACGGGGGCGCTTAGGTCCATGATGGAGGTGGCAGGCACCTTGATCGTCTCGACGTAGGCGATGGACATCCCACGACGCGACAGGGCCGGCGCGACGGGTGACCCGGCCGGCGCGGCCGCCTCCCTCGCCAGCGTCAGCAGCATCCGGCGCAGCGCATCGGCTGCGCTGGGCTCGCTGCGGAGCGTGCAGGCGAGCGTCGTGAGAAGTTGATGCGCGAGCGCGGCGCACGGTCCCGCCGCGCCGTGCCGCCGCCACGTCTTCGCGACGTGCACGACCGCGTCTGCGGCGTGGGCGACCACAGCAGGCCAGTACGGGTTGTGCCCCACGACTGCGTACGCCTCGAGGAGGGAGCTGCTCAGTGCACGCCACTGCCACTGCCGCTGCTGCTGCTGCGCCGCTGTCGCCGATGCGCCGCAGAGCTCTGCGACTGGAAGAGAGACGAACGCGTCGACCAAGGCGCGCAGCACCGTGCCGGGGATGCCGCGAAGGCACCGCGACAGCCACTGCACGGTGGCCGAGCGCAGCAGCAGCGCCGTCATGGACCGCCGCGCGTGCTTCGGCTTCCCCAGCGCGGTTAGACTCACCCACTCCTCTGCGGGCATCTCGTTCGCCAGCGACAGCGGCACGTCCACCGTCCGCTCGCGGTGCATCCGCGGCGCTCCTGCTGCTGCTGTTGTGGTGGTGGTCGCACTGGTGGCACCGTCTCCGTCGCGGCCGAGGCAGTCCCACATGTAGGCGACCATGGCGTGCAGCTCCTCTGCTGGGCCCGCCTCCACGCCGAGCGCTGCGCCGACGGCGCGCGCCAGCGACAGACGCTGCAGCACGAGCGATGGCAGGAGAAGCGGTTCTGCCAGCGACGACGGCACCGCGTCCAGCAGCGGTTGCAGCTCCAGCAGCGTCAGCGAGCCCACGAGACCGCCGACGTGACTGGACACCTGCCACAGCGCCTCCTCCAGCATGCGCAGGTAGTCGTGCACCTGCGCGGTGCCGAGGTCCTGCAGACACAGCCGCGTAAGACCGCGGCAGTGGTAGATGGTGCGAAGGTGCTGCAGCACGAGCGCCGCCGCGGACGCGGTGCTGGTCGACTCGGCGCCGTCGCCGTCGTCGTCGCTGGCGCTCTTCAGCGCCGCCACGGCAGTGAGCGCGGACGACGCGAGCAGCATCTCCAGCTGCGTAGTCTGCTCCAGCACGGCGCTGGCGGACACCGAGGTCGGGGTGACGCCGGCGAGACACGCTTCCATCACCTCCAGCGCCAGCAGCACGCGCTGCACCGACGCATCGCCCTTGCGGTCGCCGTGGCTGTCCTCCAGCTCCGCTGCTATGCTGCTGAGGTGCAGCAGCAGACTCTCCGGGTCCAGCGACGTCGCAGCCGCCTCCACTGTGGCGCGCCGCACCGCCGGCAGCGCCAACACGGCGCGCAGCCCGCGAAGTGCCGCGGCTTCACTGGCGTTGCTGTCCACGCCAGCCGCGGCGGCAGCGCTGCTGCCGCGACCGAGCAGCGCGTCCGCGAAGTGCGGGAGGTCGTTGCTGCGGCCGATGCGCGCGATGACGTCGCGGACGAAGTTCTCGAGCAGCGCCGCGTGCGATGTGGAGGACGCGCTGCCGTCGGCGTTGGCGTTGGCGGCGGCGGCGGCGGCGCGTGCGGCGAGGCGGAGGATGGTGCTGAGGTTCATGTCCACCACCTGCGGCGCCACCGTCTCGTACGTCGTCAGACACGTGGAGAGCGCCGCCTCCACTGCGGCCCGCGTCGCGTCGTCGTCGCCGACTACCAACACGGCGCGGCCCACCGTCGTGGCGTTGGCGGCGGCGTTGGCGAAGAACCCACCCTCCGTGCGGTCGCCGTCGCTGTGCCCCGCCCCTACGCTGCTGCTGCTGCTGCTGTCGTTGTGGCCCGACGCAGTCCCACCGTCGACAGTCGTGGTGGTGGTGGTGGCGGTCGCCGCCACGGTTGCCTCGCCTGAGGCCGCGGGGGTGCGTGACGTGTCCAGCAGCGGTGCGACCACCTTGGCGAACACCACACCGAGACACTCATAGCCCATGCCTCTGTTGAACCGCACGTCCTGGCCGAGGTGGAAGAGCTGCTGCCGCTGCTGCTGCTGCTGTTGCTGCGACGTCGCCGACAGCGCCGTGCCCGTGGTGTTCGCCAGCGAGGCCGCCACGATGGCGAACAGGCGCGCGATGCTGTCCCACGCCACGCTGCGCAGGCCGTAGTGGTCCAGCAGCGCCGCCGGGTGTGCCTCCATGAAGCGGTGCAGACCGAGCGTGAGCTGCTCGAGCAGGATCAGCGGCAAGTTCGTGTTGCCGTCCTCGGACTCGTGCAGCTGCCGCGCACCACCGCCGTCGCCGGCCGCCGTCGCGGTGGCGCTGCCGTCGCCGTTGTCCTCATCCTCGCCGTTGCCGCCGCGGCCCGTCACGGACCCTGCGGTGGTGGAGGGACGCAGCACCGAGATGAAGGAGAGGTACGACGCCGCCGAGTGCCGCGACAGCGTCGAGAGCAGCGATACGCGACTGGCCAGTGACGTCACACTGCCGCCGATGCTGCCGCCGCCGCCCAGGTGACTCTGCGCGTGATGGGAGGACAGCGACTCCGCGCCATCGCTGCGCACCGACGCGCTGCCGTCGTCGCTCGCGCTGGACGACGCGGACGGCGCGGCCTTCGACCTCCGCCGCTGCTGCTGCCGCGACGACGACGACGACGTCTTCTCGAGCCCGCGACGCGCACGCGACTGTTGCAGGAGCGCGAGTCGCCGCTGCTCCTGCGCGAAGGACGCCCATGACTCGTCCTGGCAGAAGCTCTCGTACAGGAACGGGGCCGTCACGCACCACTGCGCCAGCACCAGTGCCGCGCGGGCCTGCGACACGGCGTCGTCGATGCTCTGCGCCACGGCGCTCCTGCCCCCCACAGCATCGCTGATGGGGTGGTGGTGGACGACGGCGGCGGCGCTGCCCGTCTGCAGCAGCGCCTCCACGAGTCCGGGGTCGACCGGTGGCGTGGCGGCAAAGGTGAAGAGCGCGTAGTCGCTGGACTGGCGGATGTTCTGCTGCATGAGGCGCAGCTCGTCCCCTCGGAAGTACACAACAAAGCGCGTGGCGCGGTTGCATGCGATCGTGGACACGAGTCGGCTCAGCCACCGCTGCGTCTCCATGCACGCCGCACGGAGTGCCGGGGAGACGGCGCCGGGAAGGGCCGCGACCGCCGCGAGTGCGCCGTGCAGCATGCTGAGACGCTGGAAGAGCGAGAAGACGCTGAACACACCAGCGGCGGTGGCGATGGCGGTGCTGGAGGACGCGCCTGCCGCGCCGGGCCGCCGCACCGCGCACACCTGGACGTAGCGGTGCAGCAGCGCCAGCAGCGGAGGCGTCACGGGCGTGGTGCGGGGGGAGGGCGGTTGTGGGAGCGCTGCGGCGCCGCGGGTGGCGCCTGCACCGTCGCCAGCGCCACCGCATCGCTGCTGGAGCTGCTTGTGCTTGTTCGCAAGGGTCTTCAGTACCGCGGCGCACGGCCGCGTGTGGTAGAGCTCGTCCATGGGGTAGCTCGCCTGCACACGGCGAAGCATCTGCGCGACCGCGGCCACCAACACAAGCGCCTGCGCGAGCAGCGCGTCCGCGTCTTGCTGGTCTGCGTCCCTCTGCGTCTCCTCCTTCGATTGTGTTGCGTTGCTGGCAGGCACGCGTTCGTGGAGCAGCAGCAGCAGCAAGTCGGTGCCGTTCATGAGAAGGTGCGCCATTGCCTTGGTGGCCTCCGCGGAGGAGGCGCAGCTCTGCACTTGTCGGCCGGTGTTCATCGCCACGACCGCGTCCTTGACGGCCGTGAGCAGCAGCAGCGCCTCGCCAGGTAAATTCGAAAGGACCGCCACGTCCGCCACACCGCCACCGCCGCTGCCGCTGCTGTCGCCGTGTTGCCGTGGTGTTGGCCGTGACGCTGTCCGGACATCCGCGGCGCCGCGGCGGCCGATGCCGCTGAAGAGGTGCTGTGATGTGAGGGCCACTGCGAAGCTGGCTGCGTAGACGAGGGCGTCAGTGAACTGCGCTGCTGTTGCTGTTGCTGTTGCTGCTGCTGTTGCTGCTGTGGTGGTGTTGGTGGCGTGGACGTCGATGCCACCGCCGCGCAGCGCTTGCGCCGCCTCCCTCCAGGTCTCCTGCAGCGTCAGAGCGTAGATGTTGGCGCGTCTCGCATCTTTGAGCGACGTCGTGATGAAGTCCTCGGTGCTGTGCCGCTTCAGTCCCAGCGCACCATAGCGCTCCAGCCGCTGGATGGCCGCGCACGAGATCATCTGCCACCCGCACCCCCCCCTCTCTCTCTCTCTCCCTACCACTGTGTCTGTGTGTTTGTGTGTTTATGTTAGTCGGTTAGAAGCGCAGAAGCACACACACACACACACACACGTACGTTAAATCGCGCGAGTTGTGAGCTGCGGAAGAACAACAAACAAACAAACAAATGACACCACAGAGAAGAGAGGGTGAAGACAGCGCCGTCGCGGCTGTTGCACACCGCGCGTATGTCTCTCTCTCTCCCTTTGTCTGTCTGTGATGGTGTGATGGTGTTGTGTGTCTCCGCGCGCTGTGGAGTACACCGGCGGTCACGGAGCTTTTGCACGTGTGTGTGTGAGAGAAGAAGAAGCGAGTCGGACGGCGAGGAGAGAGAGTACGCGATGAGCAAGAGACCACACACACACACACACGCATATACAGATCACACATACAGATGCGCATGCAGGCGACACGGCCAAGCGCCGCTTGCCTTGGCGACGTCAGCCACGCGTGCGGACACGTCGACACAGGCGCAGCCGCAACTCCAGCGGCACCTCCACCACTCTGTCTCTCTCGCACACTTGGTGGCGGAGGCGCAGGAGACAGACGTGGACGAGGACGAAGGAGGCGTCCTCGCCCTCTCTTCCAGGCTCCTCCTCCCCGCGCCTCAGTTGTGGCGATGGTGCGTCAGCTGGTACTCTCCACGTGCTTCCGCGTTCTTCTTCCATTACGAGGGCATTCACACACGTCGCCACTTCTCCGTTGAGCGTCCCCGACATCACACACACGCACTCACTCACTCACTCACTCTCTCTCTGTCTCCGCCGCCTGCGCTGTCGGCAGGTCGGTGCATCGCGACGGCAACGACAGTCCTCCAGGCGATGAACATCGTGAGAGAGAGAGAGAGACGGCGAGGATGGCGCGTCGGCCACTCATGCAACTCAGTAGACACACATTCACACACGCAGATACACACACACACACACACACACGTACAAATGCACAGACAGACACACACACACATACACACACACTAGTCTTCAAAGATGGGCGTGTCGGCCACTGCGCGCTGTCGAGCCTCCGCCGCGGCGTCGTATGGCAGCACTCCATGGCGACTGTGCCCCGTCAGAGGCGCGGGCGGCACCGCATCACCGAGCACGCCGGCGCCGCCGCCGCGCTGTCCCACCGTCGGCAAGGCGAGGGTGCCTTGCTGCATGCGCCGCTCGAGGTAGTGGTCCACGCTCTTCTTGAGTCTCTGCTCCGTGACCTTCGTGAACGGCGCGGCGACGTTGGTGCACTGCACCGCCAGCGACAGCCCCTGCCGCTCCGCCTCGGCGCGCATCGCCCGCTCCAGCAGCAGCCGGCCCATGTCACGGCACTGGTCGTCCGTCAGCAGCGCCGGCTTGCCGTGACGGCCGCGGCGGTAGAGAGTAAGCTGCTCCATGATGCTGCGCTTCGCGTGGGAGCGCCAGTCGTCCGCCCCCGTGAGGGTGGCATTGGTGGTGGTGGTGGTCGCGCGGCGCCGGTGCTCGTTGGCCGTGGCGTCGTCGCCGTCCTTGTCGCCCTTTGCGCTGTGGGCGGAGGCGACAGATGCGGCGCGCGACGTGTGTGTCGAGAGCCCGTCCGCGTCGGAGGAGCGCGCGCTCGCGCTGCCGCCGCGGCGGCGCCGTTGGCGGCGCGTCCGTGGCTCGTTGTCGAACAGGTACGGGTAGGAGCTCGGCGCCGCGCTGTGCACCGAGTAGGAGAGCGACACGCCGTCCTCCGTGTGCAGGGACACTCCATCGTCCTCGCCGTGGCCGAGGGAGGCGGCGCGGCCGCCCACGTTCACTGAGTCCACCATGCCAGACGCGAGCGTGTTGCCGGAGGCGAAGCCCGCGTTGAGCGGGACGGTCTCCAGCGTCACTGGCGCCTCGGGCTCGCAGCGCAGCTCGTGAAACTGGAAGAACGCCTCTCGCCGCTGCACCGCGTTGGCGGCGGCGAGACGGCTCTGCTGCGGGGACCACACCGACAGCCCGGCCGGCGTGGCGGCTGCTGCTGCTGCGCGGCGTCGGCGGCGACGGTGAAGCTGTGAGGGTCAAGGAAGCTGGCGGTGTCCCGGGCCACGACCGTGACCGGCGCAAAGCGCTTCTCCGCGTGCGCCTGCATGCGCTGGCGCATTGTCGAGTACGTCTGCGAGATGTACGACGTCGGCCGCACCCTCTGCGCCTCCGCCCCGCCGTGGGCGAGCAGCATCATGTCCCGCCCGCGCCTCCACTTCTCCAGCGGCTTCGGCACGGCGTAGAAGCCCGTCTTGCTGAGGCCGCGCCGGCTCACCTTCATGTCCTGGTGCTGGCGGCGCTGCTGCACGTAGCGCCGCATCACCTCCGCGCCGTCCTCGCGCGGGGCCGCGTCCACGGCGCGCAGCTGCTCCAGCAGCGTCACCACAGATGCGTCATGGAACGTGCGCGTCCGACGCTGCACCGCCCGTCGCGCGCGCACGGCGGCGGCGCGGTCGAAGGCGCCGGTGGACGAGGCCATCTGCTTGTGCGTGAGCCGGCGCACCGCCTCCGCCACGTTCAGCGGCGCCGCGAGCCGGTCTACCGCCTCCGCCAGCGCGTCCTTCTCCCTCTCCGCCTCCGCCGCGGCCGCCACCGCCTCCGCACCGTCGGCGGCGCCCTCCACCGGCCTCGTCAGTGGATCATGGCGCTGCTGCATCACGGACAACAAGTACGCGCGCTCCGCGGCGCGGCGGCGCAGCTCCGCGTCGATCTCGCCCACCACCTCCCCCTCCTGACGTGAGAGAAGGAGGCCGCTGTCCATCGCCTCCTGCGCCTGCTGCCGGTACTCGTAGCTGATCTCCATGAGGTAGGGCTCTGCGAAGGGGCAGGCCATCGCCAGTCCCGCGATCGCCGGCGCAGCGCGGGTGGAGTGCAGCGCCTGGAGCGCCTGTCCCAGACGTCCGCCGGACTGCGGACGACGCTGCGCGCCGCTCGCGCTCGCGCGGTTGTTCGCGCCGCCACCACCGTCGTCGTCCTCCTCCTCCTCCGAGAGGAGCTCCGCTTCGAGCGCCGTCCACCCGCCATCGTCTTGGCGCACCTTCCGAGCCGTGGCGCGGGCTGCGTCGCCGTCGCCGTCGCCGTCGCGCGTCACCGCCGCGTCACGGCCGCGAGGCTGCTTGTACCGCGCCTCTATGTTCATCGCAGCGAGAAGCTCGTCGTCGTCGTCATCATCGTCACGACCGCCGTGTGCATCTGCGTCGCCGCCGTCCTCGCTCTCGCGTGTGCGCAGCGTCGGCGCCGACAGCTGCTCCTCCCGCTCACGCTTCACGGCGGCCTTCGCGGCCCTCCTCTCCTCCTTCGCGGCCTTCTTCTCTTCCTTGCGTTTGCGCTTCTCCTCACGACGGCGGCGGCGTCGCTCAGCGCTGTCGTCGTCGCCCACGTCGTCCTCGTCGTCACTGCTGTGCTGCTGCTGGTGCGGCGCGAGACGCTCCTCCGCCGGCGCCGCATCATCATCGCGATCATCAGCGGCGGCGGCGGCCCGGGGTGGCGGCCTGCCCTCGTGTGAGTCGTCCGCGGCGACGGCGACGTCGTCATCGGCGGCGGCGTCGAAGCCCTCAAGGATCTGTCGTGCCGTGGCCACGCCGAGCGCCGCCGCGGGGTGCGACGCCTTCACTGTGTCGAGTGGGTTGTAGGGGCTGAGGTCGGTGTCGGGGACCATCACGGTGGTGTCGAGGCCGAGGAGGTAGACTGCAGAGTAGCCCGGCAGCATCTCCGTGTCCGCCAACTCCTCCGCCGGGATGTGCAGCGCTGGCTGATCGACGCCGTCGTAGCGCGCCCAGCGCAGCTTCGATGTGCCGGACATGACTCGCAGAGGTGGTCACTCCCCACCTCCTCTGTGGATATGATGAGAAGAGATATAGAGTCACGGAGCAGCACCGCGCGCAACGGTGCTGGGGGAAGTGCGGGGAGGAGCGCTGGTGACCGGCTGGCCGACACTGCCTCAGCACACACACACACACACACACACACGCGGAGGCAGACACACGCTCCAACAACAACCACAGCACAACAACAGGACAAGACCGACTGTCGGCGGTCGCGCGTTCTGCAACGCTCCCGGTCCCTCTCTACCACCTCACACCGCCGCAGTGTGTGTGTGTGTGCCTACACCGCCTCGACACGTGCAGCACACGCAGACACACAGACGGACACAGACGCACACAGCAGCTCAGCCAGAGGATCCACGAATGATGGAGGAAGAGAGAGAGGCCACAATGTGTGTGTGTGCGTGCGTGCGTGTACGCGTCTCTATCTCTCTCTGTCTCTCTGTCTCTGTGTGTGGCGGCGCGGAGAGAAGCTATGGTGACCCTGTACGCGCCAACGATGCACAAGCGTGTCGCAAGAGTACAAGAGGAGAGAGAGAGAGGTGAGAGAGGAAGTCTGCAACACGTGTTTGGTGTGTGTCTCTGGTGCACATGTGGAGACACGGAAGAGAGCGAAGCGGCGGCCACGTCCGTATCAGCGGCCTCCTCCTCTTCCTCCCCCCACCCCGCACGCGTCCTGGCAGCTGGTACGACGTGTGTGTGTGTGTGTGTGCGTGTGGGTGTGGAGGAGGGAGAGAGGCAGGAAGGAGGGGTGCGATGATGGCGTTACTGGTAAGGCGCACTGCCTATCGTAGCGGAGGTACGCAGGCGAGTGCGACAGACCCAGACAGACACACAGACAGACAAACAAACAGACAGACAGGGGTGCTGAGAGATGGGAGCGCTACGACATCAGCTGGGCACCACTGTCGCCATATCGTCTCTCTCTTCCACCATCAGCACCGCGATCAGCCTCGCCCTCTCCCTCCGCGCCGCTCGTCGACACGTGAGCTCGTGGATGAAGGGAGGGAGAGGGACGAGCTTGTTCGGCGCCGTCACCGACGATGACGTCCGCCGCTGTCGCGGTTTGTGGGGGACCGACCGCGGCGGCGGCGGCGATCGCGTCCGCGGCGGCGGTCGCGTCGCTCCTCGTCATCACCGCCGTCGTCGTCGCTGTCGCTCGGCGAGGCGTCGCTGCGGGAGTCCTCGTGGCGGCGTCGGCGGCGGCTGCCACTCCCGCCGCGGCCCTCGCGCTCCCCGCGGTGTCGGCCAGACGACTGCTGCTGCTGCTGGCGATCGCGCTCACGATCACGCTCACGGTCGCGGTCACGGTCGCGGTCACGGTCACGGTCGCGCTCGCGATCACGTGGCGTCGTCGCCGCGGCGGCGGCCTCTTCCAACGCCTTCTCCACGTCAGCGTACGTGATGGGGATGAGCCGCACGACAGCCGCGTCAATGGCCGTGTCGCGCGTGCGCTGGTCCGCCAGCCACGTCTCCACGTCCTTCCTCGCCACCCCGGCCGCACGCGCCACCGCGTCCGCGCTGACCCGCCGCTGCTGCACGAAGGCCTGCGGCGACACGAAGTAACGCGTCCGTGTCTTGGGGTGCAGGAAGAGCGGCGGCTGGCTGGGGCCGCTCGTCGGGCCGCTGAAGGCGTACTGGCCGCGAGCAGAGTTGAGGTAGACAGACCAACCGCGACTCGGCGACGGGTACGGCGCACCGGTCGCCGGGTAGCCGTGCGTGATCACGGCCGTCAAGAGCCGCTGCACCTGCTGCGGCGACAGCGCCGCCGGTCCGGCATCACGGCCGCGCTTCGCTCCTGCTGCTGCTGCTGCTGCTGGTGCGGCGTCACCGTCGCCGACGCGGCCGGCGACGCGGTACCGGACACCACACAGCTCCATCGCCGCCAGGTCCAGGAAGACGTGTCGCCGACGCTGATCGCTCGCCCACGCCTCGGCGTCGGCGTCAGAGAGTTCAGCCGGCGGAGGCAGCCCACTTGCCACGGCCTCCTCCGCCTGCATCGACTGCGCCGCCGCCCGCACCTCCTCGAGCGGCGTCTGCGACGGGCTGGCGCCTGTCGAGCCCCCGCGACTCGCAAGGAAGGCTTGCGGGGTCACGGGGTACTCCTTGCCGTCTGCCGGGTGCTTGACGGTGGCGGCCGGCGCCGCATCACCTCCGTCTGCCGGCGGTGGCGTGAAGGTGTAGTGGCCGTGCGCGCGACTCGGCTGCGCCGTCCACCCGGGCGGCAGCGCGCCGAACGGCGTGCCGGAGGGTGGGTAGACGCGCATCGCCTCCGTCCACTCCTGCCGCCAGCGGGAGGCGACGCTGGCCCGGCCACGACGTCCACCACCACCACCACCACCGCTCGCCGTGTTCACGGCCCCGTGCGATGACGACGACGAGCCATGCTGCAGGGGATCGCTGTGCGTGCCCGCCCGCGCGTTGCGCCGCGCCGACGCTTGGTAGTAGAAGGCGCTGGGTATGGCAGGCATGTCGATACCGCGCTTGCGGAGCGGCTGCTGCTGCTGCTGCTGCTGCCCGCCAGCTGCTGCTGCCGCCGTCGTCCCCGCCGTCGCCACCGCTCCGGTGTCGTACCACTGCGCCAGTGTGGGCACACGCAGCGGCATCGACTCGGTCGGGTCCGCGGCGCAGAGACGGGCGAGCACGTTCTCGAAGCGGGTGATGGGGCCGTCCACGTCCAGGTACGCGTCCCGCAGCGCCGTGTACACGTCGACGGTGTGCATCGCCTTGAGGGCGACGTCCACGAGCTGCTCCGCCTCGCGCTCTCGCACCACCGGTGCGTCGCCGCCGCCGCCACCGCCGCCCTCGGCCCGCTGCTGCTGGGTCCAGCGTGTGTGCTGCAGCTCCAGGAGTCTGAGGAAGGCGCCGCAGAAGGCAGCCGACTCGCGGCTCAGCACTGGCGCGGTGCTCGACCGCGCGAGCATCGCGGTGCAGTACTCGAGGTGATCATGCATCACACAGGGCTCGGGGCTGCTCGCCGTACCGGCGGCGTGGCGGCGGGACAGCAGGCACGACGCCAGCCCCGCTCCATCGCACACGTCTGCGTGGATGTAGAGACGTACGAATGTGCGGTAGAAGGCACCGTCCGCCCCCCACATCAGCGGCAGCGCCACACGTGTTGTCGCCGCGGCCGCCGCTGCTGCAGCGTCGCCGTCGGCCCCAGCGACGTCCTCCGACGCAGCGTTCATCGACGCAAAGGCGGTGACGGCGGCAGCACCGCCGAGGCGGCACGCGTCGCGCTGCGCTGTGGACAGCAGCGCGAGCACGGTGTCCATTGTGTTGCCCACGGAGGACACGGCCTGCTTGATCGCTGCCGCCGCGGCCGCCTCTCCTGTCGCTGGCTGGGCCTTCGCGTGTGTGAGGCAGAGCAGCCACTGCGCCAGCCGCGGCCAGTGCGCGAGGAGATGGCGGACGAGGACGTTGCTGGCCTGCGTGTCACGGCGCAGCAGCGCCGCCCACACCACCTGGACGATGGCATCGTCGACGAGGTACACCGCCGCGTACGGCAGGAAGCGACGCGCGAAGGCGCGCGGGAAGTGGGAGGCAAGCACCAAGGCGAGCTGCACACCGTGCGGGGTGCGCAGCAGGTACGGCAACGGCGCCGGCAGCTGCGCCTCCGACGCGTCCACCACCGCCACCACCACCTCGCCCTCGGCGCGCTGCTGCGCCCACGCCGCGCGGACCGCGTCTGACGACGCTGGCGAGTCGGACGCACCAACCTTCATCGTGGCGCCGAGCAGCAGCGCTCGCGCCACGCGCGCGCGGAACCCCGCCACCTCCGCCGCCTGCTCCACGGTCGTCGTCGTGGTCTTGTGCAGCAGCCGACCAACGAGGCCGGTGTTGCGCTGCAGGAAGCGCAGCAGCTCGTCTATCTCCGCCGTCGCCGGCGGCGCCTGCGCGACCGCGGCAACGGTGGCTGGGCCGGGGAGGCTGTCGAGGACGCAGACGGACTCGTCGGCGGGGCTGTGCAGCTCCTGGCCAGGCGCCTCCTCGCCGTCCAGCAAGAAGGACTGCGCGGCGGGATCAGAGGCGGCGGCCCACGTGGCCGGGAAGGCCAGCTGAACGCGGTCCTCCAGCTCCGCCGCGATGTCGGCCGCCTCGCGCACGTGCGGCGGCAGCTCCTGCGGTGGCAGCGGCGGTGGGAGGGGCGGGTAGGGGTGCCCCTGCGCCACCTCCATCCCCGGTGCCCAGCCGCCGGGCATCGGGGCGTGGAAGGGCAGCAGCGGCAGCGGCTGTGCAGCGTCCATGCCGAAGGCGGGGTAGTCGGCCGGCCCCTGCGGGTACGGCGGCATCGGCTCGCCGTAGCTCAGCAGCAGTCCACCACCACCGCTGTGCTGCTGCTGCTGCTGCTCTGCGAAGCCCCACGGCTGCGTGGCAGGCGGCGGCGGCAGAGGCGGAGGGCCCATGTGGGTGTAGTCCCCCAAGACACCACCGCCACCGCCACCGCCGTCGCCGCGGTGGTGGTGCTCGGGCTGCCAGTGCTGCTGCTGCTGCTGCTGGTGGTGTGGTGGTGGCGCGGTGCCGACCGCGACGGACCAGCTGGGCACGTGGCCCGGTGCGGCGCCGCCGCCGCCGTCGTCACGGCCGCCGCGCTGATGTCGGTAGGGCTGCGGTGGCGCCGCGCCGTGGAGGTGCCCGACACCAGCGCCTCTCCCGCCTCTGCTGGCCAGGCCATCGTCCATGGACCACGAGAGCAGCGCCTCCGTGTCCGGCCCGGTCGCCGCCGCCGCCGGCAGCGGATGCTGCTGCTGCTGCCGCCGCATGTGGCCGGCGCCGTCGTGGCCGCCGCTCCCCATCGACTCGCCCCAGCCCGGCGGCGGTGGCAGCCGCTGACGGAGATGCGGCGCCGCCAACATCATCGCCGGCTCGTCCGCCTCCCCGTCGCCATCCTCATCCACCAGCGTTGGGTAGGCGGACGTGGACACCGCGACGTCACCACCGCCTCGACCTGCCGCTGACACGTCCGCGTCGGCGCCGCGTCCGTACGCTGAACCGGTGCCGCGCGACGGTCCTGGCGTCATGTACGGGTTCACCGGCGGCGGTGCGCCACGGCCGCCGTTGCTGCCGACGCTGCTGATGTTGTTGTTGTTGTACGGGCCGGCGGTATCGTGGTGGTACGGCGGGGACGCGTAGCCGTATGGATCAGTCGTGTGGTCGCCGTAGCCGCCCGGCCACCCCGCGGACATCGGCAGCTGCGGTGGTGGCGCGCCGGGGTGCGGCTGCTGCAACTGCTGCTGCTGCTGCTGCTGAGGTGGTGGTGGCCCGGCGTCAGCGATGCTGAAGGGACGGCGGTGTCCGTCACCGGCCGCCGGACTCGCCATGTCGGCTCTGACGGTCCCATCGCTGGCCTTGCTGGCCACCGCCACTGCTGCTGCTGCTGCAGCTGCCGTCGAGGAGGTCGGTGGTGGTGGCGGCGGCGCTGTGTTGAAGGTGCGCAGCAGCGCATCGACGTCCTCGAGGCCGTCCTCGTCGACGAAGGTGATGGTGGTCGCCACGGTGCTCGCGGCCGCGGCCGTCGTGGACCCACCGCCATACCCGGACGCCTCCGACGCGGCCATGGCGCCGCCGCCGCTGCCGTCGGCACCGCCGCCGCGTGGACGCGACGGCGGCACGCGGCTCGCGGCACTGCTGAAGATGTCCACCTCGTCCACGGCGTTCATCGCCCACGCCGGCGGCGGCCCCTCCCCGACGGCGCCGCCGCCCGTGTCACCGTTCATGTCCTCGTCGGACTCGTCCTCGCCGACGTCGCCGCCGCGACCGCCGCCGTTGCTGCCCCCGTCGCCGTCCTCCGCGTCGTCGCCGTCCTTGCGTGCCATGCCCTTGCGCAGCAGCTCGGCGCGTATCTTCTCTTCGAGCTGTTGCTTCTGGATGTGGTAGGGGACGCCCTTCTGCAGGAAGTCGTGGGGGCACTGCGCCATCGTCACGAGGACGCCGTAGCGGCGGAAGAGATCGTGCTGGAAGGTGAAGGAGCAGAAGTAGTTCCACAAGAACGCGTACACCGTCTCAGGGCGCTTCACTGGCGCGTAGTAGACCCCCGGCTCGTAGCCCTCGATCACGTTGATGTCCACCGTGTTGTACTGGCGGATGGGCTCGAGGAGGCGGGCGACGTCGTCGGCGGCGATGCCGCGGCCCTCGTGCAGCGTGCGGCGGTAGTCCACCACCTGGAAGGTGGCGTTGGGGGGCACCTCGAAGACCGGCGTGCCGTAGTGCGCGCGCAGCCCGGCAGCCTGCAGCTCCGCCAACACCCGCCCCGCGAGTCGCGTGTCCCTCCCCAGCGTCACCACCATCTGCGCGAGCTCCGTCCCGGTCTTCACGAAGCGCAGCTCCGTGATGGCCGTCGTCGCCCGCTGGTAGTGGAGCAGGTCGAACATGTACTGCACCATCTGCGCCGCGTACTCGGACGGCGTCGTGTCCTCTGGCAGCGTCCCCTCCAGCGCGATCGCGATGCACGAGGCGGGCCTGATGGGCTCGCGATCCTGCACGCGCTCGCGGCGCTGCGAGTAGAGGCGCAGCTCCGCCACGTTGGCGGGGAGGTCGAACCGGATCTCGCGCCAGTGCCGCGGCGGCACGAAGTGCACGAGACCGATGAGGCGGCGGTAGTACGCGAAGACCTCCTGTGGGTCGGCGTCGTCGGCGGGCGTCGGCAGGTCGTCGTACTGCTTCTGCTGCTGCTGTCGGCGCTGCAGGCGCTCGGCACGGTCGCCGTCGACGGCGCCGCGGTAGTCAGCGAACATGTGAGCGTCGTCGTCCTCCGGCTCCGCCTCGCCGCCGCGCTCGTGGGCTGGCGGGCCGTGATGATGGCGCGACGCTGGCGGAGGGCCGTCGTAGGCGCTGGGGTCGCCGCGGCCGTGGCTGCGGTGCCCATCGCGGTCGTCTCCGAAGTGGCCGTGATGGAACTCCTCCTGCTGCTGCTGCTGCTGCTGTGGCATCATCAGCGGTGCCTCGGCTGGCGGCTGCCCGTGGTGGTGGTGGTGGGAGTGGTCACCGCCGCCATCGCCGCCGCCGCGCCTGTGGAAGTTGTACATGCGCTACACACACAGCTCAGCACAGCACAGCGCTCCAGAGACAGAGAGAGCGAGAGGGGCGTATCTCCTCCTCCTTCTCCTTTGACCGACACGTCCGCGCTGCCGCCGTGGAATCACTGTGACTGCGCAGAGAGGTGTGTCTGTGTGTGCCTCACCCCGCGCTGCTGCCTCCGCACTTTGTCTTGCCTCGCACCAGAGCGCGGCGAGACCAGCCCGATGCAGCCGGGGACACGCGAGAAGACCACACAAGAAAAAAGGGGGAGAAAAGAAAAAGAAACAGACCTGCAACACAGAGAAACACCACCGTTGACGCAGCTGAAGCTGTGCGTGTGTGTACATGTGTGCGTGTGTGTGTGTGTGTGTCATTCGAGTGCGCATGAGGTGCCGAGGAGAGGGGGAGGCGGAGGAGAGCGAGAAGAGGATGAACATGACGTTGAAGGCGAGGAGAAGGAACACACCGCCGCGGTGCACAAAGAAGCATCACACACACACACACACACACACACACACAGACACATGTACACACACACACACAAAAGAAAAAAAAAAATGGAGAGTCGGTGACGCCACACGTCGTGCGTGTTTTGTGTTTTTTTTGTGTTTTTGTTGTTGTTCCGACGACGCCGCACGCGTCACGGCAGCGCGATGTGTTCTGCAGGGAGAGAAGATCTGATACAGCGTCTATCATACACGCACACACTCATAGACACACGCATGTGTACACACACATAGACACACACATACATCACAGACATCACAGCGCATCACCACCACCACCATCACCGTCTCTCTCCCTCTCTCACTCTTTCTCGCTTCCTTCACAGTTGTCTCTCTCTACCGTCTCTCTATGTTGGTGTGTCTGCGTGTGTGTGTCTGCGTGCATGCGTGCATGCGTGTGTGTGTGGAGTGGGAAGGGGAGGAGGAGGGGGAGGGGGGGGGGACGTACATACAGATACAGAGAAGAAAGCAACCACAACGGCGGGCGCGCACGAGACGGTGGGACGGAAGACACACACATTCACACACACACACACACACAAAGACATACACGCACATCTACGCAGATACACACATCTTCAACTCCACCTTCTAGTCCTCGCACGCGTCCACTTCAGCCTTCTCCTCCCTCCTCCCTCATCAAGCAACAGCAACAACGACAAGGGCTGAGCCTATCACAGACGCGTGCACACACACGCAGACAGTATGTGCATGTGCATATGTGTGTGTGTGGTGCAATGCAGAGGAGAGGTGGTGGTGGTGCTGGGGAGCCGCGTTGACGGCGCTCTACACACACACACACACACACACCGCGCTCCCCATCTTCCACCTCCCCCCTGTCCCCATCGCCATGGCGTGACACGACGCCGTCTAGTACGCCGTCAGCCGCATGCCGCTTGCAAGAGGAGAGAAGTGCGAGCACAGCGTCCACGCCAGCGCCTCTGACTTGGCGATGAACGACACGCCGTCCTCCATCACATGCACGGCGCCGCAGATGGGGTCCGCGGTGAGCGCCGACACGATCTGGCGGCCTTCGCTGGTGAGAGCCGGGAGGGCACTGCCCACCGGCGTGCACTCCACCTCGGTCGAGTGGGGGGAGTAGGTGCCCAGCGCGCCTTGCGTGCTCGCCAGCAGCGGGCCGAGGCTGGCGCTGCCAGACGCGGTGACGAGGTCGCGCGCCTTCGCGAAGGCGCCATTCAGCAGCTTCGGGAAGCGGTACACCTTCACCGACATGAGCGCCGCGACGAGGAACACGAGGGCAAGGAAGTGTTTGTGCTCCGGCGCCATGGACGAGCCGGTGGCGGACGCGCCGCCCGCGCCACTGCCCTTCGCCGGCGAGTCCAACGGCAGCGACACGTACGCGGAGACGTTGAGCGCCTGGCGCAGGTAGAAGGGCGCGTTCACGCCATCCACGTCCTGCAGCGCCACGCCGAGCAGACTCTCCATGAAGCCGCTGAGGCTCTGCAGCAGCGCGCTGCTCGTCACGGGGCCTGACGATGGGTCGGCGGCGATCACCATCGCCGCGAGCTGGTTCTGCGAGGCGAGCCCATCGTGGGCGTGGCGCTGCTGGATGGCGGCGACCTCGAGCGGCAGCTGCAGCTTCTCGCACTCCCCACGCACCTGCGCGTAGAAGGTCTTGAGCCGCTCGCTGACGCCGTGGAAGGTGGCGAGGTTGCCGGAGGTGAGCGACTGCGTGGACATCTTACCCGCCAGCTGCTTGCTCTGCGTCGTCTGGAACAGCGCCAGCAGCGTCGCCATGGCGTCGTAGGGGTTGGAGAGCCGCGTGGCACACGTGAGGGCCGTCTCCCACTTGTGCTGCCGGGCGCTCTGCAGCATCGAGAGGCGGAAGCTCGCGTCGATGGTGGACTGCTCGCGCAGCGGCACGGCGTGGACGAGGAGGTGGCCGAGCACGACGTCGCCGCTGCGCTGCAGGACGTTCACGGCTTCGTCGTTGCAGCCGCTCGCGAGCAGCACCGCCGCGAGCAGCTGCGGGTTGGCGTAGCGCTTCAGCGCGGTCGCCCGACACCGCTTCAGCTGCTGGGCCGCCGGCGATACAGCGTTCGCGTCCACGGTTGTGTGGTGCGGCGGCTCCTCCGCCGCGTGCTGCTGCTGCTGCTGCTGCTGCTGCGGATCCTGTGTTGTCTGGGGACACGTCTGACACACCACCGTGGCCGCGTCGTAGTTGTTCGGCGACAGACGCGTCAGCAGCTGCGCCGCCCGATGCGCGTTCTCGCCAATGATGCTGTACGTCACCGCCCTGGCATCGCCCGCCGCCTCCATCGCCGCGGACGCGCGCTGGCAGATGCTGCGCCAGTGCGCGCGTGAGACGGCGGCGCTGGCCGCGATGGCGCGGTCCCACTCTCCGACCTCGACGAGGAGGTCGCAGTACGCCTCCATCTTCCCGACGCGCAGCAGCGCCTCGGCCGCCTCGAGCAGCCGCTCCGCCTTGTACGCCGGCCCCGCCGCGGAGACGGTCTTGCTGTGGGCGCGCTCGCTCACGTAGGTGGCGCTGGCCGTGGCCGCGTCGGCGAGGAAGGCCGCGGGCACGACGAGCCCGGTGGCCGCCGGCCGCCCAGCGGCTGCCAGCGCGGCCGCCTTGTACGCGGCCGGGTCGACGGCGTGGAGGGCCATCTGCGCGACATCCACGGCCCCGCACGGCGCCTCAAAGAACGCGACGAGCCGCTGCAGCCGCTCCACCGGCTTGCCGGCGCACTCGGCGAGCTCCTTCGCCAGCCGCTGCACCGCCGCGCCGGTCACCTGCGACACGGACACGTTGGAGGTGGCGACGCCCATGAGCGAGGACGGATCCACGACGATGCAGCTGTCGAGGGTGCCGAGGGCGGCGTCCAGGTACACCTGCCGCAGCAGCGACACGTTCCACAGGACGATGCTGCTGTCCCGCGCCGCGGAGAGGAAGAGCAGCGGCCGGTCCACGTGGCTGGTGAGGGCGACGACGTCGGCGCTGTGGCCTCGCACGGTCGTGATGGCAACGCCGTTGCGGACGTCCCACAGCCGCACCGACGCATCTGCCGAGCCGCTGAGGGCGAGGTAGGGCGCGAGACTGCACCACGCCACGCTGCGCACGCGATCGCCGTGGCCCTTCAGCGCGCGCGACGACACGGCGATCGTGTGGGCGTCGTTGGAGGCGAGATCCCAAACACGCAGCGTGCCGTCGTAGCTGCCGGAGAGGAGGTACTGCGGCGCGGCGGGGCTGAAGGCGACGTCGCAGACCACGTCCGTGTGCCCGGCGAGCGCGAGCGCCGGCCGCTCGCTTCCACTGGCGAGGTGGTAGACGTAGACGCGGTGGTCGTGCGAGCCGACCGCGAGCGACTTGCCCCGCACCGGCTCCACATCGACGCCGTAGATAGCACCACGCGGCGCTGGATAGCGGCGTGTGACTTTGCCGTCCTTGGAGGAGAGGAGGGCGACGCCGCTGCGCGACGTGGCGGCGATGAGACTCGCATCGCCGGCGGACCAGCAGACGCGGTACACGAGATCGGTGAACACCGGCGCCCGCCACGACTCGCGGGCGGTGGACGTGGCATACATGACGACCTCGCCGCTGCCGAGCGCCGCGACGAGGTGCTTGCCGCTGGGCGACCAGTCGACAGAGTGCACCATGACAGGGCCGACGGGGATGCTGTAGGCCTGGCTCAGCGTCCGCAGGTTCCACACGCGTATGCGGCCATCGACGCCGCTGGTCGCCGCCTGGTCGCGGTCGTGCTTCGCGACCTTGCACGCGAGGGTCGCGTCCGTGTGGCCGGTCGTGACGTCGCAGTCGAGGCGCTGCTGCGCCACGTCGAACACCTTCACGGCGCCGTCCGTCATCCCGGCGACGAGGCGGTCCTGGTCGATGCAGGCGACGCCGCGGATGCCGACCCGGCCGCGGCGGTCGCTGCCGGCGTCGTCGGCCGCGTCGAGGGGACCTGCCGCGGCCGCGGCGTCCACGGCGCTGGCGCGGCGCTGCGGCGCCACCATCATGCTCACCGTCCCCACGGACGACTTGCTGGAGACGACCCACTTGCGCAGCACAGGGCTGTCGGCGCTGGCGGTGTAGAAGGCGCCCGCCTCACCGGGGATCCACGCGATGGAGCTGATGCGCCTCTCCGGCAGCTTCGCCACGTCGAAGGACTGCACGATGGATGCGTTGCTGACGTCGCACAGCGCGAGGCCGCCGTCCTGCGATCCGACGACGAGGTACTGCGCCGAGGTGGGCTCGAAGGCGATCGCGGTGACCGGCAGCGGCGTCGCGTCGTGGCCGACGTCGCCCTTCTCACGCTCTCGGGCGGGGAAGGCGCAGAGCGAGGCCGTCACGCGCAGGCCGGTGCTCGCGTTCAGCGTCAGCAGGCACAGCGTGCCGTCGACCGTGCCGCACGCCACGAGCTCCGGCCGCGCGGCCGCCGCGGCGATGCACTCGACCGACTCGACCGCCGCCGCCGCTGTCGCCGGTGCAGCGGAGGACGCGCCGCCAGTGCTGGCGGCTCCTGGCGACATGGGCGAGAGCGGCAGCAGCTGCTGTGGCGGCGTGCTGCTGCGGTGCTGTGGAGGGGGGATGACGACGTAGTGCGGCTCGGCGTTGTCTAGACCGGTGTTGAGGGAGACGACGCGACCCATGTTCGTGCCACACAGGATGTGGTGCTTCCCCGCGAGGCACATGATGGACGGGTTCCCCTCGCGCTTGAAGACGTTCGACAGAGACGTGCTGCTCACCTTCTTCGCCGTCAGCGACTCCGCATCCTTCAGCCGCCAGAGCAGCACCTGCTTCGTGTGCGGGGTGAGACACGCCATGTACTCATCATTGTACGCGAAGGCCGCGATGGCGGCGTTGGCGCCGTGGCCGAAGAGTGCCGCCAGCGGGTAGTCGGCCACCGTCACAGATTCATGCTGCTGCTGCTGCTGCTGTTGTTGTTGTGCGGGGTCGGTGTGCGTGTGCGCTGGCACGGTCACGCTCGCTGTGCCGACGCGGTAGAGGGAGATGGTCTGCTGGCCGGCAAAGGCGAAGGAGTCCGACTTGGCGCTGACACACTGCCGGCACTGCTGACTGCAGCCGGGGGAGATGAAGGCGACGGGGGAGAGGGCCATCGCGACTCGCACCGCTGACCGCACAGACAGACGCGGCGGGAGAGAGAGAGAGGAGAGAGAGGAGACGTGTGGAGTGTGGAGTGTGTCTGGGGGGAAGGAGGAGGCGTTGCACGCGGCGCTACTTGCGTATGTGTCCAACTGCACGTGTATGTGTGTGTGTGCGTCTGTCTGTCTCTCTCACTGTGTGTGTGTATGGATCAGGAAGAGGATGGGGGGTAGTACAAAAGTCAGATGTTAACGATGCGACACTCGATGTAGTGTATGACAATGTGTGTATGATGATGTGGGTCTCCGTGAGCGTGTGTGTGTGTGTCTGTTGCCGTTGGCGCCGGCAGGGGGGGGGGGAAGCTCAAGAAGAGAGTGTAAGTTGTCGATGCGTGAGCGCGTCTCTACTCTCTCGCACACACACAGACACACACAGACACACAGACACACTCGCTAGTCGTCGCAAACGGACAGGGAACACGAACGAAGGCCGCCGCTGCTGTCTCTGTGTGTGTGTGTGTGTACTCGTGTGTGTCTGTGCTGGTCTATCTGTCTGTGTGTGTGTGTGTGTGTGTGTGTGTGGAGTGGGAGGAAGAGGGAGAGCACCACAGTTGTGTATTGAATCGACTGTAAATGTGGGAGGAGGAAGAGAGAGATGTGATAGGTGGGGGACGGAGAGGGCAACGATGCTGGCGGTGAGCTCATGCGATGGTGTACACGTGTGTGTGTGTGTCTGTGTGTGGGAACAGAGAGCAGCTGAACAGGCGCGCGTGTTTTGTATGTCAACTCTCGTCAGTTCATGCGCAACGAGACGCAAACATACACACGCACTCGCGCACGTACATGAGTTTGCCACACATGGCGGAGGTGGCAGCAGCCGGCGCTGGTGCGTCTGTGCTGGTCTATCTGTATGTGTGTCTGTGTGTGTGTGTGTGGTCTCGCCTCGCCATGCCGGGGTAGGACCAGCGCTCGGCGCCTCCATCCTCCCCTTCAACACTCTGGCCAGCGCCCTCCCATCACCGTCTCTCTCTCTCGCATCACACAGACAGAGGGCACACAGACACACATACACCGTCTTCTTCCTCCGTCCCTTGCGGCGTCACGCATCACTCTGCATGGCGGCGCCTTCACTCGTGTCGGCGGCGTCGGCGACTGCGTACAGCCGCTCGAGCTCCACCGTGGCGGCGGCGCACCAGCGCAGGTTCGACAACAGCTTCTTCATGCCGAGCGTCCACAAAGACTCTGGCACGCTGCCGTGGCGGACCGAGAAGCCATCCACCGCGTCGCCGCTGATGCGGAACGGAGGGCGCGGCGGGAAGGGAGAGGCGCCTCGACGCTCCTCGTCCACCGCCGCCGCCGCCGCCACCGCCACCACCGGCGCGCGGGGCTCCCTCGCGGTGCGACCGTCGTGAAGGTCCTGCAGCAGCCGTGGCAGCGACAGAGGTGTGTGCGCCGCGACAGCATCGATGTGATCGTCGCCCGCCTCCGTGCGTCGAGCGGAGTCGCCGACCGGCGCGGCATCGACCGCCTCACCAGCCCGCGCTCGCCGACCTGTGATGCTCTCCCGCACCCGCCAGCACCGGAGGCTCTCCTGCAGCGCATCTGACAACTCCTGCACGCACGCCGCCACGGCGACGCAGGCCGCGCCGAACGTGCGCCACGCCAGCAGCCTGTCGGTCAGGTAGAAGTCGAGGACGTGGTCCACGACAACGTGTGTCGTCGTCGCAGATGCGGTCGGGACGGCGGCGGCGCTGCTGGTGAGGTAGCTGAGCAGGCGGAAGGGAGAGAGGAGCGAGGACGACTGCGACGATGATGGTGCCGTCGACGCGGCCGCGGCGGGGACGGCGACATGCTTCAGCAGTGCCACGGTGCTGCGGTCTCCGGCCGGCCGCAGGACCGCGGTGGTGAAGGTGAAGCCATTCACGTGAGCAAGGTAGCTCAGCAGCAGCAGCATGTACCCGCACGCTGCATTTGTCTCCTGAGGCGACACATGGAGACTCCCGCCGTCCGCTGCTGCTGCTGCTGCTGCTGCTCCGCCAGCGACGGTCTGGTGCGCGGCGCTGGTGTGGCCGCTCAGGAGCAGTTGCGTGTAGCTGACTTGACGGCGAACAGCAGCGTCGAGGTACACCGCCTCCTCCGACTCCGCCTTCACCGGCTTGGCGGTGCGAGACGACGTCGATGACAGCGCCGACGCCGGCGCTGCGCTGCCACGGCGGACGGTGCCGGCGTACGGCGGCACGAGTCCAAGCCGCAGTCCGGTGATGAGTCCGATCGGTCCCGAGACGTCGATAGAGAAACAAAGCGCATCCACCGGCGTCGCCGCCACGTACGCCAGACGCGCAGCGAGGTCGTCCATCGCGCGCCGCCGCCCCGCCGCGTCGTCGCCGTCGGTGAAGGCGCGTCGCACCTCGCGGATGTTCTGCTGTACAGCGAGCGCCTGCCACCCCGACGTCGCCACCGCTGCTGCTGCCGTGGGTGGCGCACCAGCAGCAGCAGCAGCGGTGGCGGTGGCGACGGTGGTGACGTCCGCGTCCGTGGTGTCAACGCCCTCCGCACGCACTGCTTGTGGGGGTGGTGACGACGGGTCCGCCGCCTCCAGTGCCAGAAGCACGTCGCGCAGCTCCGCCACCTGCCGGTCCAGCGAGACCTGCTGCGCTCTCACCTCCATCAGCTCAGCGGTAAGTCGCTGCGCCTCGTCCTCGCCAGGTGACGGCGCCGACACGCCTGCGTCAAGGACGGCGTCTGTGCCCCACACGACCGCACTCGGCGGCGGCGGCGGCGGTGGGGGCGGCAGCTCGGATCGTTGCGGTGCGCGGTGTGGGTGTGTGACGGCCTCCAGCGACGCCAGGAGGTGCTCCTCGTCCGGGCCGAAGATGTTGGCGGCCACGGCGTCGAGCGACGTGGCGGTGAGAGCGGCGGCGAGCGCGTCCGCCGCGGAGGGCCGGCGCGTCGGGGTCGTGTAGCACATTGTCCTGAGGCGGCGCACCTCTGCAGCGGCGGTGGTGGTCGGCGCGGCGGCGGCGGCGATGGCGGCGAGGGTGGCCGCCTCCTCCAGCGCGCGCCGCGAGCGGAGCTGCAGCGGGGCGAGGCAGGCCATCTTCCAGCACTCGGGGCAGAGCGGCTGCTCGTGCGGGGCGGCGGCGTGGGCGAGCAGCCGCATCCACTGTCGGCACGTGTCGCTGAGGGAGGGGAGAGCTGCGACGTGGTTGCCGTCGATCGACAGTGACGGTGGCGTGGGTGGCGCCGAGGCGCGTGACAGCGGTGGGCGGCTTCGATGCGGCGGCGGTGCAGTCCAAACTGCGGAGGACGCCGCGCTCGGCGGTCCGTCATCGCGGTCGCCGGTGTCGTGAGCCATCGCCGCCAGCTGCTGCTGCTGCGGCGGTGGGAGCGGCGTCAGCGGCGGGAGCGTCGACGCAGAGGACGTGAGCGTGGGAGAGGGCGGCGCTCCGTCGTCCTCCCTCTCGCCCTCCGCAGCGGTGCGGTGTGCCAGCAGCCCAAGACGAGCGAGCTTGAACTGGTCCAGCACGAGCGACTCCACAGCGGAGGCGCGTGCCGCCGGGTGGGATGTCGGTGACTGCGACAGAGGCTGCAGCGACGGGGTGGGCACGGGCGCATCGGTGCTCTGGCCGTGTCGGGCGGCGGTGTGCGGGGTGAGGAGGTGCCGGCCCGCCGCCTGCGCCGACGTCGCGAGCTCAACGGCGGAGAAGAAGAAGGACGGGGGCAGCGCCTCCAGCAGTGGCAAGTCGGTGTGATACACCACAGCAGCAGCAGCAGCAGCGGTGGTGGCGGCGGTGGCGGGTGCGTCGCATAGCGGCGGCGAGGTGGGGGGCTGCCGCCGGTGGCTGCGTTGTGCCGAGCGCGGCGGTGGTGTCCTGTCCGGCGTGGGTGACTCTGCCTCTGCCGTGAGGGTGTCCGTCGCCGGCGTCCTCGCGGGTGTGGCGCTGCTGCGGTGCGCACCGGCGCGGACGAGGAGCGGGCGGCGGCAGCGGCAGCACGTGAGCCGCAGCGTCCCGAGCATCACTGGCGCGCCACCGCCTGCCACACCATCGGCGCGGCAGAGCTGCAGCTGCCCGGAGGCGCGCAGAGCCAATGGACAGCCGCCATCGCTGTAGCAGCTTGCGCGAGCAGCACCGATGCCGGCAGTGGGGGACAGCGGTGCAACACCGTCCATGCGACGCGTCCGCTGCACCGTCGCCGCTGCGCAGCTCAAGCGGGAGAGGGGGGAGTTGGTCGTGGGCGTGGGGCGAACACTCACACCTATCCGTGTGTGTGGATGTGTGGAGGGAGGGGGAATGATGTGATGTGACACACACACACACACACACACACACGTACCGGCCACTGCGAGACTGCCCGTGAGACGGAGAGGAGTGGAGAGAGAGAGAGTGAGAGAGAGAGACAAGGGATGTGGGAGGGACACGACGCCGTCTGGCCGCTGCAGCGGAGGCGGCGACGAGTGCACGAGGTGAGGGGAGGAGGGAGGGAGGTCTTGCGCCAGACACACACAAACACACACACACACACACACACACACACACACTTGCACACACACAGGCGTGCGCACACCTTGTCGGATGGTGTCGGCGGCGGCTATCGCGCTGATCGGGCGCAGTAGTAGAGTGGGCCGCTGACCGGGTGCGGTGGCGCGGCATCACCCGCACGTGAGGTCGTCGGCACCTCTGCATGCGCGTCCGGCGCCGACGACTCTGTGTCCGACTCGAGCTCATGCGCGGGCAGCGGCGGCACCGGGAGGGTGGAAGCGGCGAGCCGCTGCGGCGGCCAGGCGAGCGGCGGCGGTGTGGCGGCGCCGGTGTCTGCAGCGGTCTGCCGAGCCGCCTTCCCGCGCCGACGCACCACGTTGGGCACGTGCAGCTCCAGCGGACTCGCCGACGCAGGCGGCATCTCGATGTGGCGCGCCGCCTCCCCCGGCGCCGGCACGTTCGTGCGAGGGCGATACACGAGTTCACCTGTGGCGCTACCGCGCAGCAGTCCGGTGTAGTAGCGGTTCTCTGCGTTGCGCTGCCACTCCTGTGCGCCGCCGCCGCCGCCGCCACCGCCGTCGTCGTGTGTGTGTGCGCCGGCAGCGGCGGGTGTGTGGGAGTCGGAGCAGGCGAGGGCGGACGGATCGTCCACCTGGATGGACAGAGCGGACGTAGCCGCTGGTGCGGCTGATGCACCGGCCTCGCGTGACGCTCGCCGCCGGCCTCGGGTGGCGCCGTCCGTCACACTCGTGGCCTCCGCATCCACGACGGCGGTCGCGTTCACCCGCTCCATGTTGAGCGCGTACACCTCCCGCCGGTAGTGCTCGAGCTCCGCCGTCTCGCGCAGGTGCGCCTGCCGGAGCTCCGACGTCGTCGCCTCTGCAGCGCGGCGCAGTTGGCGCTCCTGCAGCAGCGCCGCGCGAGTTCGAAGGAGACGCTCCTGCACCTGCACACGCTCCTTGCGCTCCGCCCGCAGCACGTCGAGCTCCGCCGAGGCGGACTGCAGCGCCGCTGCGGTGGTGTCGCTCTCGAGTGAGCGGGTCTCGAGGGCCTCCACGAGGGTGTTGTTCTGCCCCGCCAGCCGCTGCACCAGCGCCTGCATCTCCGCGAGATGACGCGAGTGCGAGTCGCACCGGCGCACGAGTCGCTGAAGCGGCGTGGCCACCCGTGGCGGCAGGAGCAGCAGGCGGAGGTCCGACAGCGTCGCGCGTGGTTGCGGCTGTGGTGCCAACGCATCTCTCTGCAGCACGCGCTGCATCCCGTGGCCCAGCTGCACACCAGCAGTGACACGCGCACAGGCAGTGGCAGTGGCCGCCACGGCAGCGCACACGTGCCGCGTCGCGGCGGCCTCCACGTCGAGCTGAGCCGCCATCAGCAGCGTCTGAAGCAGACGGCTCGGTGTCGCTGCAGCCACAGCAGCGGCGCTGCTCCCCACGTCGATGCGCGGCGTGTGCTCGGCAGTTGGATGGGTACCCCCGGCTGCTGCTGCTGCAGCTGCTGCTGCTGCTAACTCATGAGCAGGCGGAAGTCGCACCTGTGGCAGCACGCGCGCGCTGGGGTGCGCCGTGTAGCACTGCAGCACCGAGTCGAGAGGGAAGGAGGGGACACCACCGCCGCTGCCGCCGCCGCCACTGCCGTGCAGCCACCGCGCCGTGGCGGAGGCGAAGGCGAGCAACAACAACGGCGGCTGCGGTGAGGCAGCGCGAGGCGCAGGAGAGTCGCTGTCGTCGTCGCGGGCGACGCGGCGACGGTCGGCGCTGAGGCGCTGCAGACGCGCCGCCGCGCACACGACGTGCACAGCGGCGCGGAAGCGGGTCACCGGCGCAGCACCGCGTGATGTGCTGGCCGCTACTACTACTACCGGGTCGCTGCCGCCGTCCTCGTCCTCCAGCAGACGTGTCACGACATCCAACGCCTGCGCGTCTTTCTGCGCGAGTGCGCCGAGTAAGCGGTACTGTGCCCTCAGCTGCTGCTCATCCACGGCAAGTCGCACGATGACGGCGACGGCCGCCGTCAGCAGCGCGTGCAGCCCCGAGTGCGTCTGGTTAGACGCCGCGAGCCGCTCCTCCACGTCTTCGATGTGCGCGCGCCACTCGGCCTCGCGGCGCTCGAGACGCTCACGCGCCGCCGTGGCGTCGCTGAGAGCGTCCTGCAGCGACGCGTGGGAGGCGTGGTGCGCGCCGTTGCGGACGTCTCCTTCGACAAGGGCGTCCTCTGCGCGGCCCAGCCTCTCCTCTGCAGCGCGCAGGCGGCGCCGCAGTCCGTCACGCTCCTGCGCCGCCTCCGCTGCGTGCTGGTGGGCACGCACAGCCGCCAGCGCGCTCTGCTGCTTCGCGTCGTCGAGCTCGCGCTGGAGCTGCTCGAGCTCCTGCGTGCGGCGCTGGTCTGCGGCACGCGAGAGGCGCCGCTGCTGCTGGTGGCGCGCTTCGGCTTCCTGCTGCTGCGCGGCCGCGGCGGTGCTTGCCGCGACGGCGTCGGTGAGCCGCCGCTGCATCGACTCGTGCGCCGCGACGAGTGTGTGCTGTCGGGTGCGCCACGCCGCGAGCAGCTTCAGTACGCTGTGCCGCAGCGCCAGGGCCGCGTGGGGCAGCCCCGCCGACACCGCCCCACCATCATCGTCGTCCTCGTCGTTGTGCGGCGCTGACGCGACAGTGAGATCAGCAGAGGACGTCGCGGACGCCGACAGCGACGGCAGCGGCGCGCCACGGCGCCTGCTCGCGGCACCCACCGCGTCGCCGCCCTCGAGCTCGACCTCCGTCACCACCGAGGCCTCCTCCCACGGAGCCGACGCGGTGGACGGCGGCGCGGTCCCGACATCAATGGCGCCATGCAGCTCGCCACGCACGCCGTCCGCTGCACCGGCATCGGCTGTCCTGCTCGACCGTGACCTCCCACCGCACAGCGACGGTGTGTACTCGCGCAGCGCGCGCTGGACGAGCGCCGCGACGGAGGCCATCTGCGCCTGCGCGGCCTGGCACGCCGTCTCGTGCGCCTCCTGGCGGGTGGTGAGCTCCAGCTGCCGGCGTCGCCACGCCGCCAGCTCCCGCCGCGACTCGTGCAGCTGCGCCTCCGCCGCCTCCAGCGAGGAGAGGCGAGCCTTGTTCTGCGTGTCCTCGGCACGCAGCGCGTCTTCGAGTACGGAGAGCCGGCGCTGCTCCAGCTCTGCTGCGTGGGGGGACGCAGCGGTGTCCTGCTGCAAACGCACGGCCGTGGCGAGCGTGTCGAGCGCGCGGAGCACCGTCTGCGCGGTGGACTCCGCAAGGTCAGACGAGGGTGTCTCTGGGTGTGCGTCGGCTTCACCATCGCCGTCGTCGTGCAGTCCAGCAGCGCGCAGCGCAGCATCAACAGCGGCGCGCACGGTGGTCCACCGCTCCTCCTGCTGGCGCTGCGCCAGCTGGTGACGCGTCACTACGGCGACGTTCTCACGGCGCAGCGCGGCGCACGCTGTCTGAGCTTCGAGGAGCTCCTGCTGCTGCACCTCTGCGTGCAAGGTCATCTCGCGGCTCTGTGACTTCCCAGTCTCTACCGCCGCCGCTGCCGCTGCTGCTGCTGCGTCCTCGGCGGCCTGTCGCTGCTGCTCGGCGTGCGTGGCAGCCGCCTCTGCCGCCGCCAGCCTCTCAGCCATCCGCGTTGTCTCCTCAAGCAGCGTCCGCGCGCGATCCTCTGCTGCGCGACGCAGCTGTAACTCGTCCCGGAGGCGGGCGTCGGCCATGGTGAGCTGCGAGAGCATGGTTTGCTCCCGCAGTTGCCACTGCACCAGCACGTCGCGGTGGACACTCTCCAGCGGCACGGCGCTGTCTCGCTGCACATCCAGCGCGGCACAGCGTGCCTGCAAGACGTCCCTCTCCGCCGCCAGTGACGCTGCCGCTGCCTTGCACTCTGCCAAGTCACGCTCCAGTCCGCGCTGCAGCTGCTGTTGCTGGCTCTGACACACCGCGACCGCCTCCTCTGCGGCCTCGCGCGCCTGCGCAAGTGCGCGGTCGTGCTCCCTCTGCTGTTGCCGTTGCTGCTCGGCAGCGGTGAGCACTGCCTCTTGAAGATCACGCTGCAGGTCCAGCTTGGCGCGGCGCAGCACCCCGACCGCCTCCTCCAGCCGCAGCACCTGCTGAGACAGCTCGCGGGACACGGCGTCGTGCGCCGCCGCCTCGCGCGCGCGGTGCTCGTCTGCTTCGGCAAGTCTCGCCTCCAGCACGCGCTGCGCCGCCGCGGCGGCGTTGGCACGCTGTGCCTCCACGGCGGCTCGCTGCTCACAGTGTCGCAGCTCATCCATGTGCTGTTGGGTGTCACGGAGAAGCTGCTGCGCCTGAGCGGCGAAGCGCTTCTCCCACGATGTGCCGGCGGACTCGGTGCTCAGTGCGGCGTGGCTTGACGGCTGCCGCTGCGCCTGCTGCGTCGCCGTTGCCGCCGGAGTCTGGAGAGAGGAGGAGACAAGCCCAGCAGAGCCAAGCCGCGTCGTTGCCGCGCTGCTCTCGACGTCAGCGCCGGTGTGCGTGTGCACCTCGCTGTCGCTGTGTGTGGTCGTCCAGCGAGGGCGTGGGGCCGCCGCGACGATGACCGGGCGGCGCTGCGCTGGCGTGTGTTGTTGTTGGTGGTGGTGCTGAGCGTTGACAGCGGGTGCAGAGGCGGCGGATGGCGGAGTGGAGCTGCGATACACCGCTGAGCCTGCGGTTTCAGGTGGCGGGTGGCCGCCGCCCGCCTCACTGCTCATCCACAGCAGCGCCTCCACGAGCGCACTCGCCCTCCAGCCGGCGTAGTCTTCCGCCACCGCCGGTGCAGCGTCGGCGACGGCAGCGGCGGTGGCGGCGCCGTCCGTTGCCGATGGTGCCGGCGGGTCGAGCTGGTGAGAGGACATCACCACCGGGGAGAGGGAGCAGCCTCCCTCGACGCGATACTCTGTGTGTGTGTGTGTGTGTGCTTCTGTGCTCTGCCGGCCGTCTGTCACGGCGGACAGGTCCACTGGCGAGTGCGAGTGCAGCAGTAAGAGGAGAGAGAGGATGAGATGAAGAGAGAGAGGGAGAGTGAAGGGGAGAGCTGCTGTCACGCGTGCAGCAGGTACATGTGTGTGTCTGTGTTTTGTGCGACACAGCGAGAGAGAGTACACACACTACACTACGAGTGCAGCTACTCCTCAGCTGCCTTCCCGCCTCGCTTGGTCTCGTCGTCACGGGGGGGAGCCGAGGTTTGACGAGTCCGATGCGTGCGAGCGTGCGTCACCACCGCTACCCGCGGGCCCACTGCTGCTGAGACGGAGTGCGCTGCATCATCAGACGAGCGCAAGATGCCACACACATACAGACACATAGACAGAGACACAGAAACAAAGAGAGAGAGAGAGAGAGGGGGGGGAGTGAGAGACATGAACTTGTATTTTACATCGCAATGGAGCTCAGCAGCGAGAGAGAGAGAGAGGAGAGGAGAGGAGAGGTTGTACATCCTGACAAGTTAGTTGTGGTGTTGGTGGGAGGGGAGCGGGAGGAGGCCGAGGCGCACGACCACACACAGACGCTGTGCACCCAACGTGTGCACAGATAGCGGTGTGTGTGTGTGTGTGTGTGTGTGTGTGTGTGTGTGTGTGTGTGTCCTTCACAGATTGAAGTCCTTCGCCTTCTCTGCCACGGCGCGAGAGACGGCGGCGGCGGCGGCAGCGGCAGTGTGGCGGTGGTGGTGGTGGCGGTGGTGCCCAGGGGCTGCCTCGCCGGTCTCACCGCCGCCGCCGCTGCTGCTGCAGGCCAGCCGCTCCAGCGCCAGCCGTCCATGCGCGCGATACCGGCGCATCATCGCCTCCGACTGGGTGTAGGCCATCGCGTTGGACAGCTGCAGGTGCTGCACTACATAGACCTGGCGAGAGACGCGGTCGCGCTTGCCGATGGTGTCCATGTCGGTGAGCAGCTGTGCCCGCCGCCGCAGCGCTTCTGCCTTCACGGGGCCGAGGCGGTGCGGGCGCAGCTTCGCCTCCTCGCGCCGGATGGCGGTGATGGCGAAGGTGTTGCTCTGGTGGAGGACAGCGCTGCGCGTCTCACCACCGCCGCTGCGACTGTCGCCGTCCAGCGAGCGCCGCCGCCGCCTCGGCGAGTGCTGCGTGTGGTGCTGGTGGTGGTGCTGGCGACTGCTGTCCACCTCGCTGCTAAACGTCGACGGCGTGCTCGCCAGCCCCGCCAGCGCGGCCCCCGTCGTGGTCGTCGTCGTCGTGGTCGCTGCAGATGGGCTCAGCGGAGAGAGTCCCTGAGCGTCGGCCGGCGCGCGATGGGATGCGGTGGCCAGAGCAGGCAACGCCGCCGCTCCTCCTCGGCTTCGCGGTGACGTGGCGGCGCCGTCGAGGCCGGCGTCGGCGTCGCCAGTGTCGGCCCCGGCGCTGCTGTGGCCCTCGTCGCCGGTGGCGCCATGCCCGTGACCGCGGCGCTGCGGCGCCGGCCACCGGCCGCGTTCGCGGTCGCCGGCTCTGCCGCTCGCCGACCCGGGAGAGCCGCGCGAGGATGTGGAGGCGAAGGACGAGGAGAAGTGAAGGAAGAAGGGCGAGGTGCTGCCCACGTACGTCTCACCGATGCCGCGACGCCGCACGTGTGCCGCGCTCGGCGTCGCGGAGGCGGCGGCGACGGCGAGCATCGCAGTCGTCGTCGACGCTGCCAGCGCGGCGGCGTCCTTCGGTGTGATGGGCGGCACGAGTGGCAGCGTGGCGGCGCTCAGGCCCAGCGCGTCCGTCGCAGCGCTGGGGGGCGGGGCCACGCGCGGGGTCGACACGACGCGCGGTGTCGCGAGGCAGCCGGCGGACGCGTCCTGCTCGAAGGCCGCCATCGCTGGAAGGACGAAGGCGAGCGGCGACGCGGCCCCGCTAACCGGCGACACGACTGTCGTGATAGCCGTGAGCGCGGGCGGCAGACAGTACTGCCGGTGGTGGAGCAGCTGCAGCTCTGCCATGCGGTAGAGCCGTGCCTGTTGCCGCGGGAGCGTCCTGCCGTACACGCGGATGCGCTGCGCCGCCTGCTGCGCCTCATCGCTGATCGGCGGCACGACGACGACGCCGGTGAACAACGCGCGCCACGGCTCCAGCCCGAGACGACAGAGATCCTGAGCTGGGATGGCCCGCCCATCCGCGCCGGTGGGGTTGGAGGACCACAACACGAGCTGCGCGCTCTGCTGCTGCAGCGCCGCCGGCGACGTGGCGGCCTCGGCGCCGGCCACCGCCGCGGCCGTCGCCAGCGCCGTCCGCGTGGTCCACCAGCACGGCGCGCGCAGCAGCATCGCCAGCCAGTACTCGCAGATGCTCGTGGGACTGACGCAGAGAGGGTAGGAGGAGAGCAGAGAGCCGGCTGACGACGTCTGGCGCTGGCGGCGCCGGCTGCCCTCCGTTGTGGGACGTTCGCCGTCGCCCTTGCCAGTCGACGCCGTCTCGCCAGGCGCTGCAGCCTCGCCGCCACCGCCGCCGCGGCTCTGACGCCGTGCAGACGGCGGCGGTGAGGCGCTCTGGCGACGTCCGGTGTGGTGCAGCGCGAGCCGTGACGCGGCCCCGCCACCGCCAACACCACCACCGCCGGCGGTGGTGGTGTTGGCGGGGTTGCGCTGTCCTGCGCGTGCGAGCTCTGCTGCGAGTGTCACGAGGCTCTTGTCCACCGGTGCGGCGGCGCTCGTGCGGAACTGCGCTCGCAACTCTTCGTTGTGATCGCGATGCGGGGCGGCGGCGGCGACCGGCGTGCGACGGCCTCGCTGCCTCCGCGCCGCGCCGCCGCTGAGGAGCGTCAGGCCGCTCTGCCTCGAGCCGCTCCGACTGCCGCCGCCGCCGCCGCCTACGCCGCGCGGGTCCAGCATGGGGAGGATGGAGGACGGTGCCGCGGTGCTCGCGGAGTCTCGCGTCGCCGTTGACGTGTCCACCGCCACCGACGCGGTGCGCGAGACGGCGAGAGGGTTGCTGACCTCCGATCGCTGCTGCTTGTTCGCGCGGCTCGCCCGCGCGGCCGGCGACACCGCGGATGGCGACGCGGACGTCTCGCTGAGGTTGGACGCTGTCCGGTGCAGCGGCGGCACCGCCGTGACGCTCGCCGTGGAGCCGCGCCGACTGCCGCTCGGCGTGCGGAGGGCCGTTGCGCTGCCGCGCATCAGCCGGCGCTGCGAGCCGTGCCCGCCGTGGAGGCTGCCGATGGCCGCCATGTGCCGCCGCTGCAGACGTGCCATGCACCGCTCCAGCTCCGCGACGTGGAGGGCGGCGGAGCGGCCGTAGCGGTCGAGCTGGTAGGCGAGCCGACACTCGCTATTGGCCGCGACGTCGCCCACGTCGTAGGCGCCGTCGTCCGACGTGAGGACGAGTGATGTGGCGACCTGCCCGGCCGTGGCGGCGCCTGCGAAGGAGGAGACTGTCTGTCCGCCGGCGGCGACGGCAACGCGAGGGCTCACGGGGTACTGGTGCTGCTGCTGCTGCTGCTGCTGGTCTTTGGCCGAGAGCAGCCCCAGCACGGCCAGCTCGTGCTCCACGGCGGCTTTGCGCTTCAGTTGCGCGTCGGCGTAGTCGCCCTTGGCCGGTGTGGGCCAGCGGCGCACCTGCACGTGGGTGAGGACGACGCCGTGGCAGCAGAAGGACAGCCACCGCACCACGTCGGCCCTGAAGTCGTCGTCGAAGAGTCCGGCGTAGACGTCGTTGGGGAAGCAGAAGACGCAGTTGTAGTACGTGGCGTGCGCGATCAAGAGCAGCAGGCTGTCGAGGATGCTATCCTTCACCACCGGTGTGACGGCGGCGGCGGCGGCGACGGCCGTGGTGGTCGCCGCTATGGTGGCGGTGTTGGCGGTCGTGGTGCTCGTGGACGCGCGGTTGCCGCCCTCGCCGGCGCCGGTCGCCGTGGACCACGTCGCCGCCGGCGGAGTTCCGAGTGGGGACGCGGAGGCGGCGGCGGTGTGCGTCGCGGTCGTCGCCGTCGCGGTCGCCATCGTCGTGGTGTTCATCGCTGCCTGATGAAGGTGCATGACGAACGTGCCGAAGAGGCGAGCGAGTTGGCGGTAGAGCAAGTCCTCGTAGAGGCACAGCTGCACGTACTCGCTGTGGTGCAGCCACAAGTCATGGTAGACGCGGCACAAGATGGCGAGACCCTCGTCGGAAGGAAGCACGCCGCGCTCGCCAGCCGCGCGATGCATCTGGTGTGCAGGGGGAGACTGATGCACCGGCAGCTGCGGCGTCGACAGCGTGT
Source organism: Novymonas esmeraldas (assembly GCA_019188245.1). Classification (NCBI taxonomy): domain Eukaryota; phylum Euglenozoa; class Kinetoplastea; order Trypanosomatida; family Trypanosomatidae; genus Novymonas; species Novymonas esmeraldas. The sequence goes on along the minus strand of JAECZO010000021.1, from coordinate 131,103 downwards.
ATCGGCCCGGCACGTCTGCGTGGCCGCCGCCGTCGCCGCTGCTGCCGTCGTCGCCGCCGCCGCCGCCGCTGGCGTTGATCAGCTTCGACCACGCGGGGCTCAGCAGAAGCGGAAAGAAAGTGGCGCCGCCGTGGTCGCTCAGTCGGAAGCGCAGCGGCACCGTCACCGGCGCGACGGCCACGGCCGCCCCCGAGGCGGCTGAGACGGCGGCGGCGGCGGCCTCGCGGCTGCGACTCGTGCTCTGCAGCGACACCGCACCAGACGTGATGTCCAGCGTTCCGGCAAACATGGACACACTCGTGGCTGCCGCTGCCGCCGCTGCTGCCGTGGCCGCCGCCGCCGCCGCCGCGTTCGCAGTGGCGTCGGCGGCGGCGGCCACGTGGGAGGAGTAACGCGCGCATGTGATGAGCTCGACGAGCAGCTGCTCGAGCACGTCCAGCGGCGGCGGGGCCTCGTCCAGTGGGATGTGAGGGAAGACGTCCGCGAAGGCGCGGGTGAGGCGGCGGAAGCCATCCACGAGCGACTGCTCGCGGTGCGCCTTGCGGCAGCGGAGCAGGACGAACCAGACGAAGGCGACAACGAAGCGGCACGCCGTCGAGTCGCGTGCGTCGATGAGGCCGCGGATGGTGTAGAGCTCGCTCAGCTTGTGCTGCAGCGCCGGCGTCTCGCGCGGGAGCAGGCGGTCGTGCAGCAACTCAGGCACGGAGAAGCCGCACGGGGTGGTGCTCTGCGCGTCTGGCAGCAGCACATCCGGCGTCTTGCCGTTCGTGGGGGACGAGGCGGACGATGGCGTCGTCATGGACGGCGATGACGCGCCGCTGCTGGCGAAGCCGCAGAGCTCCGACAGCGGCCGGAAGGGAAACCGCAGCGAGAAGATGGACGGCGAGGCCGTGATGTCCCTCGCGTAGCGGCTCGCGAAGGTCTGCGCACCGGCGCGCTGCTCCGCCGCCAGCTCCGCTCGGACGGTGCGCTGCATGGCGGCGATCACCGTGGAGATCGGGTCGGCCGCCTCGCTCGCCTCGTTGCTACTGTTGTAGGACGACGCGCCGTGGTCGCGGGATGGCGCCGCCGCGACGACGCGGTGGACGCCGCCGCCGCCGCCGCCGCGCCCGTGTCGGCTGGCGGAGGCGGCAGTCAGCATCACCGGCGGCTCCGCGCTCACTGAGGTCAAGAAGGCGGCGGTGCAGCCGCTGGCGTAGTCGCCGTCTTCCTCGTCGCGGCCGCTCACGCTGGCGCCGCTGCCGCTGCCGCTGCCGCTGTCGGCCGCGGACAGAGGCCGCGGCGGCTTGCGGCGCTTCGGAGGCGGCAGTGGCACGGCGAGGTCCATCGCACCCGGCTGCTGCTGCTGCTGCTGCTGCTGTTGTTGCGGTGCGACGGTGTTGGCCACCTCCGCGGGGAAGATGCGTGTTGGCCGACTCTCCGTCGCCGCCGTCGCCGCGCTCGCCTCCTCGCCGGGCGTGGAGGGGCGGGAGGAGGAGGAGGAGACCAGGCCAGACCACTGCGGCGCGATGGCGGCGGGCTCGGGCAGCGGCGGCAGCGGCCACTGGTGCACCTGCGCCACAGCGTTGAAGGACTCGAGGAGCCATGGCGCTGCTGCTGTTGCTGCTGCTGCTTCTGGAGGTGGTGAGGACGGCAGCCGCGACGGCGCTTGCGGTGGTGCCGCCGCGGCGCCGCCTCGATGCGGCGAGGTCGGCACGCGACCTCTCCGGTCTCCGCTGCCCCACGGCCGGCGGTGCGCTGCGCCAGACATGGGCGAGCGCAGCGCGGATGCGATCGACGTCCCCGCCGGCGGCGGCGTCGTGATCGTCTCGACGGGCCCATCCGCGTAGAGGATGCGTGTCGTACCACCGTGAGAGTGACGCAGCAGCACAGACGCGGCGGGGGAGCCGGCGTGGGTGGCGGCGGCGACAGCGGCGGCGCCAGCCGGCGGCAGCGTGCGGCGCGCGCCTCCGTGGGCAGCAGCGTAGGCGTGCCCTCCGGCATGGCGGTTGCCGGGCGGCGCTGCGCGGGGGAGGTGGGACACGCTTGGTGCTGCTGATGCTGCTGCTGCTGTCACAGCTGCCGCGGGTGTGGTGGTGCCATGGGCGTGCGCGTGCTCAACACCCACGCCGAGCCGCGGCCGGCCCGGGCTGCATGGTATGAGTCGCGTGACGCCAAAGGCCTTCCACGAGCCGGCGCCGAACGACGTCGTCGTCGCTCCAGTGACGGCAGAGCGCAGCTGCTGCTGCTGCTGCTGCTGCTGTGCCAGCATTTGCGGCTGCGGCGCGATGCCCTCGCGGTTGTCATCGTCCGAAACGATGGAGAAGATGCGAGTCTCCACACCGACGAGGCCAGTGGATGGCGTGAAGGCGGCCATGGCGACCGCGTCTCCCTGTGTGTGCGAGTGTGCGAGTGTGCGAGTGTGCGCGTGTATGAGGTGAAGAGGGGAGGTGTTACCCCAACGCACGCACAGAGATGCCGCCGCAGGGTCTGACACCGACACACGCAGATGCACGCCGACCCACAAAGAGAGGGAGAGAGAGAATGTGCAGACCTCCGGTTGCAGTGCTGTGGAATGCAAAGAGAGAGAGAGAATGTGAGAGAGAAGGTGTGAGAGAGGAAGATGATGTTGATGTTGATGTGTGTGTGTGTGTGTGTCTACCAGAGAGGTCATACGAGCATGTGTCGACCTCGCCGCCCATCACACACACACATACAAACACACACGCAGTTGCACGTGTCTGTGTGCGTGTGCTGTTGGGAGGTGAGATGATGATAGAGAGCAGCTCAGAACGCGCTGTCAACTTTTTTTTTTTTTTTTTTCGTTGGCGAGCGATGCAGCGCGTGCAAAGAGATGAAAGACACACACACACACAAACACACACAAGGGAGACGGTGCGTGATGGCCGCCAACCACCTCAGGCAACGTGGCGCGCGCGGGCACGTCAGCGGCGCCGGCCAGTCCGCCGCCGGCGCGGGGGGGGGGGGGGGGGGGGGGGGGGGGGGGGGGGGCTAGTAGCGGCTCGTCATGTGGCGCCACTCGGACTCGTCTGCGTACTGCATCGGCAGCTGCCACGTCGTCGCGGCGCCCTCGCGCTTCACGAGCGGCCTCCAGTTCCAGAACCGATCGTAGCGGCTGAACTTCTCTCGCATCTCCGGCCGCATCCACTGGTCGAGGTAGATGTCGTCCTCCTCCAGCACCGGCACGCTCGGCTGGTTCATCACGACGCTCTTGAAGTGCGCCCACCCGGGCTCGGTGCCCATCGCGCGGTAGCACCCCCACAGGGTGTACCAGCTGTAGAAGAACATGATGCCCCACGCCATCCAGAAGGTCGGCTTGGAGGACATGTTCAGTCGCATGCCGTACTTGCTTGCCATCTCGTCCATCGTGCTCTCCCACGACTCCTCCGTCATGCGGATGCTCTCCTCGCGGGTGTACGGGAACTTGGGATCGAAGATCTCCTTCGGGTACTCGAACCACTCAATGTGCGGGTTGAAGTCCATAGGCAGGATCGGCGCGTTGTGCGTGATGGCCGGCGGCGGCGCGGCCCCGCCGTGGCGCGGCTGCACATCTTTGAACTCGCTCGCGATGAAGCGCGCGCTCCCGAGCACGCCGCTGCCCGCAGTGGTGGTGGTGGTGGCGGCCACGGCGGAGGCCACGCCGGTGCGGCAGCCACGACGCAGCATCGCTACGGCAGCGAACGAGCAGCTTCTGTCTGTGTCTTGATGGAGAGAGGGAGAGAGGGCGTTGGGAGGAGCTGGTGTGCTCGCTGGTCTGCGGTGCTGGATGTGTGCGCTGCACTCCTAGGACTACTACTGCTACTGCTACTACTGCTACTATGAAGGAGAAGGGGGGGGGGTCCGTGCGGGCGGGTGTACAGCTGCTGCAGCTGCTGCAGCTGCGAGGGGAGGCTGAGAAGCGGGGGAGAGGGAGAGTGGTCTGTGCGACGGTGTGCGTGTGTATCGACGCAGGTGTGAGAGGACAGCGTTGGCCACACACACTCACACACACACACACTCACTTGGAAGCGCCACAACACGTGTTGATGCGTGAGGTGGAGGTTGGGGGGGGGGGATGGTGGTGAAGGAAAGGTGACGGGGCTCCTTCGTGTACCTCGCGCTGTGCTGCACATGAACGTGTGTGTGTGAGAGAGCAGGAGAGTGTATGAATGTGTATGAGTAGAGGCGGAAGAGAGCAGTCGAGGGAAGCGTGAGAAGGAGAGAGAGAGCTCCCGCGTCATCATCACGCACATATGCGTGCGTTTGTGCGTGAGAGAGACACACATACACACACGCACGTGTGCAGCGCCGTGAATTCGAAGATGGGCCGAGATGGGCTGTGTAGGTGTGTCTGGTGGAGCGTACGTGATGCATCTAAGTCTAAAGACGCTGCTAGTCCGCAGCTAGAGCTGCTTCACCCACGCGCACACACATATGCACTATGTGTGTGTGTGTGTGTGCTGGGAGCAGTTGCAGAGTAGCGGCGACCGCCAACACAGAGTCGTGACTCTGCCACCGCACCCGCGCTCTCTCTCTCGCTATCTGTATCCTTCGCCTGCTCCTCTCACACAATGCTCTGCAGCGCCGTCAGCAAGGCGACGGGGTCGCGCTGCAGACACGCTGCGATTGCGCGAGCGCGAATGACTTCGAGATCATCGATAGCAGACAGACTGCTCTGCACGGCGTGGGCGATGAGCGCAGGACACACGTCGCAGCTGAACGTCCCCGGCAGCGACGGCAAATCGGCGTCCGCCGCGGTGGAGGTGATGTTCACACGACACGCGCTCTCCTGCAGCTCACACGGGTTCATCGCGGGCACCGACTGCGGGGCAGCGCTCAGCGGCGCTCCGGCGCCGCCGTCTGACTCGCCGGCACCGGAGGCGCGGGCGGAGGTGTTTGTGGAGGACGGGGAGGGCGGCCGTGGCGCGCGGTGCTCAGCCAGAGCGCGCTGCAGTTGTGCCTGCGCTGTGTGGAGCGCCGCCTGAAGCTCCGGCACCGCCGCCACGAACGGCGTCGCCGCGGTGGCCGCCGCCCCAGCCCCGCGGCCGCCACCGCCACCGCAACCGGCGGCATCGTCGGGAGCGGCCGCGACGCGCTGCGCCTCGGTGCAGAGACTCGTGTTCGGCGCTGCCGCACTCGCGGGCGGTGAGAGGAGCGCCGGCGCGAGGGGCGGCACCGTTGGCGCCGGCGGGGAGATGGACTCGGGCCGCGGACGCTTCACCGCCGCGTGCGAGTGCGCCGTGTGGGTGTCCGCCGACTCTGCTGCTGTGGCACCGGTGGCATCGACGGCGGCCGCTGGCAAACGCGGTGGCGGCGAGGCGTCCCGACGGGCGAGCTCACTCGCAGGACGCCCCTGCCCCGCCCGCAGCGCCGGTGCGTCCTCCTGCTGCATGAAGGCGCGGATTGTTTGACGGATGGCGCTGGCAGAGCTGCGGTGCCGCTCCGCCATCAGACGCACCCAGCGCCACAGCTTCAGCTCCTCCACGAAGGCGCCGCCGCTGATCCACGCAGATGCGGTCATGGAGGGACCGAGCACCAACACGACACCGGCGGTGCTGCTCGCCGGCGCCTCCGACCGCAACAGCTCCGCCTCCTCGGCGCTCAGCTCACGGATCATGCGGAGGACGTGCTCTGCGTTGCGGTGCTGCGTCACGGCGGACGGGGACGAGGGAAACTGCAGCTGCTGCAGGTAGCGCATGCAGGTTGCTCGATGCCGCGCTTGGTGCACCTGCAGCTCCGCGTCGCTGAGCAGCGGTACCGCGGTGGCGGCGTCGTCGCCGCCGCCGTTCGACGCGGCCGGCGTCACGGCGCACGGCAGGTCGTGTGCGCTGTCGAACACGCCGTACAGCAGCAGGCCAACATCGTGACTTGGGATGTCGTGGAAGCTCGTGCAGGATGTCTGGAGTGCCGCGTTGGCCCACGCCAGGATGGCGGACCGCGTGTACTGTGTGGTCGCACTCGTCACGGGCATGGGCGACGCGTGGCGAGCGGAGAGAGCGGAGAGAGAGGACGAGGACGTGGGATGGCACGACAGGAGGACGTCTGTGAAGCTGTGTGGTTGTGGTGGTGTGCACACGCAGAGAGAGAGAGAGACAGGAGAGGTGGAGGAGAGGAAGACGTAGATGCATGCACACGCGCGCACACACACACACGTGCACTGAATACATGTGTGTGTGTGTGTGTGTGTGTGTGTGTGTGTTGGACTTTTGTGTGCGCAGGGGGCGGTGAGTGTACCACCGGATCCATACCGACACACGCGGTGCGACGCACCCACAACGTCATCCATTCACGGTCCACTGAAGGCACGACGACACACGGCGCCAAACTGCAAACAGGAGAGGGAGAGTGTGTCTGTGTCTGTGTGTGTGTTCGTGCAACAACAACGACCACAACAACACACATGAACTCACACACACACACACTCTCCAACACACAAAAGAACGTAGTGAACACGGGAAAGAAAAAACAGAAACAAACCGGGGAGGAAGATGAGCCACGGGACTGTACATGTCGATGAACACCATGACAGACAGACACACACACACACACACATGTGATTACGTGCTTCATACCGTTTGTGGAAGGCACTACATGAGAAGCTTCTCTATCTATCTCTCTCTCTCTCTGTGTTGTGTGACGATGCACGCTTACATCTCCGTCAGCATCTCGAGGAGTCGCGAGGCGCTTTTACGCGCGCTCGGGTTGTGGGCGAGGCAGCACTCCAGAACGCGCAGCATCGCCGGGTCCTCCTCCACCGCGTCCTCCTCCATCATCGGCAGCAGTGGAGGTAGGTCAGGCGATGTGTCGGGCGGCGGCGGCGGCGGCGGCGGACGCGATCGGCCGGAGGCGTCAACGTCGTCGCCGTCACCGCTGCTGCGGTGCACCGACTGCCGGCGGTGTCGACGATGGCGCCGCATCATGGAGGGAGAGCGGTTGTACTTGTTGCGGCGACGGCCGTACTGGCGCAGCTCCAGCAGCCCCATGTCCAGCGTCTCCACGAAGAGCGCGTTGTCCTGCAGTACGTGCGGCAGCTCGAGCTCGCCGGCGCGGGTGAGAGACTGCGCGCCCTCCCACGTCCACGGCATCTCTCCCGTGAGAAGCTGCAGCAACAGCAGGCCAAATGCGAAGATGTCAGACGCCGGCGTCGGCTCGGCGCCGAGGTTCACTTCGGGGGCGCAGTAGGCGGCGCGGCGCCGGGTGAGTCGCGCGTGCAGCGTGCGGTCGGGGAGGGCCCAGTCGTAGAGGTACAGCATGCCGGAGAGCTTGCACGTCCCGTCCACGCCGAAGATCACACAGTCGGGCTGCATTCGACCGTGCACCACGCCTCGGTTCACGTGCAGGTACTCGAGAGCGCGAAGCAGCGACACGCAGCACTTGCGCGTGGCGGCGAGTGCGAGGCGACTTCCAAACCGGCTGACGGTCTCTCGCAGGGTGCGGCCGGCGAAGGACTCGGTGATGGTGTAGACGTGCGTTGGCGTCGCCGCCATCGAGATGAGCTGGACGACGTTGCCGTGGCAGAAGCGACGCGGCACGTCGTGCATGACTGCGAGATTGACGTTCGCCGGCGCGACGGCGGCAAAGTCAAGTCGAAAGCTCGCATGTGTGGCGCCGGTGGTGGTGGCGGTGCTCGACCTCTCACCCGTCGCGGCGCTGGCCGTGCCGTGCCGCCGCTCCGCCGCGGCGCCGGCGTTGGTGGTGGTGGTGTTGGTGTTCGTGGTGGTGCGGGAGGCGGCGAGCACCTCCAGCGGCCGCGTGTCGCAGCTTGGCGCGGTGCCACGACGCGTCACGGCCGCCGCGTCGCTCTGCTGGCCTTCCGGGGCCATCGTGATGGACAGGGCGGTGGGGATGGCCGTGACGGTGCACGCGCCTCCGGCGGTGGAGGCGGCGGGTGCGATGGGCCGCGCCAGCTGCGGTGGTGGCGCCGCTGCTGCTGCGGTGGGGGTGGAGGGCGACGACTCGTCACGGCGCGGCTTCGGACTTGCCTCCCACACCTTTGCGCCGGTCAACACGGTCGGGGTGCCGACCGCCGTGACGAGCGCGGTGGCGGGGAGCGAGCTCGCGCTGTGCTGCGGCGGCGACGACTCGGAGAAGAGCACCGACGAGTCCCACATGGAGAGCGCGGCGCCCCGCTCGACGACGGGGTAGACCTGCACCTCCGCCATGGAGCCGTTCGTCGAGATGGCGACGAAGACGTGGCACGACGCGTCGGACACCGGCGTGGCGGCGATCGGCCGGTTCGCGAGTTGCCACGTCGTGCCGGTCGAGTCCATGACGCGCAGCACGACGCCGTCGAACTCCGTCTGCGGCACCACGGCGCCGCCGCCCATGGCGTAGTCGTCGTCGTCGTCCTCCTCCTCCTCGTAGTGGATGTGGGGGTGGTCCTCGCCGTCGGCCCTGTCCAGCCGCGCCGAGTCGCTGCGCAGCGTGCCGTGAGGGATGCTAGCGGCGGTGGTGGTGGTCGTCGTCGCGGTGGAGGCGACGCGCGTCCCATCGCCGGTGCGGCCCCAGGAGGAGGCGGTGAGGTAGCTTGGCGAGGCGGAGCGGCCGACAGGGAAGTGATCGGGGCTGTGCGACGTCGGCGTCCACCACACCGCCTCGGCCTCGCCCCACGCCTCGCTCGCGCGGCTCTCCTCGCCGCGTGCGTGCGGCTCGTCCGCCTCCGTCGTGGTGGTGGTGGCGGTCGTCGGGACGTGTGCGGGGGTCGGGCTGGCGTGCAGGGGCGGCGTCGCGGCGGTGGGGAGAGAGGAGCCGGGACTCGTGAGGAAGGGCGCGACCAGACCCAGCGCCTCGAGGCACCACGGGAAGGCGCCACCGAAGGGCATGATGATCATGTTCGTGTCCCTGCACAGCTCGTTGCACCAGCGCACGTTCAGCTCGTCGCGCTGCCGCGCCAGCTCGGCGGCTGACAGGCCAGCCTTGTTCGCTGCCAGCACCCGCTCCTGCGCGAAGAGTGATGTGTAGACCATGAAGAAGGTGGCGGAGGGCATCGACATCACTTGTTCGTAGAGCGCCGCGGCGGTGTCGTAGTTGCCCCGGACGACGTGAAGGAAGCTCTGGTGGGCGAGGCTGCTGAACGTGTCCCACCACGGCACGCGCACGGAGCCTGGAAGGAGGGCGTACAGCACCACGCTCGGCTTGCCGTGCTCGCCGTCGATCGTGACGACGTCCACCGGCACGACACGGAAGTGATGCCGCACCAGCGGCACAACGGAGTCTGTGATGAGCACTCGGAAGCCGCTGAAGAGCTGCTGCTCCCACAGCAGCACACTGGACGGCCGCCCCCACAGCACGAAGCCCTTGTGCTCCGGCACGCCGCAGATGCCGACGTTGAAGACGCCCGTGTCGACGACGAAGGTGCAGTAGCGCAGCGCCGGGGCGCTGATGCGGCTGAAGATCTCCACCACACAGCGCGTCGCGAGCACCGCGTGGTCCTTGAGCCGCGTGCGGGAGCCGAAGCTCGCGTAGAGCATCTCCGGGACGAACACATCGAAGTGACCGCCGTAGCGGCGCACCGTGTCGACGACCACCTCCAGGATCTCAGGGAAGTGCCGCACCACCTTTAGCTCGCGGTCGATCAGGACATGCACGCTCATCATCGAGCACAGACACTTGGTGAAGCGGTTGGGGCAGCGGCCGCGCGTGATGGGCCGGCGGTGGGGGCGGCGGGCCGCGGTCAGCACCGCGTCGACGCCGTCAGAGCTGCGCCGCCGCCGCTGCTCGCCGGCGCCGGCAGGGTCGGAGACGCTGGACCGCCTGCGTGAAACGTCGGCGGCCGCCGCCGCGGGGGCGGAGGCGGCGGCGGGAGCGGAGGCGGCGCCGTCGCCGCGCAGGCCGCTGAGCCGCCGCGCGACCGCACGGAGTAGCTGGCGCGGGGCGCGCCACGAGGCCGTGCTGCTGGTGCTGCTGTGGCCACTGCCTTCAGCGGCAGTGCTGCCAGAGCCGTCGGTGCTGCTCGCGAGCGGCGCCGGCGTCCGCCCCGACGGCCACTCGCCCGGCGTCGGTGTCGGCGTCGGCGACGCGCGGTGCGTCTGGTGGGGTGCCGTGGGAGACCCCAGCGCCTCGTCGCTCCGCGATCCGGCCGTGATGCTGCTCGCCGCCGCCGCCGCTGCCGCCGCCACCGCGGCCGCCGACACGCTGTCCACGAGTGTTGACGAGGCGCGGCTGAGCAGTCGCGCGAAGCCGTACCGCTCCTCCGCCTCGTCGCTCGTCGTCAGCGGTGCCGGCGCGGCCGCGGTGGTGGTGGTCGCAGCTGCTGCCGCGCCATCCGCAGCGACCCTGGTGTTCTGGCCGCCGCCGTCAGCACCACCACTGCGACTCTCTGCACCGGACGTCTGCGACGACGTCGAGTGCTGCTTCTGTTGCTGCTGCTGCTCGCATGACGGGCTTCTCAAGCCGCCGGCGCGCGTCCCGGTGGGTGAGGCGGTGCGGCTCTCCGCCGTCTCGTCGCCGCCGACTGCGAGGGAGGAGGAGGAGGCGAGCGGCACGTGTCCGGAGCGCAGATGTATGCGACGGATCCACCGCGATGCATTTGCACTGGAAGACGTGCTGAAGACCGACTGAGAGGCGAGCGCCATGATGTTGTGCCCGCGGTGGCTGTCTGTGCCGCTGGCGACGACGACGGCGCCGCTGCCGCCGCCGCTGCTCCCACCGCCGCCGCCGCCGCCGCCGCCGCCGCCGCTGCGGTCGATGGACGTGGAGTGGCTAGCGAGCGCGAGCGCCTCCTCGCAGCAGCCGGTCACGGACGCCGTGGACGAGGACGACCGCGTCGCGCCGGTCGCATGCGCGGTTGCCGAGTCCGGCGAGTCGGGCAGCAGATCGGAGAGTGACGCATCGCAGTCGTAACTCTCCGGGATGTACTGGCGCAGCTCTCGCACGTGGTGTCGCAGCTCGCGGCACATCGCCTGCAGCTCCGCTACCTCCGACAGCCGCAGCCGCGTCAGCAGCCCCACCGCGCGGCGTGGGTGCAGCACGGCGCCGGCCGCGCGCGCCACGCGCAGCACACACCTGTCAAGCAACCACTCGGCCAGTCGCCGCGGTGCAGACCAGGCGGAGCGCGACGGTGCACACGCGGCGGGGGCGATGGCGGAGCTGTCGCCCGGCGACACGGCCTCGGCGTCCGCGGCGGAGGCCGCCTTCAGGATCCACGAGACGACCGAGCGGCGGAGGACGGCGTCGCTGCCGCTGCCGCCGCCGCTGTCGCCGCCGCCGCTGTCGCCGTTGCCCACCCCCGCGACGGTGGTCGCCGCACTCCGCCGCCGCTCCGCGCCTCTGGATGTCTCTGCATCATCGGCAGCGCCCGTCAGCGAGGCCTCCGTGATCGTGCCGTCGTCGCTGGACGTCGAGCTCAGCGAGCGAGTGAGGGGCCGAGGCCGCGCGAGCGACACGGTGCGCGGCGCCGTCGCCAGTGTTCCGCTAGGGCTGCTGCGGCCCGAGTGCGGCGTCGCGGGTGCCGGCGTCGTGGACGTGTCCTTGTCCAGCTCGCCGTTACCACTTCTGCTGCTGCTGTGGCGGCGACCGCGAGCGGCGAGCGAGATGGCGGGGGAGGCGCGGCGGCGACGCGGCCGCTGGTGCGGCTCCATCGTCTTCTCCAGCTGCCGCTGGATGGCGATGAGCGGCAGCTGCAGGTAGTGCGTGAGGACCGCGTAGACGAGGTAGGTCGCGGCCGCGGCGACGAGCGCCACCGTCATGGCCGCCGCGTAGCGCTGCAGTACCTCGATGCGGTGCGTCTGTGCGGTGGCCGCCGCGGGCGTGACAACCACCACCATCACAGTGAAGTTGGAGCTCATGTGCACCGCCGACATGCTCACTGCCGCCCGCTGTCCGCCGAAGAGGAACTGGCGGAACGCCGTCGGCATGAACGTTCGCCGGCCGTCGCCGAGGTGCAGCGCTGCACGCTCTGCTGCTGTCGCTGCGGCTGCAGCGGCGGCGGGTGTGGTGGCGGACGAGCGCGGCTCCCGCGTCGCCGCACTGTCGTGGCTGTCGTGGCTGTGCAGATCATCCGCATCGTCTGCGTCGAGGAAGAGCTCCTGCATGCGGTGGTGCATATCTGTCGCGTAGCTGTGCACGTCAATCACGTCCAGCGCGGCCTGGACGAGGTCGTCGCCGACCGTGTCCATCGTCGGCACCGACGTTGCGCCACCGAGGTAGAACCACGGCATCCAGAAGATCGCGCCACCGTCAGTGCCGCCGCCGCTCTCGTGCTGCCTCGACGCCGCCGCCGCTGCTGCTGCTGTTGCTGCTGTTGCAGCTGCTTCATCCTTACTTGTCTTGCCATCCGCGAAGGTGAAGCGCCGCTCCGGCTGCTGCACATCAATGACCCAACTGCGCGCGATCACGTCCACCTCCATCGCTGGCGCAGCCCTGCCCTGGCGGGCCGCCGCAGCGCGCGCCGCCCGTGTCGGGGGCCGCGGTGCAAGCAGCATCACGCGCGTGCGCTCCTGTGGCGTGGCGCGGGTCGCCTCCTGCTCCACGTACCGGCGCAACAGCGCGTCGGCGTCGAGGCGGCATGAGAGGAAGGACGGCTCGGTGCGCCCGTGCTCGATGAAGGGGTGCACGTACATGATGCTCGAGTGCTCGAACGGCTCGGAGGAGATCCACCAACGCGACACCCGCGCGGCGGAGTCGTCGTCGCGCGCCACGGCCGCCTTCCAGTTGTGCACGATGGGCAGCGCGTGGGAGATGTGAGCGACGCCGTCGCCGCTCATCGCGGGCGGCATCTTTGTCAGTGGGAACAGCGGGTGCACGAGGTCGAGAGAGTCGGGGTCGATGGCGTACACGTACGCGGACGCGTTCGCATCGCGGCCCTCACTCGCGTACTCGGCGTCCTGATGCGCAGCGGCGAAGAAGGCCGTCGTGGGGCCCGCGTCGCAGAAGGCGTAGCCCGTCCGCACCTCCACGTCCCCAGCCACGCCACCATCGTCTCCCAACTGCTCCCGCCGCTGCTGCTGCTGCTGCTGCTGCTGCGATGACGGCGGCGGTGGCGGCGGTGTCGGCGCAGTCTCACGCTCGTCGGCGAAGGGGCGCAGCACGTTGTGCGCGAGGCTGAGGCGCGCCTCTACCGGGCACGCGGTCGTGTTGGCGCCGCTGTTGCTGTCGCCATGGCGGCTGTGACTCTGATGGGGGCGGCCGTCGGCGTCCAGCAGCGGCGGCTGCGTGAAGCCGAGCACTCCGAAGTCGCCACCGCGGCCGTCGTCCACGTAGTCGTCCGTGATGACCATGGACCGCCGCGCGGCGGTGGCGACGGCGCTGACGTTGTCCAGGCTGTCCCCGCGCCGCACCGGCACGTAGAGCACGTCGTCCCGCGGCGCGGATGAGCTGAGCGTGACGTAGGTGAGCGTCACCATGAAGTCTGCGAGGTCGGTGAACTTGATGGCGGCGCACAGCGCCCGTGCAACGTGGCGCGTGGGTGGCAGTCGCATGTCTCTGCTGCTCGGCCGCGCCGGGTCCTTGATGTGCGCGCTGATGAACACCTCGCTCGACATGACGGGCAGCAGCGTCACGTCCTCCATGAAGGCGACGAGCTCCGATCGCACGTACGTGTGCCGCTCCGCCAGCGCGTTGGAGACGATCCCCTGTGAGACGACGTGCGTCGCGACGAACGTGGCGAGCGCCAGGAGCACGAGGAAGACGCCGTACGGTAGGAGGATCCAGAGCAGCCGGAAGTGCTTGTGCTGATCAACACGCTGCTGCTGCTGCTGCTGCTGGTGCTGCTGTGGTCGTCGTGGGGGTGGCGGAGGCAAGGGCTCCGTGTGCTGCAGACGCGGCTGGTCTGTAGCGCGGGCCGCCGCCACGGTGCCGGCGTCGGCCGGGTTTGCGGGGTGCCGGGCAGAGGCCTCCGTGGTGCCAGCCGCGGAGGGCGGCCGCGCGGCGTCCTCGCCTCCAGCGGTGGCGGTGGCCGCGGGGGTGACGGGTGAGATGGGAGGGAGCAGCGCACGACGCAGCTGTTGCTGCTGCTGCTGATGCTGTTGATGCTGGGGCGGCGGTGGTGGCGACGACAACGCAGCCGTGCCGCGAGACCGCCCCTCGGCCACGCCACCGGCGCGCTCGGCCGTGAGACTCACCGCCATCGCTGGCGTCAAGGGCGGCTGCGCACTGCTGGACATGCGCAGGTGCAGCGGTGGAGGTCGCCGGCAACGCTGCAGGCCCACCGCCGAGCGCAGCCGTCGCAGGCTTCCTTCGCCGCTGCGAGGCAGTGGCGCATCGCTCGCCGCCGCCGCGGTCGCCGCGACGATGGTGGAGGAGGGGAGCACCATGTTGCCGTGCACTGCGCCGGCTCTGTGCGCCACCGCCGGCACGATGCGCGGCGAGTCGGCCGTCATGACGAAGACAGGCATGTCCAACGCGCTCGCCGAGCTCCCCGGTGTGGCGCTGCTACGAACACCAATGAATGCTCCTTGCAACTGCGGCTGCTGTGGATGGTGCTGTTGGTGCGGAGGCTGCTGCAGCAGCGCCGGGTGGACGGACGGCCGTGTGGACGTGCTGAACGTGCCGCTGCTGGAGTGGTCGACGCCTGAGTCAGTGCTTCTGCAGCTCGTGTGCATGAGCGAGACCTGCAGGTGGGAGGAGGTGGGCGACGGGGAGGCGAGTCGAGTCACCGTGCCACGTGTGTCGGTGCCGTCCGCCGCGATACCGTCCGTGCCGCCAGCGTACGCGAGCACGTGTTGCTCCGGTGTGGAGAAGGGCCGTTGCGCGGCAGCAGCTGCAGGACCACGAGTCGAGTGCTGCTGCTGCTGCTGCTGCTGCTGTGGCGGCGGGGATGGCGGTGGCGGGGGGAGCCTTGCGCGCTGGCGGTGGTGTAGGCGACGGCGCAGCGCTGCGCTGGTGCCGCCGCCGTCCTCCTCGTCCCCGGCGTCCTCGTAGAGGCCGCTGTCGCTGAAGTGGTCCGCGCTGGTGCCACCGGTGCCGACCCCGGTCGGGCTGTCGCGCGCTGCGTCGTCGTCGTCGTCTCCCGCCGAGGACGCCGCCACGGCGTCGAGGAGGTCGTCGTAGGCGAAGGGTGCGTCGGTGCGGTCGCTGGTGGACTGCGCGCTCGCGAAGCTCGCGGTGCGCCGTGCTCGCTCCACCATGACCGACACCTGCAGCGGCTGCGACATCTGCAGTGACGAGCGGCCGCCGCTCGTGGCGGAGATGCGGCGCTCCAGTGGGTTGGCGCCGTAGATAGCGAAGCCCTCGAAGCCGAGGGGCAGCTCCACCCGCCGACCACCACCGCCGCCGTGGCTCTGCGGATGGCTGCTCCGGCCGGTGGGGGTGAGCGGCGACAGCGGCGGCAGCGCGCTCGGCGCCGGGGATGACGAGCCGGCGGCCAGCGCCGCCACGAGCGGCGACGACGCCGCGCTGCCGCGCTGCCCTCGCAGCACCGGTGGGACGACGACGCCGCTGTCGGCCGGGGCGGCGGAGGAGGCGCCGAGCGGCGACGTGGGGACGGGGAAGCGCAGCGCCACTCCGGCGTGGGAGGACGGTGATGAGACGGACGGCGGCACGGCCGCGGTGTACAGCCCCGGCGGCGGCGGTGATGGCGACGACGCCGGCGATCCGCTACTGCCTGACGGGGCCGCTGCTACTCCTACTCTTACTGCTCCTGCGGCGGCGGCGGCAGTGCTGTTGCTGATTGTGGTGTCGCACGTCACGGGGGAGACGACTGGCGGGGAGCTGCCGGTCGTCGTGCCGGAGAGCGGCGTCGCGGGTGTGCGCTCTGCAGCGGGCGTGGGAGAGAAGGTGCCGCCGCGCGAGTACTCGTGCGACGACGGCGCTCTGCTCACGGTGGGGAGGTGCCGTCGCGCGGGCCGCGGTGCGTCGGGGTCGACCATGAGCGCCTCCGCGACGGAGATGGAGGCGGCGAAGGACTGCGCGTGTTGCTGGCGGCTGCCGAAGGATGGCGCGGCGGTGGCGGTGGCGGACGTTGGCGTGGCGTGGACGCTGGTGAGCACGAGGTCGGTGATGCCGCCGCCGCCGTCGCCGTCGTTGTAGCCGTCGTCGCGGCGACCACCACCGCCGTCGCCGAGGAGGACCTCTGGTGGGATGTGGAGTAGCGGTGCGTCGGCGTCCTCGCGCGCGGCCGCCGCACGGACTATCTCGCTCAGCCTCGGTGTGATGTGAAGGGCAGCGGCGCCGGCGGCCGCCGCCGCCCCCGGTGCTCTCGGCCCGCTCATCGCTGGCAGCGGCCGCTGTTGCTGCTGCGGCGTCAGCACGTCGGACATGGGCGACAGGAGCAGCACCTCGGACACGGTCGCCATCGCCGCCGGCGTGGGTGACGTGAGGAGAGGTGGCCCTTCGGGAGCCACGTGAGCCGAGAGCACCGCGGTGAGCGACGACACCGCCGAGCTCGCGAGCGTGCTCACCACACTGGGCCGGTGTCGCCGCTCCAGCAGCAGCGGTGCATCGCCGGCGGCGTCGAGCCCCTGCATGAGGGGCACGTAGCGCTCGCGTGCGAGGACTGACTCCTCGCCGCGTCCGGCGGCCCACCGCTGCGGCAGCGACGGCGGAGAGAGGGTGGCGGGGGAGGAGGCACCGCTGGCGCCGTCCTTCGGCGCGGAGACGCCATCTGCGCTACCGGACATCAACACTGCGCGCAGTGGCGGGGCAGCAGACACGCACACAACGGGAGACGCACGCGTGCCAGCCGAGGTGTGTCTATACCAAAAGAGCAACAAACACCAAACAACAGGCGATCCACGACACACTGGTGTCGGTGCTCCGCCACGACCAGCGGCAGCGATGTGCCCGCGTGTGTGTGTGAAGTGGAGAGAGTAATACGGCGGAGGCGCAGAGGAGAGGAGAAGAGGGGAGGAGGGGAGGAGGAGGGGCGGGGATACGCAAGCACTGACGTTGGTGCTCCCGCCACAGAACACACTCACACACACCGACAAACAACAAAAAACAAAAACACAAGAAGAAAAGAAAGGAGGCGCGAGTGTGCGTGTGTGTGTGTGTCTGCCAATCTAAGTGAGTGCCAACTTAGAAGTAACGTGTGTGTGTATGTGTGTGTGTCTCTCTCTCTGCGTTGTGTGTGTGTGTGTGTGTGTGTGTGTTATGTGTAGGTCTGTGAATATATCAGAGAGGAAGAGAGAAGAAAGACGGATGAGAGGGAGACACCACCGCCGCAACACACGCGCTCCTCCTTCGCTGCTCACGTCTGTGTGTGTGTGTGTGTGTGTGTGTGTGTGTGTGTGGTGGCAAGGTCGCACCTGCTCGGAGGCTGCGCGTGCGCGTGTATGGAGGCCGCGCGACCTCTCCAGCGAGAGTGGCAGTAGACGGAGAGGCACACACACACACACACACACAAAACAAGAAAAAAAGAAAAACTGAGAGGGAGAGTGATGAAGACAGAAGTCAGTGATGTGTAGATGCCACAACAGAGGCGCAAAGCACGGGTATGTGTGTATGTGTGTGTGGTGACGAGGCGGCTGGGGGTGAGGAGGCGGGGGAGGCGGGGTGCCTGAGCCCGCAGCTGTGCTGGCGATGCTGTGCGTCGTGACCGCAGCGGCGGCGGCGGCGTTGAAGCATGAAAAGAAAGGAGGAGGAGGAGGCAAGAGAGAGAGTGTGTGTCGTCGGGGTACGTGTGCACACGTGTGGATGTGGCTTAGGTCGCTGGGGAGACGTTCTCGAACAGCGCAGCGCTGAACACGTCCGCTGCCCACACATAACACAACACACAAGAGTCGACAAGTTGCGCTCCTCAATGCACCGCCACTGCGTGTTTGTGTGTGTGTGTGTGCATCTCTCTCTCTGTATCTCTGTATGCAAGTGACGTTAGCAGCATCAAAGCACGGGGGAGTTGTTCTACGCCAGACGACACACGCACACATGCGCACGAGAGTCACAGACAGACAGACAGAGAGACAGAGAGGGAGAGGGAGAGAGGGAGACGCGTTACTGCGTTGTGTGCTGCGGTGCTGTGGGTGTGCTGGGCTGCTGTGGCTGGAGAAGGCGGTGCAGACGCTCCACAAGCGCCGCATCCTCAGCGCTGAGCGCGTCGTCCCGGTCGGCTGCACCGGTCGCGCCGTCGACAGAGCCGGCGGTGGCGGTGCGGTGGTGAAGGAGCTCCATGACGGCTCCGACGGCGGCGGGGGTCGCGGCCAAGGCGACCGCGTGGCGCAGCTGCTGCACACGCTGACGCTGAAACGCCAGCGCGTCGGCGTCAACAACAGCCGGCTCGCCACCCGCGCGCCAGTTCTCCTGCGCGGGCGGCCGCAGGGCCGGGCAGCGGCGCGAGACCACGAGCACGAAGGAGATGAAGGCGTGGGCACACGCCCCGCGTCGCGCGAGCAGGTCCGCGTGGTGGATGGCAAACACGCTGGAGGGACTGTCGGCCGGCGCCGCGCTACCCGACGCGTCAGCGGCGGCGGCGGCGGCGCCGCACCGCGCGTGCAGCGCCTCCTCCAGTCTGGCCAGTGCATCGTACACGCTCACCGCGGTGACCCAGCTGGGCGGCGGGGCTTCGTGGCGGACACCGGCGTCGGTGGCGGTCGTGGCCGCCGTTGCCGCCGTTGCCGCTGCCGCTGCCGCCATCGCTGCCGGCGACACGTGTCTCAGCGCCGGGTGCTCTGCCAGTCGCACCGCCACCTCCGCCAGCACCGCGAGGCGGTTACCCACACGCCGCAGCTTCGCGTCGTCGCCGCACGTCGACGCCGACTCGCGTGCGGTCGCCTCCTCCAACCGTGCCAACGGCCGCAGCACCTCGTCGAGCAGCACGGGCACAGGGGCGTCGAGGAGCTGCGAGGCGCGACACAGCAGCTGCAGCGTCGTGTAGTAGACAGGAAAGAGAACCGTGTCTCGGACGTCGGCGACACTGCTGCTGCTGCTGCTGCTGAGGTGTGTCCACTGCAGTCCACCCAACACGGTGCAGGTGAGCCGAGTGCAGCGCATCACTTCATCCGCTGCGCTGCAGAGGGTGACAGCGCGTTGGACGGCGCGCAGCGGCAGCAGAGTGGCACGCCAGCCCTGCAACGGAGGAGGACACGGTGCGTGTACGAGGGAAGACGACGACGCCGTCATCTGCGCCGAGGCGTCGGTGCCGCCACCACCGTCGCCGCGACGGCAGAGGAGGAGGAGGTGCGACGCGAGGTCCTGCACCGCCGCGACCACGTCGAGCTCCACCGAGCCGAGCAGGTCGGCTGGCGGCGCGCCGCCGTGTCGGTCGACGGCAGCGGCGGCGCGGTGCGGCAGCGCCTCGAGGCGGTCGCAGCCCCGCGTGAAGTCATCGAGTAGCGCCGCGACGTCCGACGCGGCCACGGCGGTGGCGCGCTGCCGCCACTGATGCACCGCCGCCGCCAACTCCAGCAGCACGGAGGCGAGGGAGGAGCGCCCCGGCGGGTGGACGCCTGAGACATGTCGCAGGCTGCGGTGGAGGTCGCCGAGGCGGCGGCACGCAAGCCAACCGCGCCGCCCTGTCGGCGACGTGCCCGCTGCGCCGCTGAGCACACGACACAGCGCCTCCTCCAGCACGCAAAGCGGTGGACAGGGCTGCTGGGCAGCGGGTGTCGTCCCTGCCGCTGACGCTGCCTCCGCCTGCGCGAGCCACGTCCGCAGTCGAGTCACCGCGCGCAGCAGCGGCAGCGGCGGTGCGTCGGCGACGTCGCACGTCGGTGTGACGCCGCTGCCGTCGCCAGCGCCGCGGCACAGGAGCCGCAGCGCCGCTCGATAGAGCAGCTCCACCACACGGCCGCCGCGCCGCTGCGAACTCTCGGCGACGGACGGTGTGTCACTGCGTGAGGATGAGCGCGTCGACGGCCACGCCGCCTCCGCCCACGCATCGCGCACCGCGGCGGCGCACCGCTCCGACATCACGTCCAGCGCACTGAGGAGCCGGAGGAGCAACGCCGCCTCCGTCGTCGCCAACGACAGCGGCGCGCCGGTGTTCGTCTGATGCTGGCGCTGCCGCTGCCGCTGCTGGTGCTCAACGACCTGTGCACCGCCGGTCGCCTCTGCTAGCTGGCCGAAGATGATGCCGAGCAGCGCTACACTCTGCGCCGACAGCGGCGCCGCCTGCTGGAGGCGCAGCACCCGGTCCAGCGCAATGACCGCCGGAGACGCGCGCGACGTCACTGTGGCCCACGTGACGCCATCGCACACGTCGGCGACGCAGCGCAGCGCCGCCTCGGTTGCACGCACAGTCACTCTTGTTTCTGAGGCGCACAGCCACGGGTGCAGAAGCGCGTAGAGCGCGAGGCAGCCGTCCACGGCGCGCTGTCGCGCCAGCGAGGTCGTGGCGGGTAGCGCCGC
The DNA here is from genome assembly GCA_019188245.1 of Novymonas esmeraldas. Classification (NCBI taxonomy): domain Eukaryota; phylum Euglenozoa; class Kinetoplastea; order Trypanosomatida; family Trypanosomatidae; genus Novymonas; species Novymonas esmeraldas. The sequence goes on along the minus strand of JAECZO010000021.1, from coordinate 110,904 downwards.
GACACGCGCAAGCAGCTCCAGGTACGGGGCCTCTGCTGCCGCTGCGAGTCGGCGCAGCGCGCGGTGGTCTTCTCCAGCAAGGAGGCGCAGCAGCAGCGGCGCATCCACGTCTCGCTCGCGCTGCTGTGCGACGGCGACGGCGACAGCGAGCAGAGCGTGCAGCTCCACCTCGCCGCGGGCCGCGGTAGCGTGTGAGGCGCCAGACACTCGAGGTGGCGAAGCTGCGTCGAGCGCCGCCTGCAGGTCGGCGAGCAGCGCCGCGGCGGTAGCCGTGCTCGCCGACGTTGTCAGCGCCGCCACCGCCGCGGCGGCCGTCGGACGTCGAGCGGGACGAGAGTTGGCGACGACGGTGATGACGCTCGCCGCCTCGTCGCGGTGCGCGCGTGGTGCGTCGCCACTGCTGCCGCGCTTCGCGGCAGGATGTGGCAGGAGGAGTCCTGCCACGTCAGCGTGTACGCTGTCGGCTGTTGCGCGCCGCACCCAGTCGCCACCCGCCGTGCGCGGTGTCGTCTCCGACGGCGCCGAGCCACCGTGGCCACCGTTGCCGGTGTGGCGACGTCGCTGCCCGTGACGCAACACCGCCGTCGCTGCCCAGAGGCTCTCCTCCGCCAGCTGCTCCTCAGCCTCCTGCGCCGGCGTCCAGCCGTGCGTGTTCACGTGGCGGCGGATGCTCTCGAGCCCGCGAATCTCAAAGAAGAGGATGCGTCGTACGTCGTCCTCACTCATCACACAACCACGACTGGCGGTGCCACCGCGTACGAGACCGTGGAGGCTGCGCAGGCGGTCTGCAACCCGCGCCACGGCGGCGGCGGACGGTGTGGCGCGACGTTGGCGATGCTGCGCGGCGCGGTCCAGCCACCCACCCGTACACAGGTGCAGCACGTGCAGGTACGTGCGCCAGCCGCTCCGGCACCGCGTCGGGCTCGTCGCGGCAACACGGTAGAGCGGGATGAACGCTGCCCACGCCATGGAGGAGTCCGCCGCCGCCGCCGCCGCTGCACACCGCCGCCGTTGGTGGACAGTGGCAGCGGCGGCGGCGGCGGTGCGCGGGTGCGGCGGCGGCAGCAGACGGGAGCGCAGCTCGCGGAGGACAGAGAGGTGCGTGAGTGTGGCGTCACTCGCCGTGTCACCTGCGCTGGTGTGCCGCCGCACACGTGCGTCCTCGTGCGAGAGGCAGTCCAGGAACGCGTGCATCACCACCTGCGCGCCTGCCGCGGTGACGCCCGCAACGGCAGCGCCGACGTTCACCTCTGCAGGTGCGCTGCAGGCACTTGCGCCCGACACGCACGCGATCGCGAGATGTCCGTCTCGCACGTACGCGTCCACGGCGCGCCAGACATCGCTGAGAGAAAGTGGAGAGCGCGGCGGCGTCAGCGGCAGTGGCCGCAGTCGCACACGCGCCTCTGCCCGCCCCGACACGCGCTCCCGCTGCCACGCCGCGAGACACGCGACGACTGAGCCAGGGTGGCGGAGCAGCAGCGTGGCGACGGGCGTGTGCGCGGCGGGACTCGCATCTGTGCAGGTGCGCAGGCGGTGCGCCTCCCAACAGCGCGGCGGCCACAGCGTCCACGTTGTGTAGGCTGTGACGGCCTCGGGACTCGTTGCGAGCAGCGCCGTCACCGCGTCGCGCAGGTGCGCGGCGGCCGCTGCCTGCGTGCGCAGCAGCTCTGCCGGCGCCGCGGCCTCCGTCAAGGCAGCGTTGGCGCGGCGGAGGTGGCTGCGGAGGCTTGGCTGCAGCGGTCGTCGCGGTGGAGCGGAGGAGACGGCGACCGCCTCGCCATCACAGCTGCAGTAGCGCTCCACCCGTGCGCGGAGCGTGACGCTGTCCACCGCGTCCTCCACCGCCTCCCCGGCGCCGGCGCACTCCGCCGCCCAGAAGGCCGCCACCTCGCGCTTGAGCTCGACAAGCGCGCGGTGGTCGTCGCTCCGGTCCGCGAGACGCGACACCACGAGGAAGAAGATGGTGCACACATCCACCATGTCTGCATGCGTGGCCGTGGTGGTGGTGGTGGCCGCCGTCGTGGACGTCGTGGCGCCGCTGTGCGACCGCGGCGTGGTCAGCGACTCCGCCTCGGTCCAGTCGTGCGCGAGGTAGGTCAGCTCGCTCAGCCGCAGCAGCAGCACCTGCCACGCACGCACCACGGCAGCCCTCGCACGGTGCGGCGGCAGCGCCAGCGTGTCTGCCGCCCACTCGCCGCCCAGCAGAAGACGCGCGCACGCCGCGGGGGACGCGGCCGTCGCGACGTCGTGCAACCGCCGCAGGAGTCGCGCCGGGGTCGCCTCCGCCGCCTCCGTCGCCATCGCGCCCACGTGCTGGAGGGCAGAGAGCGCCACACACGCGTCGGCGGGTGCGCCGCGCGGCCCGCTGCCCTGCGGTGGCTCCAGAGCTGTGTCGACGAGGAAGCGGCTGGCACGCGTCGGTGCCGGTGCAGCCGCGGGTACGCGTACCACGCGCCGCTGGCGACCGCCAGCCGCGCGAGCCTCGCCCGACTGGTCCCGGTAGACGCGCTCCAGCTCGAACGCCTCTGCGAAGGGCAGCGACGTCACCGCCGCTGCTGCCGCTGCTGCTGCTGTTGTTGCTGTCGGACGTTGCAGGCGCACGGCGGATGTGAGGAGCGGGTGTGCGATGGCAGATGGCCAGGGGCCGCACGCCTGCAGCGCGCCGCGCAGTCGCCGCAGCGCCACCACGTCCACATGGCGGAGCGCCGCGCCGTCGTGCACCGCGGCGGTGGAGTGCGGGAAGGGAGTGCCGCAGCACCACCGCCACGCCGTCCGCCACGCGTGCGGGGCGACGTCGCCGAGGTGTCGCACGACGTCCTGCAGCAGCTCCTCTCGCCGGTCCTCTGCCCCGGCGCCGTCCGGTGCGCCGGACACCAGCGACGGGTCCTGCAACACGGCGAGCACCAGCGCGGCCACGAAGCGGCGCTGCAGAGGCGGCTCGATGGTCGAGCGCAGCTCTCCAGCGCCGACGTCCTCGGCGGAGTGGGAGAGAAGCAGAAGACTCGCAATCGATGGCGCGTCCTCAGCGTAGCGGCGCAGCAGCGGGTGCGCGAGCACGCCGCACACCGTCAGAGGTGCGCGCGAGAGCAGCGCCGCGGACACGACGAGGTGCTCGCACTCCCCGCGAGCTGGCGCGGCCGCGGATGCCGTGAGCGGCGCAGCGGAGGCGTCACCCAAGCGTGTGAGCGCCCGCCACACCGCAGTGTCCACTGCGCACGTCGTGGGGCCCGGCGATGCCGCGGTGGCCGCCGCGCAGCACCGGTCGTCGAGCAGCGCCGGGAGCAGCCGCCGAAGATGTCGCGCCGCTGTGGAATGCGGTGAGGAGGCGCGCGACGCAGCGTCGATGCACGTCAGCAGCGCGGCGACCGGCACGACTGTCACGGAGTCGGACGCGACGGTCACCATCCCATCGTCGTCGCGGGTCGTGAGGTGTGCAAGCAGAACTGCCTCCGTCGCTCGCGCTGCCGCGGCTGCCGCCGACGCGCGCTGCACCGACGTGGCGCTGCCGTCGCTCTCCTCCGCCATCAGCGCGTCCAGGTCGATGCTGTCCACGTGGCTGTCCCTGTGCGCTGTCACTCCCACTCCGTCTTCCTCCTCCTCCTCCTCAGCTGCCCATGCGTCCGTCCCAGCGGAGGCGGCAGAGAGCGGCGGGTTGTGCAGCAGCGCTTGCTGGAGCGCCTCGGCCGGCGTCACCCATCTCGCCACCGTCGTGGCATCACTGGCATGGTGGCGGAGAACAACGCTGACGTACAGATGCTGCGCACGAGCCTCGTTGCGTGCCCACACACGCGCGCGCATCGCCGCCGAGAGCCGGGTGTACACGCAGCCCCACCAACCAGAGACGTACGCGTCGGTGAGCATGGCAGTGAGCGACGCCAGCTGCACACGCGTGTGACGCAGCATGCTCTCCGCCGCGGCGGACCACCGCACTCCGCCGCCAACGTGCTCGCACGCGCCGCCGTCGATAGCGCCCCCGGCACTCGGCCCCTCTCCCACCACCGCCGTCGCGCCTTCGAAGTGGAGGAGCCGCCACCACGCCAGCGCGGCATCGAGCGACTCCACCGCGTACTCGAAGTCCGCGGACAAGCGCCAGATGATGCAGAGGAGCGCGGCGCTGCTGCTGCTGCTGCTGCTGCTGCTGCTGCTGAGGAGTACTTCGGCGCGCTGCGTGAGGGATGCGATGCGGCGCAGCACGTGCTCGAGTCGCGCGACGCGCACAACCAATGCGCACGCCCCGCCGCCGCGGTCGCCGTCCTCGACGTCGGCGTCGCCCGTCGCGGCGCTGACGCAGCGGACGGCGTAGGACACGCACTCGAGCCCGCCGCCGCACGGTACCGCGGGCGGCGGCGTGTCGACAGCGCGGAGGAGCGCACCGAGGCTGTCATAGTACGACTGCGTCGTCGCTGTCACGAGCTCGTGCGCAGCGCGAGGGGATGCGGTGCTCGTGTTGTCCGCCGCCGCCGCCGCTGCTCTCGTGAGTCTCATCGCCGATGACGTCGGAGCGCAGCTCTCGAGGGCCGCCCCGCCAGCGCGGAGAGCGGCTGTCACGGCGGCCGCCGCAGCAGCGATACGCCGGCTCCATGAGTGCCGCGGGTGCTGCGAGACCTCAGCTGCACCGCCGCTGACATCGCCGAGTGGGTCGAGGCGAGCGCGCAGGCGTGGCAGGATCGCGTGGCGGAGCTGACATCGGCAGTCGTCCACGGTGCTGAGCCCCACCGCGTCGGTGGTAACGCGTGTGTCGCCTTCGCTGTTCGTCCGACGCTCGTGTCCCGCGGTGGTGGCGCTGCCGGCGCCGCTGCCACCCACGTCGTGCACGGCCATCGCGGCGCACTGAAGGTCCAGCGCATGGGCGGCGGCGATGATCACCTGCGCGCACTCGAGCGCGGCGAGGCGGGCGCGCTGCAGCTGCGCTGGGGAGAGCCACAGCACCGTCTCCTCCAGCTCGTAGAGCCCCCACGTGTAGTCCCATATGTATGCGAGCAGCACCGCGCCGTGTCGCGCGAGGCGCCACGCGTCCGCGTCTGCGTGCGCGGCGCGACTGGTGAACGTGTGTCGCGACACCCACACGCAGCCCGACGATGTACCGCCTGCTGCGTCCACCGCCTCGTGCGTCTCGGAGATGTCGAGCTGAAGAGCCGCCGCGACGAGGCGCGCTACCACCGTCGCGGCCACAGCGGCGTCGCCGGTCTCCGTCTCTGCGGACAGCGCGTGTGCGTTGTGTGCTGCGCCGCGTGGTCGTAGACGGCACCACCGGAGCGCATCGTGCAGCACAGCAGCCTGTGGGACGAGCGACGTGTCGGCCTCCAGCGCGCGTAGCAGCGGCGCCGGGAGCGTCGTCGACAGCCGCTGCACTACGTCCACGCAGCACGACGCATCAGACCGCGTGCGTCGCTGTTGTGCTTGCTGCACTGGGCGGCGGTGCGCTGTCACGACGGGCGTGTCGTCGCCGCCGTCTAGCGCCGCCCGCATCTGCACCAGAGCGTCCAGCTCCGCATCTCCGCTCGTGTGAACGCCGCCGTCGTGTGCGTCCACGTCCACCGCGCTTGTCACTGCAGCGTCCTGCTGCTGCTGCTGCTGCTGCTGCTGCTCCGAGACGGTCACGGTGGCGGCGAGCTCGGCAAGCGACACGGGCATCGACGAGGCGGAGGAGGAGGAGGAGGAGGTCAGTGCGTGCTGGCTCGCCAACCGCAAGAGAGAGACACACTGGTCGAGTGGCAGCAGCGGCACCGCGGCCGTGGAGTCGGCGAGAGGTGCGTGCGCGGAGACAAAGCGAACGTACGCCTGCGCGGCAGTCGCAGCATCCTCGTTCGCATCAGCGAGGGCGACGACCTGCTGCAGCTCCCTCGCCGCGACGCCGGCCGCAGGCCCGTCGTGCAGCAGCGGCAGACGCGCTCCTCCGTCCACCGCCTCCGCCGTGGCGGCCCAGAGCAGCGCCGCCACCAGCTGCGAGGTCTGCACCGCGTCGCTGCGCCACTCGGTGTCGCTGGGCGGCAGCCGCATCGACCGCGGTCGCCCACGCACGAGTCGCTCTAGCAGCAGAAGCGTGGCCCCGCGGTGGCCGCGGCGGCGGTGGCGACGCCGCTGCTGCTGCTGCTGGTGGTCGTCGTCGTGGTCGTGGTCGTGGTCGTCGTCCCCCTCGTCCTCCTCCTCCATCAGCGTGTCAGCCTCGTCGGTGGCGGTGGTGCGTGGAAGAAGTTGCAGTGCACGGCAGGCCACGGCGAGGCTCTCGAGCCACGCCTGCTCCAGGCGGTGCCGCCGCTGCCACGCGGTGCCGACGGTGTCGCTGCGCCGGCTGTGCTGATGCACCGCGCGCTGGTACGCCTTCCACGCCCCCGCGACGATGGCGTGCGCAAGAGCCGCGCTCTCGCACGGCGGAGGGACGTAGCGCAGCAGCCGCACCAGGAACACGAGCGGGGCGCGCCGCGCCGCCTCTGCGAACAGCACCACATCCTCCAGCGTCAGGCGACGGTGCTGACGCTCGTGGGTGTAAAAGAGCGCCACCGCCTCGTGTACGCGACGGTGTCGCGACATGCTCTGCAGCGCCACGGCGAGGCGCTCCCGCTCGGCGTCTGTGATGGGCCGGCCACGGTGGTGCTGCCACACGTGGAGGAGACCGCTGCTGGGGGTGCCGTCGTGCTCGGCGGATGTGCGGCTGCCGGCTGCAAGCGCGCTCACACACGATCGAGTCGACGCAGCAGAGCGCGGCGAGGATGCAGCAGAAGAAGCAGCAGCAGCAGCGGCTGCGTCGGCGAGGTGGCAGAGGTACGCCACTCCGACAGTGTCGTCGACAGCGGTGTTTGCGAGTGTCACCGCTGCCGCGCCTGATGTCGCCGTGGCGGCGACGCGCGCCGCTGCGCTGCAAAGCCGCATGATGCGCGTGGACGTCCAGCAGCAGGCGGCGCGTCGACGCACCATCGCTACGGTGGCGGCGCCGCCGCTGCTGCTGGACCTGCTTGGCTGCTCCGACCACCACCGCGCGAGGAGGACGGCTGGCGACGCGCCTGATGTCGACTCGGCGGCGTGACGCGTGAGCTGCACTTCGCGGATGCGCATCGCACGACCCAGCTCTCCCTCCGCCCAGCCCTCACGCAGCGCCGCGTAGACCACCTCGCGGACCTGCTCCACGTCCGCCACCACCACCGCCAGCGTGGAGGACAGCAACTGCGCGGTGGCCGCAGAGGCGGTGTCCGCCGAGGTGGACGTGCAGGACAGCACCGCGCCGAGCGCGACGATGGCGCCGCGAACCTGCGCGTCTGTGAGCGCCACGTCCACCGCCCTGTCTCTCCGATGCGCGCAGCCCGCGAGGGTCGCCGCGCAGAGCCGCGACAGCAGCGCCTGACCAACCTCTGCCCGCACCGCGTCGTCGGGGACGGAGGCGAGAGTGGACTCGAGAGCTGCGAGAGCGTCGCGGTGCCGCCGGCCGGCGCTGCCTGCGCGTGGTGCTGCCGCCGTCGCTGTCACGGCCGCTGCGGTCTCGTTCTTCTCTGGCGACAGCGGCAGCAGCAGCGACAGCGTCTCCAGCGCCGCCGCCGTCGCCGCCGTGGTTGACGCGGCGTCGGGGAGCGATGCGAGGAGCGATGCGAGGAGCGGAGCGGCAGCAGCGGCGGTGGTTGTGGCGACCGCCGCTGGGCTTGCGATCCTGCACAGCCGCGACTCCACATCACGCACGGTGGTCCAGCGCTGCAGCTGCACCTCGAGTGACTCCGCCGCCGCCGCTGCCGCTGACGCTATGGCTGCCGCGTCGTCGTCGTCGCCGGCGCGACACACTCGGCCATGGCGCCACCGCCACGCAGCGCGGAGAGCGCCACCGCGCGCGAGCAGCGCGATCATCGCCGTCACCGCCGCCTCGATGTGCGCAGGTGCGAGAGTCCGCGGCGGCGGCGGCGGCGGTGCGGCCCCGAGGAGCAGACGAGCGGCGGAGCTCGGGCACGCCTCCAGGACCTGCACCAGGAAGGCGGAGGCGGCGGCGTCCAACACCGGCGTCACTGCGTCGCCATCCTCCACCACCACCACCGCAGTCGGCAGCAGCAGGACGCAGCGCAGGTGCGCCGCGGTGTCTGCCACGACCGCCCCCGCGATGCCGGCGCGCATGGCGGCCTCCACGAGCAGGACGGTCGCCCACACGTGGCGGAGGCGCAGCGCGGCGCCGACGGGGCCGCACCACGCAGCCGCGTGCACCAGAAGACGCAGTCCCACCGCCACGGCCGGCGCCACGGCACCCGCGACATGTGTCGGGCACGGCGGCGCCGTGAGCGGCGGCAGCGCGTGAGGCGCGGCACGTACGACGTTGTGGAGCCGGCGGCTCAGCCAGTCCGCACCACTGCTCGACCAGGGCCCGGCGGCGCTGCAGCTGCAGTCGGCGCAGAGGCGCACGATGTTGTCCACGAGGCTGCTCGTGGCGCGCACGGTGTGCGCAGTGAGCGCGTCGCCTGGCACCGACTCGCTGGAGCGCGCCAGCGCCAGACAGCAGAGCCGCACCGCAGCGATCACGGCCGCGCACTCGTGTGTGCCACCGCCGGCGACCGACTCACGTACCCGAGGCGCATGACCAGACGCACACTCGACGTCACCACCACCACCATCACCACCGAGCACACGATCCACTTCCTCCGCGAGCAGCACGAGCGCACGCAGCCGCCACCGCCGCTGCTCAGGCGACGTGCCGCCGCCGCCTGTGGTAGTGGTGGTGGTGTCGCTGTGTGCTCCGCGGGAGAGGCTCGAGTACGCGTCGAGGAGGAAGTCTACTGTGTCACGAGACAGAGCGGCGGCGTCTGTCCCTGTCGGTGCACCGGCCGTCATGCCCCACCGCAGTGCCCGCCGCGCGTGCGCTCGCACGTCCTCCTCGTCGCGCACGCCGTAGTGGGCGAGGGCTGGTGCGCTGCACAGACGCTGCCACACGGCCGCAAGCCGCCGCACTGCACGGGATGGCGTCGTCGAGGTGGAGGTGGCTGCTGCTGCTGCTGCGCCGGTGGCGACTTGCTCGCTGAGACGCGTTGAGGAGCAGCGCTGCGCCACCGTGACCGCACTCGAAGCGCTGCGCAGACGTCTGCACACGCCAAACACACGCGCACCTCCCGCGGCTGTGCCCGGCACGCGGATCGGCGGCACGCGCTGGTGCGCAGTGGTCGACCCTTCATGTGTGCGTGATGACGCAGCGCCATGATTCTGCGCCGCACACCCATGTGGCCCCGCCACCGCCATGGCGGCTGCGGCTGCGGTGACACCATCCACTCCGCAGACGCGCATCACGCGCCGGCCCATTGCACACACAGACACACACAAACACGACAGACACACGACAGACTGGATGTGTGGCCAGTCGCAACCAGCGACACGGGTCAACAGAGAGAGAGAGATGAGAAGAGAAGGAGGAGGAGCGGTGGTGGCGGTGCGCGGCGGGCATGTCCACGTCTTCGAGCTGCTGTGCAGGCCGAAGCAGCGCGGCGGGCAGGACGAGTGCAGACGTGTCGGGTCTCTCTCTGTGTGATGTGTGATGTGTGACGTATCTTACGAACCAGTTCCTCCTGCATCGCAGTCTGCAACAACTCAATCCCACCACCTCTCACTTGACACGCACACACACACACACCTCCGGCAACACGCGGGGTGGGGAAGGTGAGGAGGGCGATGGTGTTCTTACGCGTTGGAGAGAGAGCCTGGCGGAACGCCGAGCTCCTCCTCCTTCTGGCGCATCTCCACCGCTCCGGAGAGCAGCATCATCGCTTCGAACTGCCGCGCGACGCACTTGCGCCCGCACGCGTCCATCTTCTGCTCTATCGCGCTCGGCACCGCCCCCGTCGCGAGGTCAGCACGGGTGAGTGGGGAGTCGTAGCAGATGTCCCAACACTGTTGCAGCGTGCCGTTGGCGAAGTCGATCATCATGTAGTGCTCCAGCGCCTCGCCAATCATCATCTGCGCCTGCATCGTGAGCTGTGTGTTTGTGTGTGTGTGCGTGAGTGAGTGTGTGTGTGTGTGTGTGTGAACTGTAGGTGCACCTGTGTGCGTGCTGCATAAGGAAGAGTGGGGAGATGGGGAGACGATGTGCTTGAGAGATGATGCACAGCGGAGCTCTCGTCCGCAGGAGAAGTCGGCCCAGCGACTCCGGCGCCGTCATGCGCATCCGGTGCACGTGCGCTACGCCGCGTCGCCACACACACACACACACGCACACACACAGACACACACACACAGACCTTGACGCACGCGTGCCGCGCCACACGTGCATAGTTGCCAAGACGCGAACGGAGTGTACCTCCTCCTCCATAATCTCAACACATACGGCGAGGATGGCGCGTCGGCCACTCATGCAACTCAGTAGACACACATTCACACACGCAGATACACACACACACACACACACACATACGCATTCACATTCACAGAGCGAGAGAGAGAGAGAGACAGCGGCGACTTGCGCCGCTTCGCATCGCCTCCACACACACGCTGGGAGTGAGATGATCGAGAGAGAGCGAGAGAGACAGTAGGCGAGAGAGGGGGCGGAGCCCGAGCAGACGACCGCGATGGTGGTTGCTGCTGCTGCTGCTGCTGCTGCTGCTGCTGCTGCTGCTGTTGGCGGTGCAGAGAGAGAAACGTGGCACACCGAGCGGGGGTGGTGGGGCAGGCGATGTGAGAGAGATGGTAGAGCGATGGATGCGCGCAAGCAACAACAACAACAACAGAGGAAGGAGATGCGGTGCACGACAGACGACTCCCGGTGAACGACAGCACACACAGAGAGAGAGAGGGAGAAGCACACACAAACACACTTAAACACGCGAACACAGTGTCACGCACACTCAGACAGAAAAATAGAAGACAGCACACACACAAAAGAAGAAGAAGAGCGGCTTCATCACTGCGGCGTCGTCTCGCTCGTGTTGGCGTTCGGGAAGCGCGATGGGTCGCTGCGCCTCGGCCGCATGATGTCTACGAGAGGCCCCATCACGGACCGGTCGCCGCGTGTGAGCTGCAGCAGGAGAGAGATGGTGGTGGTGAGCGTCAGTCCTTCCCATTTGGACATCTCCATCAGCGCCACCTCGTGGTCGATCGGATTCTGCGTTGCGCAGCCGTCGACGAGCAGCGCCACGCGGATGTTGTGACGCAGCAGCTCGTCCGCCGTCTGCAGCACACACACGTGCGTCTCATGGCCCCACAGCACCGCCTGCTGCACCGGCAAGATGCCGCGCTCCGCGTCGCCGTGGATGTAGGGCATCATCTCCGGCACCAACATCGAGGGTTGGATCTTCGAGAACACCGGCGACCCCGGTGGCAGCTGGATGTCCTTCACGAGCGGCCCGACGCCCTTTGGGTACTGCTCCGTCGCCACGTAGGTCGCGTACTTGGGTGTGATGACGTTGTGTATCTTCGCCATCGAGTTGGACACCTCCACCGCGGCGTTGAAGTTGGGGATGCGCGTGCGGAGCTTCTCTTGGATGTCGCAGCACATAAAGATGGTGCGACAGCTGTCGAACTTGTGCAGCAGGTGCGAGCGGGGTGCGGTGAGGACTGGAGACGCCATGGATGCGTGTGGAGGAGGAAGCACGGAGGCAGACAACCACGAACAAACACACGAACACGCGTTGGCAGACGGCTGAGGGCGATGAGCAGACAAAGAAGAATAAGTGGAGGTAAATATCGAGATGGAGGGGGGGAGAGAGGGAGAGTCTGTACAGCAGCGGCGGTGTGGAAGCGCTTTGCGCACGCGTGTGCAACTGCGTATGACCGTGTGTGTGTGTGTTTGTGTGTGCAATGGAGTGATATGACAGATGAGAACAACAAGCGACTTGTGTATCTGTGTGTGTGTGTGTGTGTGTGAAGGAGAGAGCGAGAGAGTGTTGGTGGGCGGGGCACAGAGCAGCAGCGGGGGGATGAGGATAGAGAGGAGGCGCCGGTGACGACAGTGTGCCGACGGCCGCCCCACAACAACAGCAGTTCTGAGCTCACTGGTGATGGCGAGCGAGGCGAGCAGGGCGGGGGAGGGGGAGGGTCGTGTGCACAAGTTCAGTGAAACGAGGGGATACCATAGCGGCAATAGCGATAGATGACGTGGTGGTAGTGGTGGGTGGAGGACGATGACGATGGCAATCGCTTCCCGCCACGACGTCGTACATACACACACGCACACACGTACACACACACACACACGCAGGGATGCATCTTCAGTGGTCCATCCCACACCACGCAGACGGTGCATCCAGTGCAACGGCCGGCCTGCTGTCGAAGGTGGCGGTCGCGTCCCCGTGCGCCACCGTCGCCGCGGGCTCGCGTGTTGCTTCTGAGTCGGAGACGAATTGCTTGAGTGTGTTCAAGACCGACTTCACGTGGCGCGGGTCGGAGCGTGTGAGCTGCATCACGGCGGAGATGGTGGTGGTCAGCATCAGCCCGTCCCAGTGCGCCATCTGCAGCACCGCTACGTCGTGCATCTCGGGCAGCTGCGCGGCGCAGCCGTCGACGAGGATCGCGACGCGGATGCCGTGGGTGAGCAGCTCGTCGGCCGTCTGCAGCACACAGCCATGCGTCTCGTGGCCCCACAGGAAGACCTGCTGCACGGGTGCGATGCCGCGCTCCGCGTCGCCGAGGATGTGCGGACGCAGCGTCGGGACCAACATCGAGGACTGCACCTTCTCTGCGATGATCGCGTCTGCTGGCAGCCGAATTGCGGGGTGGACGTGGCCGACACCGCGTGGGTACTGCTCCGTCACCGCGAAGACGGAGCGCTCGGGGCCGAGTATCTCGTGGATGGCGGCCATGGCGTTTGCGACGTGCACCGCGTCGTGGAAGTTGGAGATGTGCGGCTCCACCTTCTCCTGCACATCGCAAAGCATAAATGCAGTGCGGCACGTGTCGAACTTCTGAACGAGTCGTGAGTGCTCCGACAACATCATGGCGAATCGACGTTGGCGCTATTTGTGTGTGTGTGTGTCTGTGTGAGTGCTTCTCTTCCTTGCCAGTATGTGAGATCGGCGTATCTGATTTGTGTAACTGGTGAAGAGAGAGGAGAGGAACGAGTGAAGTAGACTGCATCAGATCCACTACGGGAGAGTACCTTCCCGCCACCACGTTGCTGATCGTGCCAGTCGTGGCTCCAAAGGAGTTCCCTTGCCTCGTCCTATGTTTGGGTTACGAGACTGCAGAGTCCACCCTTCCCATGTCCTTCATGTCTCGCCCACGGAAGGGAGGAGGGAGGGAGGAGGCTGAGTTGTTGAGGGATGGTGGGGGCGGGACTCACTGACAGCATGTCTTCCATCCCCCTTCAGAAGACGGAGAGAGGAGAGAGAGAGAACACAACAAGACGGAAGGTAAAATGTCAAATAAAAAGAAGAAGCGCTACAAAAAAAAAAAAAAAAGAGAAGAAGAAGAAGAAGAAGACTGGTGAATAAAAAAAAAAAACACAAAACAAACATGTTTTCTTTTTTTTTTTGAGTTTTTTTTTTTCGAAATTTGAAGTGGGAAGAGAGAGAGAAGAGAGATATATATGTGTGTGTGTGTGTGAACTCGATCTCGCATAGTGGGGCAGGAGGGAGACAGTGAGAGAGGGGAGAGAGGAGAGACAGACGTGGTGGGCCATGCGATCTGCATTGCACTGTCTCCCCCCCCCCATCTCAGAGTGTCCATGCTCTGCCGTATCTGCTGATGTACTCACAGGGGTGGAGGAGGGAGATGGTTGAGTGGGAGGAGAGCAGTGGAGAGGCGAGTTCGCGTGAGGATCGGCGGTGCAGGGAGTGGTACAGCGTCATGCACCTCTCCTCTACTCGCCTCGACACTCTTCCACTTCTTCACGACACAGAGAGACTGTGTGTGTGTGTGTACGTACTTCTCCCACGGGTCCTACTGCCACTTCGCACGCGCAGACATACAAACATACACATACGCACATTCACGCAGGAAGAGGAGGGGGTGGGAAGAGACACCGTTGAACGTGCTGAAGTGAAGTGAAGCGGAGGAGGGAGGGCGGGGGGTCACCGGCTGAGACTACAGTTGGCGCTCGCGCTCCTCCGGCGGCAGCGTCGTGTCCTCCGATCGCTTGTACGGCCGCGTGAAGACGTGCCCGCGATCGAGCACGAGTTTCATCGTTGGCTTCCAAAACCGCTCATCTGCGCGTACGATCATCGTGTACATGCCCACCGAGCTCGTCAGCACGAGCCCCTTCCACTTGGCCATCTCCATCAGCGCCACGTCGTGGTCGATGCGCCGCTGCGCTGCGCACGCGTCGGTGGCAATGGCGACGATGAAGCCCCGGCGCAGCAGCTCGTCCGCCGTCTGCAGCACACACACGTGCGTCTCATGGCCCCACAGCACCGCCTGCTGCACCGGCAAGATGCCACGCTCCGCGTCACCGTAGAGGTAAGGCAGGACCTCCGGCAGCAGCATCGACGGCTCCATCTTGGGGAACACCGGCGTGTCTGGTGGGAGTACGATATCGTGATAGAGGGGCCCCACGCCCTTGGGGTACTGCAGCGTGGCGATGACGTTGCAGTAGACAGGGCCGAGGATCTCACAGAAGAGTGTGATGTTGTTTGTGATGTGAATGGTCTCGTGGAAGTTGGGTATCTTGTCCGCCAGCTTCTCCTGCATGTCGCAGCACATGAAGAGTGTGCGGCACTCGCTGAACTTGCGCAGCACCTGCGACGCGTGCCGCGGCGGCGGCGGCACCGACACGCGCGCCATCGACGCCGGACAGGACGCACAGCCGGTCGGCGCCGTCTCCGTCATGCTCGCGTGTTGTGTTTGTGTTGTTGGTGTGTGTGTCTGTCTGTCTGTGTGTGTGTGTGTGTGGGAGAGAGAAGGAGGAGAGTAGCAGAGGCGGAGACCGCAGCGTGCGAGCGCGTCTGCCTTCCTGTTTGGGTATGTGTGTGTGTTTGTGTGTTGAGGGAGTGTACGAGGCGTACTCGTGGGCAGCGGAAGACGCACAGGTCCGGAGAGGGGTAATGCACACGGGCGGATGAGATGGAGAGACGGGAGAGCAGCGAGGTCGTAGACAAGTGATTGTGTGTGTGGGTGCGCTGGCGGGACGAGGTGCATCATGTGATGTCCACATCGCGTCTTCGCAGTAGTGCACCCGTGAATGAGGACAGAGAAACGAGAGAGAGAGACAAGGCGCGTCTCTCCCTCTCTCTCTCCTCCACGTCTGCATCTCTGTGTCCAGCAGCACTGCAGCCAACTCCGCGAGAGAGGCGAGTCGGTGTCGCATCTGCGATACAGACAAACACCCCTCAGCACGCGTCGAGACACACACACAAACACACGCACACACACACGGAGGAAGACGTGTGGACATGCGTGTGTGTTTGTGTGTCTGTGTGTATTCAAGTCGAGTTCGTCCACTGGCCCTGTTTGCGCATATGAAGTACGAGACAAAAGGTAACACGATTCAACTGTGTGCAGTCCCCACACCATCGTGTCTGTCTGTGTGTGTGTGTGTGTGTGTGTGTGTGTGCGTGTGGAGGTGATGCGGTCTGCCATCTGCCGAGATGGAAGTGGCGTACGTTACACTTGAGCCACACACACACACACACACACACACACACACACACACGTACACCCCGTGTGCTCTTCTTTCTGTCTCTCTCTCTCCTTCTCTTTCCTACTCGCCTTGTCGTTCGCTAGAGCTCATCGCACCCCGCCGTGGTGGAGGAGTGCATGCAGTCGGCCACTGGTTAAACGAAGTGCAGTCCCACATCCTCCACATACACACACACACACACGGAGGAGGTGGGTGGTGTTCACAGGCAGCTCGCGTGGTGCTACACTCAACGCGCGCGCTCACAGACACAGACGAGGGAGAGAGAGAGACACATGAACACATAAACACAGGCTGACATACAATAGAAGCGTGAGGGAGCGGATGCGTAGAAAGAAAGAGAGAGACAGAGACAGATGAGGGAGGGCAGGAGAGGGCCAGAGGGTCACCAGATGCTGATGCTGCAGGTGGAGAAGGAAGAGGAGAGAGGAGCTCTAAGGGGTATAAGTTCGTGAGCGGAGGGAGGTGGTGACAGACGGCGCTTCAGTGAGAACAAGAAGAAGAAGAGGGACACGAAAGTGAAGATGCTAACTGCCGCGATACGTACCTACATACACACACACACACACACATGTAGATTCACAGTTTTTTTTTTTTTCTTTGGAACTGCGCGTGTATGCGCATGTATGTGTGTGTGTGTGTGTGTGTGTGTGTGTGTGTAACTGCATCTGCAGTGAGAGGCACAGACAGAGACAGAGAGACAGAGAGACACGCGTCGGTCCGTTGAATACCACCAAATAGAAGTCGCGTCGACCAGTCAGCGCAGATCGACGCCGCATCGCAGAGAACAAAGCCGCGCCGTCGTGGTGCAACGCAGCGCACACCACCGCTGCGCTTGTGTGCGTTTTGTGTTTACGTGTGTGTCCGTGTATCTGTGCGTTCACACACTACTGGATCGCCTTGGTGTACACGGCCGCCACGTACTCCCAGTCCACCACCTGCCAGAGCTCCTTCAGGTAGTCGGGGCGGCGGTTCTCGAAGTCCTTGTAGTACGCGTGCTCCCACACATCCGCGGTGAAGACGGGGCGCAGGCCTGATGTCATGGGGCAGCCAGCGTTGCTCGTGTTGTCGATCTCCAGCTCCTTCGTCTTGGGGTTCACACACAGCCACGTCCAGCCGGAGCCGAAGTTGTTCGCGCCGGCTTGTTGGAAGGCGGCCTTGAAGTCGTTGACGCTGCCGAACTTGCGTGTGATGGCGGCCTCGAGGGACGCCGGCATCGCCGTGCCGCCCGGCGCGAGGCAGTTCCAGAAGAACGCGTGGTTGAAGTGCTGGGCGGCTTGGTTGAACATCACCTTGTGCTCGGCGCTGCCGCTGGTGTCGGCGATGATGTCCTCGATGGCCTTGCCCTCGTACCCGTTGCCGAGTGTGTTGAGCTTGTCGATGTAGGCCTTGTGGTGCTTCGTGTAGTGGAGCTCGAGCTGACGCGGAGTGAACAAGGGCTGGATGCCGTCCTTGTAGTCGTACTTCAACTTCGGCAGCTCGGCGGGGTACTGCAGCTCAGGCAGCGTGTGATAGCAGACAAGAGACGACACACCGGCACCCGCGACAACGCCGGCGGCGGCAGCAGAAGCCCTTGCACAGACGCGGCGAAGCATCGTGATGGTGGTAGTGGTGGTGGTGTGTGTGTGTGTGTGAAGAAGACGAACGGGTGTGATGGTTGCGGGGAAGGGATGGAGACGTACGCGGCCAAAGCTGTGAGTGAGTGAAGGGGGGAAGAGAGAGAGAGATGTGAGTCGGGTAGACGTTGAGGGAGCTCTGTGGATGCACAACGAGATACAAGGATGAGACACAGGTCGATGATGGCGCGAGTGTATTTCACGTGTGTGTGTGTGTGTGTGTGAAGAGAGGAGACGGGAGAGATGGGCAAGGAGTGACAGATGCAGATCCAATTCGACACGCGCGCTCTTTTTTTTTTTTTTTTTGTGTGTGGAGAAGATGCGCGCGGAGCTGCGGTGCTCTCAGCAAGACACACACACACACAAACACACACAGACACACACAGACACACACAGAGGCGTCCCCGACAACCTTCTGGTCGGAGCGACTCCAGACACACATGCACGGACATCATCGTGTCTGTGTGTGCGCGTTCGTCTTGTTTTGCAGGTGAGAGACTAACGGAGGGACGCGCCACCGATCGTGCCGCGTCATCGCACGACGTGAGGAATCAATTTGTGAAGCCGCGACCACGCACCGCCGCCGATACAACAACACACCCAACACACACACACACACACAAACACAGAGACGTGTGCAGCTCTGTGTTCGTGCTTGTGTGAATGAATGAGTGTCTACACTGTTTAGCGGTACACCGGGTCGCGATTGGCCCAGCTGTACGTGCGCGACTTGAGGTCCGCCATGGTCTGACTGCGGTTGTACTGTCGACCGCGCAGGATGTACCCAGAGAGCCAGTACTTGGTCTTGACGCAGTTGCGTGGGTGGATGCGCCAGTCCAGCGGGACCAACAAGTTCGGAGAACCGCCGTTGCCGCCGCCGGCGGGGTGGCTGGACACGCGCTTCGTCTTGGAGTGGACACGTGGGCGGTGCGGCATGTTCGCCTCCACGCTGCGCTTGCTGAAGTTGCGCTGCTTGCTGTACATGACGCCGGCGCGGCGGCCGAACACGGCGTGGCAGGTGCTGTCGAAGAGCCGCACCTCCTTGGAGGGCAGCAGCATCGGTACGAGGTTCGGCTCCGACCCGCGCAGCACCACCGCCGCCGTGCCACTCGCGCGGCACACGACGCCGCCGTGCCCGGGGTACATCTCCACCGAGTGCACCTCCTTGCCGTAGGTCACCTCCGTGAGAGACACGGTCTGGCCAATCGTGGGCAGACACCCCTGGAAAGGCTTGTTGTACACCACACGCGGGAGCTGCTTGTACGTGAGCAGCTCCGCCACGTAGGCTCCGTTCGCGTAGAGGAAGAAGCCAAGGAAGGTGCGCTTGCGTGGCACGTGCACGACGCAGGCCAGCCACTTGGGCACGCGCTTCTGCGGCTTGTGGTTCACCATCAGCCGGTAGCCCCACGCGCGCTCCTCGTCGCGGCGGTAGTGGCCGAGGAGGACCTTGCTCCCCGGGTTGGTGCCGCTGCGGTGTCCAAAGTAATCACGGCTTGAGAACCCCTTCCAGTCGTAGTAGAGCGGCGTGTAGGACATCATGTTCCCGCGAACTTGGAAGGGAGACCAGATGTCCTTCTCCAGGATGTGCTGCGAGTAGCCGTGATCAGGGGAGCGGACGTACTCGAGCCGCAGCGTCACCGGCGGGCCCTCCTTGAAGACACCGAAGTCATCTGTGTAGCCGTCGTACATCTCCGTGTGCTTCAGGTGCGTGTCCTTGCCGGCCTCGAGCTTCGGCTCCAGACCGTAGTGCTGGCTGCCCTGCTTCCCGATCGGGTTCACGAGCTTCGCACCGCGGCGAGACAGGTGCAGCGGGCTCGCCGCCGCAGCAGCAGCACACGTGGCGGCCGCTGCGGCAGCGGCGATGCCGCCGCCGAGGGCAGACAGATGCCCCTGTCGGCGCAGCATCTGCACCTGTCTCGCAACGATAGAGGGAGAGAGAGAGAGACAGACACGCGAGAGGGACGCGAGGCCAACTCTGATGGATTGGCTGCGCCTGGTAACAGTGGCGGGAGCGAGGTGGGGGGAGGTGGAGTGTGAGCTGCACTGCAGTGCCGGGCTCGCGGCGCTGCGCTACACTGGTGGTGTTGTTGAGTTGTGTGGAAGAAGCGGCGGCGGCGGTGGGGGCAGAGGAGAGTTGAGAGGAGGAGGTCGCACCGTCCACGCACGCACTTCTGCAGCACAGGAAGACACACATCCGTATGCACCGCTCCTTACACGTATGTGTGTGTGTGTGTGTGTGCGCAGAGACAGGAGGAGGGCCAGCTGAGCAGACCTGTCTCACTGCACGCTCTCCCTGTGTGCTCGTGCTCCAGTGGGAGTTGGTGAAGCGGCGTGATGCGCGCCGGTGGGTCGGGGAGCGGGGGCGGGATGTACGTGAGGGTCAACCTCGTCTGCGTGTTCGAGTCTAACGGAGCAAACATGAAGAAACAGAGATGAGCTCACAGATGCACGCACACACACACACACATACACACCCACAAACAGCGTATCCCCTCTGTATTTGCCACACCTCGTCATTGCTCTGTGCACGTGCATGTGTGTGTATGTGTATGTGTGTGTGTGTGTGTGCAACACACACACAGACGACAGTGGTGCGTGGTGGAAGAGCGGTCAACGGCTCGTACATGGAGAGCGGCCCACAGACACACGCACATCTCAAGAGAGAGACGGAAGCAACAAGAAAAACAAAAAAAAAACACAGAAGACATGACGCAGAGGAGCGAGGACAGCGCGTCCGTGTGTGTGGACAGGTGCGGTGGAGCACTCTACTTCGCGTGGATGCTGCCGTCGCCGTTGGCGTCGACACCGGCAGAGCACACACGCACCCACCCACATACACAGGTACACTGTCACACTCTGCACTACTGGATCAGTACGTCAATGGGTGTGTGGATGTCCACGCCGTGCGGCTCCCGCGTTCGCGCGTTCCAGCGCCGCCGCTCCTCCAGCTCCAACTCCCGCTGCTGATGCGCCGCCAACAGTGACGGTGGGACCTCGTCGGGCAGCGGCGCCCTCCCACCACCACCACGACCCTGCAGCGCGTCGTCTTCCACCGCCGTCGTCGCCGACGCGCGACGCGCCGCACCCGCGAAGGCCCACTCCACTGAGTTGTACGAGCTCGAGACCACCACCTCCAGCCGCGGGCGTCGTTCACGCGCGGCGGCACCGCTCCTCTGCGCCGGCGTCGCTGGCGAGCTCGCGACCGGGACGGCGGCGGCGGTGGCCGCCTCGCTTGCAGACCGCGACGGCGTCGGCGACTCGCGACGCACCGGCAGCAACACGGAGTACCTGGTCGCCGCCCCGCCCGCAGTGGTTGGACTCGCAGAGACCAAGTACGGAGATTGCTGCAGCTGCTGCTGTGGTTGCTGCTGCTGCTGCTGCAAGAGCGGGTCGCGGTGGTGTGTGTGCTCGGCGGCGTCCGGCGACGTTGGCTGGTCCGGTGTGGCGGCGGTGGTGCCGGCGCCGACGTTGACCGAGTAGCAGTAGTACTCGCCCCTCCAGCCCGCACCCATGATGGACGAGCGGCGGCGGCGGCGGATGCGGTCCTCGACGGTGGCGTGGCGGTCGCGCTGCCAGTCCTCGATGCTCTCGATGCGGGCGGCGTACTGCGCCTCTGCCGCCGTCGCACTCGCAGCCCCGTCACCGCCGGCGGCGGCGTGTGCACTCGGGCAGTCGTCCAGCGGCGCTGCGATGGAGACGCTGGAGGCCGCTGCCGTGTCCGTCGTCTGCTCGGATTGGCGGTCCACCGCCGAGGACGAGTGAGCGGCCGTCGGCGTTGACACCACGACGGCGGGCACCACGTGCAGCGGGCTCGGGGCAGCACGCGGGCGGTGCGCAGGGACGCGGAGCTCGAGCCGCACCAGCGCTGCGTCGCCCTCCTGCGACGCGGGCGGTGGCATCGACGCAGGCGCGGCGTGGGCGTCGGCGCCATCGACTTCGTAAAGCGCCTGCACGTGCGAGCTGATGGTAGCGGGAGGCGCGTCCGCCTTGTTGGAGCCGCGCCGCGGACCGGTGCTTTGGTGGATGTAGACAACGTTGAAGTAGCTGCGCACCGGCGACGACGCGGCGGAGACGCTCTCTCCGCCCACGTGCTCCTCACAGCCATCGTTGCTCGCTGAGGTGGTGCCGTCCGCGTCGGGTTGCTGCTGCTGCTGCTGCTGCTGCTGCTTTACATCGAAGGCATGTAGGGCAGCGAGCGCCTGCTGCTCCGCCTGCTCCGACAACTGCGTCCCCGCCGCCGCGGCGGCCTGACAGCGCGCGGAGAGCGTGGGTGCGCCCCCTGCCGTCAGCACCGGCGTCGTGTGCGGGTCGCCGTCGTCATCCTCCGTGTCGTTCACGGCGCCGGCAAGGATGTCGCACGACGGCGCTGCGGTGGCGCCGGCCCAGGCGGCCGTGTTTACCTCCGCCCCTCTGCGCTGCGACGAGATGGCTGCGTTACTCGCGTCGTAGAGCGGGGCACCGCGGCGCCAGCACTGTGGCACACCCGCCGCCGCGCTCGCGTTGCCGTCGCACGCACTCGCCGTTGACGCGCTGTCGGCCAGGACGCGTTGATAGTTTGCTTCCGCCGCCGCGCAGAGCGCCGCCGCCGCCGCCGCCGCTGCGTCCTCCGCCGCCCGCCGGCCCCCACCGGTGCCTCGTGCCCCGGCGTCACACTGCTCTCGCGCGTCGGCTCCCGCCACGGCGCTGTCGTCCGGCTCCACCGGCGGCGGCGGCGACGGCGTCTTCGCCTTCAGCGACTTCCTCTTCGTGGCGACGCGGGCGGAGGCGCGTCGGGGACTGCTCTCTGCCGGCGGCGTTGACGAGCGCAGCGACGCCGCGCGCGTCGGGGTGACGGCGCCGTTGGCCGCCTCCGCGCCGCTGGTGAGCCGTGAGCCGCCGTTCGGGGGCAGCTGACCGCGTCCGAGCGACACGGAGCCGGTCTTGGACGTGCGAGCGGCCTTCATGATCGGCTTTGCGGGTCGTGGGCTCGCACTTCGGCGCTGCTGCAGCAGCGACTCCTGCGCGGTGGCGACCCGCTGCTCCTCCGCGAACATGTCATCCAGTCGTCGTACCTCCTCCGCCGCAGCCTCTGCGATCGCCTTGATGGACTCACCGAGGGTACGGATGCGGCTGCAGAGCGCGTCGCGCACGGCGTCGACGTCTGGAGTGGGGCTGCAGCTGCGGCTGAGACCTCCGCCGCCGCTGCCGTTGCCGAGGGCGCGAGACACATCGCCGACCGGTCGATGCATCGCACACATTTACGTGGCGCGTCCACCGCCGCCCCTGCAGAGAGAAAGAGAGATCAATCGAGAAGAGAGAGAGGATCACCGTGGACTGGTGCTGCACGCACACACACACGCACACACACACAGGAGGGAGTGAGAGCGATCGAGACTGCAGTCGAAGTAGTGATGGTGGTGAAGAGAGTTGGGGGGGAGGTGAGGGGGAGAGAGGGAGTTGACAAACACGCGGACAGTGGACTCTAAACCTGCGCGGTACCACAGACCTGGACGTGCTCAATGCTCTTCTCCGCGAGTTTGTGTGTATGTGTGAGTGTGTATGTGTGTGGACGGTACCTGTTCTGCAACGAGGAGCAGCAGAGAGAGAGAGAGGAGAGCAAGCAGAAGGAGGAGGTGGTGGAGTAGAGCACAGGGAGGGAGAGGGAGAGAGCGCCGTGCTGCAGGTGTGCCAGTGTCACTGGTTGCTGTTGGTGACGCAGTCGCCCTGTCGTCTAGACACACACACACACACACAGATGTGCATTCGCTCGCTCGCTCTGAGCCGCCGCGGTGCAACTCGCCGCAGGACATGACTCTTGCATCTGCAGAAGTGCGGAGACGGGCGTCAAGAAATCTCTCGACCAGGATGTGTGTGACACGTGAGGAACATCTGCTCCACTCTCGTGTCGGTTGGCGCCTACACACGCAGCTGCCGCCGGAGGACATCCACGACGGCCTTCTTGGTGGCGTGGATCGCCTCCAGGTCGTGCAGGCGCTGCAGTCGCGCGATCCGCCCCGCGTCTGCCGCGGCGGCGTGGCCGTGGCCGTCCGAGTCTCCTCCTCCGTCACCGCCCTCGTCCGCGGAGTGCGGCGACGTGCTCGCCGCGCTGCTCTCGGGTGCCTCCTCTGGCGTTGCCCTGCGGCGCTGCTGCGCCACCTCGCGCGCGTAGGTGAGCGCACGCTCGCGACGGCGTCGCGCCTGCACTGTCTGTCGGCGCGGCGCCGCGGCGACGGCGAAGGCTGCGGACGCCGGCGACGCTCGCACCGGCGCCGAGGACGGAGACGGCACCGGCGGGAGGCGCTGCGCGCTCACGGCGGCGGCCCCGCGCGTGCCCGCCATCGCTGGGGATCGTTGCGGCGGCGGCGGCGTGAGGACTCGCAGAGGCGCCGCTCTCGCCGGCGACGGCGGCGGGGATCGCGAGGGCGAGTGCGGCGGGTGCGCCACCGGCGTGACGCCGCGCTCCGCCGGGCGTGGACGGCGCAGAGACGGTGCGGGTGGCGGCGACGGCGTCGTCCGCGTCGTGGCGGTGGTCGTCGAGGACGTCTCAGATGTGCGAGATCGGCCGGAGGCGATCGCCGGTGCCTCGTCCGCCGTGTCGGCGGTGGAGTCGCCGCCGCCGCCGTGGGTGCCACCGCCGGCGAGAGACGCCAGCGCGACCTGTGCGGCGACCCTCGCGTACGCCGCCGCCCGCTCTCGCTTCGCCCGAGCGGCGCGCTGCGCGTCCGTGTCGCTGGGACCGAGTCCGCCGGACTTGTGCGCGGCGGCGTCCGCCATCAGCGCCTTGTAGGACTGCAGCGAGTAGGGGGTGTAGGTAGCCTTCCCCGCCGCTGCTGCGGACGGCGACAGCGGCGGCGGTTGTTGCTCACGGCTGAGGCGCGCGTGCGCTGCCGTCTGTCGCGGCTCGGAGGTGACCGGTGCCGGTGCGGCTCGCGGCGGTGGGGCTCCTGGAGTCCCCAAGGAGGAGGACGACGCCGTCGATGGACGCCGCGGCAGTGCGCCGGCGTCGCGTGGCAGCGGCAGCAGCGGACGGTCCTGTCGCTCACCGCCACCGCGGCTCAGCGGCGGTGATGCACCGGCGGCGGCGGCGGCGACAGCAGCGGCGACGGCGGAGGGGGCGAGCACGCGCCGCACCGTCCCTGTCTCTGCAGTCGCCGCCATCTTCGTCGTCGGAGGTGGAGGCGCAGACCACGACGCGGCACCCGAGCTGCGATGGGGCGACACGGCAGTTGTCGTGGATGCGCTGCCGGGCCGCTCGCCGGGGGCTGTGATACGCGTGCGCGCGGGCGGCGGTGCGAGGGCTGGCTGAGCCGCCGCCGCGTCCACGTCGCCCTGTCTGCGCTGTCGCTGAGGCGCTGGAAGCGGCGCCAGCGCGCGTGTCGTGGAGACGGAGGCGGCGGCCACGCCGAAGTGTGCCTCGACGGTGTCTCTGCCCACCACCTCTGTCCGATGTGCGAAGCGCAGCTGGAAGGCGGTGGACGGGCCTGCCGCTGGGGACGACGACGTCAGCGTGTGCGATGATGCCCTCGGCGCCGGTGCTGGCGGAGGTGCCCAGACATCGCGGTCGTGCTTCCTCCCTTGCCGCGGCGGCATCGCTGCCGCGAGGAGACGGTGGGAGAGGAGGGGAGAGAGAGAGCTGTGCGCGTGAGTTGAAGTCTGTCTATGTGTCTGTGTGTGTCTGTGTGTGTCTCTCTCTGGACTCGCGTGGTGCGTGGGACAGTGCATGAGCGTGCAAGTGAGAAGGCCAGAGGATGAACAGGGAGGCGGGGGAAGTTCACTGCGCGGAAGTGCATCTTGATGGACATGTGTGTGTGTGTACGCTCATCAAGTGATGTCGTGCCGCGGCCACCGTATCCTTCTCCGCCTTCGCGTCAGTAAGTGTGTCTCTGTTTGTCTGCGTCTCGTTCACTTGTTGGGGGTACCTGGTGCCGTCACACTGTGCGTCACACACACACACACACACACGTCCGTGTTTGACCCGCATCTGTGCACCGCATCGCCGCCTCTGCCTCCGCGTCTCCTCTCCTTCGATGGGTGCTCACTCCCCCCAAAACTCAAAGCCACCATGATGTGTGCGACACAGGTATACAAGCGCACACACATACACGACGTACTCCACGCACACACAGCGACGAGGACACACCAGCGGTGAACCACACCACCCCCACACGCACATCCCTCCTCCAGTCCTTTCCCCTCTTCCACTGCTCGCACACATCAGCGAGCTTCTGGCACTGGGCCGCAGACACGCCCCTACTCAGTCTGCACGAGGCACATCTTCATCGCGGACTCGAGCCGCGCCACGCTGCGCGTCTGCTCCACGTTTTGCAGCTCCAGTCGGCGCACCTGTGCATCGCGAGACCGGATGTCGCCTCCCCAGCTACGCTCGCCTGCCTTCAACATCTCCCGACACTCGTGAAACGCTTGCTCAGACATCTGCTGACAGCTCCGCTGCGTCGCGAGAAGAGTGTTGCGTATCGACGTGGCGTACCACCAGTACGTGACGGCGCACAAGGCGCCGGTGCCGACGGTGGCGCCGAGGGCTGGGAACCGCCGCAGCGGCTTCACTATCGTCTCCATGAAGGCGCTGTTCATGTGAAGCAAATGTGCGCGCCTGTCTTCAACTGCTGAGACGGATGCTCGTCGGAGGATGCGTGATGGTGGTGGATACGTTGTGGGGGTGCGCGCGTGTGCGGTGCTGGGAGTAGCACGACGCCGCGCCACAGCAAGAGGATGCACGAGAGAGAGAGAGAGAGAGATGGGTTTGTGTGTGTGTTGGTACGTATGCGTGCGTGTGTTGCATGGAGGCTCACTTGTGAACCAGTGCCGCATGTGTGGGAGAGAGAAAGGGATGAGCATGCAGGTGGACTGCTGCTGTTGTGTGCACACGCTCTTCATGCATCGTTGGAGGGCTTACTGCCCCCCATGGACAGAGACAAACAACGATGCTCGCCGGTGACGACTATCGAAGACACACACACACACACACACACTCACTAGAAGAGTTTGATCTTGCGCGCCTTGCGCTGCTTGATCGGGCCCTTGCGCTTCGCCGAGCCGTCGCCGGCGCCACCCGCGGTGGAGGACGTCGCGAGCTCCTCCACGCCATCCCAGTCGTCCTCGGCTCTGTCCGCCAGCTCCGGTGGACCGTCCTCGTACTTGCGGAAGAGGTACTCGATAGTGTACTTCCAGCGCTCCTCCGTGTAGCTCTGCTTCTCCATGATCTTGGCGTAGTCGCGCTGCGTCTTTGGAATCTCCTCGTGGATGCTGTGCTGCACGACAGGCAGCCCGAGCAGTGTGTAGGCCTCCGCTGTCGCGTAGATGGCGTACCGCTGCGGCAGCAGCTCCTCGCGCGCCATGTCGCGGCTGACGTACACCGTCTCGTACTGGCGGCCGAACCACGAGCGGCGCTCCTCGTCCCACAGATTGACGAGGAAGATCACAGGCACGCGCATGGACGGGATCTGATGCGCCTCGCCGACCTCGAGCAGCGGGCGGTGCTTCACGCTGTCAGGGTAGGCGGTGACGGTGTAGCGCATGTCGTACTCGCCCTCGCGGTAGGCGCTCATTGGATAGTGCGTTGCGTTCTCCTTCATGCGCATCGCGTAGGTGGAGCAGGCCATCCGCTTCCAGTACGGCGTCTGTGCGAGGCGGTCGCTGTAGCCCGTGGACACGCCGTAGGAGCCGCCGACCTCGCCGCCAGGCGGCGGCGGCACTGTGACGTAGATGTCGTGGCGCGGCGGTGGCACCCACGGCGCCACCCGCACACAGGCGGTGCGACGCATGTGAGTGTCTGTGTGTGTGTGTGTGTGTGTGTGTGTGTGTGTGTGTGTCGATGCGTAGCGACAAGAGAAACGGTGGCGGTCAAACCACGTCTCGTGCCACGGACGCGGTGCAGCCGCACGTCGTGAGACTGTGCCGACCAGAAGACACAACGACAGAGGAGGAGAGGAGCGAGTGGATGAGTGCGCACAGCGCGGCGGGGGGGCAGCGGCGTGTGCTCGGTGTCGTCGCCGACAACGGCAATGCGGCGCACGCAAAGGAGGACGTGTCTCCGTGACATCACCCGCCACACACGGTGTGTGCACGTGTGCGTCTGTGCGTCTGCCTGTGTGTGTGTGTGTGTGTGTGTGTGTGTGTGTGAGTGAGGGAGGGATATAGATCCGGCAAGAGAGAGCGCCGCGGCTGTGCGCTGACCCGCTTCTGCCCATTACTCGCGTGCACACCAGCACTGGTAGAGAGACAAACATGTAAATACTATCATCACCAGCCTCATCACGTGTGTATGTGCGTGTGGAGAGGCCACCAGAGTCCTACCCGCTGAGCTGCAGAGAGTTCTGCAGCAACTCGCGCAGCTCCGGGTGACGCCACATCGTGAAGCGCAGCAGCAGCGACGAGTACCACTCGGCGAACCACGCCTTGGAGAGCAGGATCAGCAGCTGGATCGTCGGCAGGTCCTCGTGCGACGTCTTGAGCGAGTACCGCAGCATGCGCATCGGCCGGTTGGCTGCCTCGCCGAGCTCGCGGTTGATCGCCTTGGTCGCCATGATGCTGCGCAGCACGAGCGCGTACTCCTTCGGCAGCGCCGCCACGATGTTGTTCAGGTCCGTCATGCGGTGCTTCACTGTCTCACGCATGCTCTCCAGCGCGTGGGAGCTCGTGAGTCTGCCCGAGGTGCTGTTCGAGAAGTACTCGTACGGGTGCTGCAGGAAGCAGGAGGCGAAGAGCTCATAGTCATCGCAGTGGTAGCGGCGTGCGATGGCGGCGATCGTGGGGGTGTCGTGTGTCGTGGAGGCGGTCCAGATGTCGCTCATCTCGCGGCGGTGCACCGCGTCGAGCTCGGCGCACAGGCCGAAGTCGAGCAGCACCACCTGCGGCGCACCGCTGGGACGGCGGCGCACGAGGACGTTGCCGGCGTGCGGGTCGCCGTGGAAGAAGCCGCTGCGGAAGATCTGGAAGGCGACGGCGTCGAAGAAGGTGGTGGCGACCTCGCGCACGTCGAGGCCCAACGCCGCGATGCCGGCGCGATCAGAGATCTTCACCGCGCCGTCGATGTACTCGGAGACGAGGACGCGCTTGCGGGTGTAGTCCCAGTAGAGAGCGGGGCACACAACGCGGTCGCCCCAGCCCGCCGCGCGCAGCTCGGCCGCGGCGCGGTCACTGTTGCGGCCCTCGAGTCTGAAGTCTAGCTCGGCGGCGACGGTGTCGTTCAGCTTCGTGATGATCTGTCCGAAGTCGTAGCCGGGGAAGAAGTAACTCGCCGCTGCGAACATGAGAGAGATGGTGCGCATGTCACCACCGAAGCGCTGCGCGATGTCGATGTACTGCACCTTGATGGCCACCTCGGCGTCCTCGGCGCGCAGGTGGCCGCGGTGCACCTGCGCGAGAGACGCGGCGGCGAGTGGCACCGTGTCGATGCGCGAGAAGACGTCCTCGAGTGGACGGCCGAGGTCCGCCTCGAGCACCGCCACCACCTCCGCGTACGGCCGCTTCACCACGGCGTCCTGCAGCACCGCCATCACCTGGCAGTACTGGTAGGGCAGTATGTGGCTCATGTTAGCAAATATCTGACCAGCCTTGACGTAGAGGCCGCCGTTGCGCTCCGCCAGATCAACCAGCCGCTGCGCACAGCGGCGGTGCACCGCGTTCCAGAGCTCCTGCGAGTCCTCGGGGGAGACGTGGAAGGCGTAGTCGACGTAGATGTGCGCCCCGGCGTACACGCACCGCCCGGCGCGGCCGATGCCTTCGAAGAGGACTCGCGACGGCAGCAACGCGGTGGGGATGCGCTCCTTCGGCGGCAGCACGATGCCGGCGGTGGTGGCGACCACCACCCCGACCGCGGTGGCGCCGTACCGCGCGGCGCGGCCAAACCGCAGCGTCATCCTACAACGTGTTGTCTGCCCCCCCCCCCCCGCGCGCTCCACGACTACCACCACCTCGCTGCTCCGTCTTCTGGTCTCTGACCGTGAGCCGATGCCTCGACTTGCGTGTGTGTATGTGTGTGTGTGTTCCACGGCCTTCGCAGCGCACTCACGCAGACAGGGACGGAGACAGAGTGACGCAGACAGAGTGACGGGCACACAGTCACGCACAGTCACGCTTGCAGTGAGAGGGAGGGAAGCGAATGTAAAGTGTGTGTGGCAAGACGGCCGTGCGGAGGCGGCTCGTCTCACACACCTCACGGACGTAGAAGAGAGAGGAGCCGATAGACAACTGGTGGCGCAGATGCGCGCGCATACACACACGCACATACGTGCATGCGTGTGTGTGTGTGTGTGTGTGTGTGTGGTGACGGTGGTGGGAGGTGAAAGAAGAGGAGGAGGAGGTTTAAGGCGTCAAGCAAAGTGCGTGAGAGAGAGAGAGAACACGCGCACTGCATGTGCGGGTGGGTCTTCGACGTCTGCGTGTTTGTAAGTCTGTATGTGTGTGTGTGTGTATCCTTGTGTGAAGTGAAGAGACCGGGCACGCACACATCTGGGGGCTACTCGACCTCGGCCACGTCGTCGTCGTCGTCGTCATCGCTGTTGCTGTCGTCGCCGTCATCCACCACCACCGCCGCCGTCGACGATGCAGTCGGGACGGGGAGGCGGTCTGGCGCCAGCTGTGTGTCCTGTCCAGACGCCGCGTCGGGCTGCCGCGCACGGCGGTCGAGCGCGCGCCGCTCAGCGGCCACGGCGCGCTCCACCCCCGAGACTCTGAAGCGCACCGGAGCGACGGCGGCGTCCGTGTCGTGGAGAAGGACGACCGCCCACGGCACGTCTCTGTTCAGCGCGTCCGCGGTGAGCGTGTAGCGCTGCACTGCGGTGGGGTCGGCGTGATGCTCTGCGGACTCGGCTGTCTGCAGCAGCAGCTCGGCGAGGGGACGAGCCGCGAGCACCTCGTAGTCCTCGTCCTCGTAAAGCACCGTCGGCCCGGCGCTCACGGACGGCGCCACGAGCCCCAGCTCGCCCTCCAGCACGTGGTGGACGAACTCGCCGAGGGACACGGCGCTCAGGTCGAGACACACGCACACCTCGGGGTGCACGTCCTGGCAGGTGGGGCAGTGCAGGCGGTTCGGCGCGTTGGGCACGGTGCTGTGCACGAGGTACTGGTCCACAACTGTGGCGGCGGCGGCAGCGGCGGCGACGCTGGTGTTGTCCGCCGAGTCATCCATGAAGAGCGCGGCCGGCATGTGGAGCTGGCACGGCGGCGGCGGCGGCGGCAGTCGGCGGCGGCGTGACTGTGGCGCCTTGCGGGCGTACACGACATGCGGGGGCGGCGATGACGCGTCACGCCGCAGCAGCGCCATGAGCTCGTGCACGACAGCCCCTGCAATGATGGCGTTCGTCGTGGCGATCGCGGGGACGATGGAGCCGGCGATGCTGCGCACCTCCTCCACAGTTTGTTCAGGGATGTGGAAGACGTGTGCGCGCAGGTTGGCGGCCGCGCTAACGAAGTGCACCGCCGCGGTGTCCTCCTTCGCAAACGCCACCGCGCCTGGCCGGGAGAGGCACCGCACGACGGTGCGGAGGAAGAGCGCCATGCAGTCTGGCGTGGCGAGCACGTGGTCGCCCGACACCGGCGGCGCCGCCGGAGACCGTCCGCGGCTCGCGGCGACGTGCGCGGCGACGGCGTCGTCCACCTCCGCGCTGGACAGCGGCGTCGGCGGCGCTGTCGACCACTCAGACTTCATCGAGAGTAGATCAGCGATCTTATCGATGAAGAGCTGACGCAGCAGATCTGCCGCGACGCTGACCGCCGCTGCCGCTGAGGCGGCGTCGCCGCCGCCGTCGCCATCGCTGCTGTGGTGGCGGCGGCGCCAGTCACCCACCATCGCCCGCAGGTGGCCGAGCTCGCCGCTGTGCGTCTCCGCCGCGTCAGACGTCGCGCCGCCGAAGAGCGCCTCGTACAGCTCCTTCGCGTAGTGCACGCAGTGGACCATCGTGGTGGGGCGGGCGTGGATGGTGCACACGGCGAAGGTCACCGTGTCGGGCGGCTTCGGCCTGCAGTCGTAGCACTCGTACACGTCTCGCACGATGGGCTGCGTCTGTCCGTTGTAGCCCATCGTGCCGCTCTCCACCAGCGGGACGCCGCGCCGCATGCACATGCGGTTGACGTGCTGCCGCGCAGCCACGTTGTCCAGCGCGTTCACCACGGCGGCGAAGCGAGCGAAGAACTCATCGCTGAAGAGCGGCGCGGTGATGTTGTTGTGGTACGCGACGACCTGCAGCGGCGGCGTGGCACCACCGCGGCGGCGGTGGCCGACGCCCGCGGCGGCGGCGCACCAGCGCAGCACCGCGCGGCGCGCCGTCTCCGCCTTCGCGGCCCCGACGTCCGACACGGTAAAGAGAAGTTGGCGGTTCAGGTTCGTGGCGTCTATCGTGTCGAGGTCGATGACGTGAATGTCTGTGAAGCCGCTGAGCACCAGCACCTTCAGCACCTCGCAGCCGATGCCGCCCGCTCCCACAAGACAGACGGGCCGCTGCAGCACCGCCGCCGGCAGCGACGCGCGATCGGCCGCGACCGCCTCGTTCGGTGGCGTCGACTCTGCCGTGATGTCTGGCCGGACCGGCACGCGCTCCGTCAGCACTGGGACGACGCAGTCCCCGTCGCCGCACGACACGCGCAGCACGCGGGGCAGCGTCAGCGCTGCAAGGACGCGGAGCACCGGCGCGTCGGGGTGGTTACCGTCGCTGTCATCGCCGGTCTCGCCACCGGTAGAGCCGCTGAAGGCGCTGGGGACGTAGCTGAAGGACAGGGCCGTGGTCCACGCCGTCGTCGCGGTGTCCGACACCACCGGCGTCACCGGCGTTGTGGCGATGCGGACGGCCGGCCACGACCGCACCCAGCGGCTGGTGGCACTCGAGACGGCGTGCAGCACCGCCAAGGCGCGTGTCCTCTCCCCCGCGTCCTCCGCCGCGTCCACCGCGGCCCTCAACGTGTGCACCGCGTGGTCGTGGAGAGCACCGCGGATGTGCGCCTCCGACCACTCGGAGAGGAAGACAACATCTTCCGGCGTCGACGTTACGCGCGGCTCCGCGCGTGTTCTCTTGCGTGCCGGCTCGTCAAGCGCGGCAGCGGCCTCCGTCCATGGTAAGACTACGTGGCCGATGCTCGCCGTGACGACGACAGCGTCACCGCAGTTGTTGTGCATGTGCACCAGCCGACCACCCCGCTGCCTCCTGCGCGTCCCCCGTGATGATGTGAGAGTGCGTGTATGCGTGTGTATGTGTGTATGTGTTTGTGTGTTTGTGCGCAAGGCGTCCGCTGCGTCTGCAGTCGAGCGCTGCCTGCGTACGCTGATCCGCAGCACGCACGACGAGTGAGAGAAGAAGAGAGAGGGAGAGAGAAGTTGAGAATGACTTGACGCGTGCATGCGTACGTGTGTGTGTGCGTACGTGTGTGTGCGTACGTGTGGGTGTGTGGGATGGCCGCACACGTTGCAACGGCTACGCAGCACTCTCCACCGACGAAGCAGAGCCGCCAGCGCGGACCACAGCAGGAGAAGCAGCGAGATGAGGAGGAAGCGAGAAGTGCAGAGCAGATCGGAGAAGCGAAGGGAGAGGAAGAGAAGCAGTCGTGGTGCGCACCACCGCCATCACGTCGACGACGGTGATGAGACGGACGACGACCGTCACGTTGCGGTGCGCTTCTCCGGCCCGGGCGGATAGCTGGCGTAGTACTGCAGTGCGACATCCCACACACGCGCCGTGGAGATGTCCTTCTCACACGGCAGCGCCGGCGCCGCACAGCGCGGGATCGGAGGCGACGGCACGAGTTCGTGAAGGTCGGCGAGGGTGGCGCAGCGCGACGGCGACGGCGTCGGTGCCACTGCAGTGGCCCTGAGATCACCCACGGCAAGTCGGCGAGCCTCCCGGCGGTGTCGCGGCGCCAGTGCGCCGTCCCAGCGTGGGTGGCAGCCACCGCCACGACTGGGCGGCGGCCGCGCGGACGGTGGCGGCGGCGGCGGTGACGCGTGTTGGCGCATCGCCGTCGCCCGCGTGCGCCGCTCCCCGTCGCTGGCGGAGCTGCGTGATGCGGAGGCGGGCGAGCGGCGGAGCGAGGAGCAGCTCGCGTCGTCTTCATCGCTGCTGCTGCTGCTGATGCTGCTGATGGGGGTGTCGGTGTCGCTCGACGCGTGAGCCCAACGCGGCTGCCACGCGCCGGCGTCCATTGCGGTGGCGCCGCGGCCCGCTGGCCGAGACCGGCGCCGAGACACCGGTGCGACGTCGACCGCGTCCACTCTCTTCGCGTCCACCAGCGCCGTGTCGTCGCCGAACTCATCGTCCACGTCGTACGGACGCATACGCGGCCCCAGCCACCAGAGCGCAGCCCTGTTGCCGCTGCGGCCGCGCGCTCCCTCAGGGTGGAGGTGCGGCGGCGCAGCACACAGGACCACCTCGTCCTCCTCGTCCTCTGCTGCCATCGGCTTTGGAGACGGGCATCGGGAAGTGTGTGCGTGGGCGGCGCCGTGCTGCTCCTGGCGGGATGCCGTCGCCGCCGCCGTGGACACGCGAACGGTGGTGGTGCGCATCGACAGCAGATGCGGTGGTGGTGTTGCCTCGGTGTGTGCTCGAGCGAAGCCAGCGCAGGCGTGCAGCCGGCGGCGTGGCGGGGGCATGGGAGAGAGAGAGAGCGAGAGAGAGTGAGTGTGTGCAACTTCCTGCCGTGGCGGAGGATGCGTGTCTGTGTGTGTGTGTGTGTGTCTGTGTGCGTGTGTGTCTGTGTATGCGAGTCAGAGGGGGGGAGAGAGTAGAAGTTGTTGCGATGTGGTGCAGAGACACACACACACACAAGCACGCTGGACGAGGTCGGGGTTGGGTGGGGCAGTGGGCCGTCGAACAGGTCGGCCATCAGTGCGCCTCTTCACCCCCTTTGACTTCCTCACCCGTGACGAGTGAGGCGGCAGAGGAGAGGAGAAAGGAAAGCGATGCGACACACGACGTGTGTGATGGACACGTGGTGGACCTCAGTTGTTCCGTCCTGCTTCCATCATGTGCGTGTGTGTGTGTGTGTGTGTGTGTGTGTGTGTGTCGCACACGGAGTCGAAGGTGAAGAGAGAGAGAGATAGAGAGAGAGAGAGAGCAACACGAAGCATGAACAGAGACATACATGA
Source organism: Novymonas esmeraldas (assembly GCA_019188245.1). Classification (NCBI taxonomy): domain Eukaryota; phylum Euglenozoa; class Kinetoplastea; order Trypanosomatida; family Trypanosomatidae; genus Novymonas; species Novymonas esmeraldas. Next base: position 76,697 of record JAECZO010000021.1, on the reverse strand, counting down.
TGCCACTCGGCAACGGTCGGCCGGGTGGAAGTGGGAGGAGGAGGAGACGCGCGCAGAGACCACACACACACACACACACACACACACACACACACAAGTACCAGCATACATTCGCACGGCGGACATCTGCGCCTACGCGCTAGAGCTTCTTCAACTGGTTCACCTGCTCCTCCAGGATGTTGGCATTGCCAGCACGCTGGAACATGCCGATGGCGAGAGACGCCGTGCCCACGATGGCGGCGGTCACGTTCACCGCCGACGAGGCCAACGCCGACGCCCACAGCGGACGCACCGCCAGCGCCTCCGCCACAGCGCGGAAGTTGGGGCGTGGCGCAGCCGCCACGTCCTCCTCAACCGCAGGGGCCGTCGCGGCATCGTCGACAGCAGCCACGACGGGCGCCGTGGTGCGCTGCTCTGCCTGCACCGCGACAGCCTCGTGGCGGTCCTGCGCCGGCGGCGGCGGTGCGCGGCCGGCGGCGGTGCTGATCACCCCCACCGCGTGACGTGTCTGGCCCACCACCCAGTCGCGCGCCACACCGACGCCGCGCACGACGGCCTCCAGTCGGTCCGACTGCGGCCCCACCTGCGTGGGCGGGCGGGTGTTGGCGGCGGCGATGTCGTACAGCTGCTCGATCATCGCCGCCGTTCGAGCCTCCTCCATCGCGCTGAGTCGATGCAGCACCCAGATGTGCGTGGCCACCAACACGATGGACGTCGCCGCCAGGTAGCGCGTTGTCTTGATCTGCGAGCGCAGCGTGCAGACGTAGTCCTCCAAGTAGTCCACCACCGTCTGCACGACGCGCGCCTCGTCGGGCGTCAGCGCGGAGACGGCGGCGCCACGCATCTCCGACCCGGGGCCGGCCAGCGACGTGGGCGAGCCCGCCACCTCCACTTGCATTCCCAGCAGCGCCGCCACGCCGTAGTGGTCGGAGAGCGGGTAGAGGTGCTCCGCACGCGCTGCAGCGTCGTCGTGCTGCGCCACCTTCCCCCCGTTGCCGGGCCGGCGACGTCCGCCAGTGAGGATGGAATGCCAGACCGCGCCGTACCACGTCGGCTGCGGCGGCACGTATACCTCGTTGTTCGTGAAGACAACGAGCCCGTTGGCGCCGTCCGGCAGCGTGCGCGGGTACCCGGCGGCGACGTCGGGACACTGCGCAAACTCGCGCAGCGTGAAGACGCGGGAGGAGAAGAAGATGTGGTCGATCTGCGCCGGGATGTCCGCCTCCAGCCGCAGCAGCTTGAAGTAGGACGTCTTCATCGCGTTGAAGGCGTTGTGGTACGAGTAGGTGAAGAGCTGCTGCGCGCTCTCCTGCTCCTGTGTCGTCGTCGCCGCATCGAGAAGCGCGCGCGGCGGTGGCAGCGCGGATCGCAGGTCGTAGCCGTGGCGGCGGAGCAGGATGAGCAGCATCTGCACCTCGAGCGAGCGCTGCGCGCAGTTGAAGTCCCCGCCGACGATGATGCGGTCGGCGGGGCGCGAGGTGCTCATGATGAAGTTCGCGAAGGAGAGCGCCTGCGAGATGCGGAAGGGCAGGTAGCGCTCCCGGCGCCACGAGGAGAGCTGGCTCACCTTCTGATACACGGCGACGAGGTGCGTGGTGTAGAGCGTCACCTCCTGCACGGTGCCGGCCCCGCCGTCGGGGGCCGGCACCGGCACCATGATGCGCACCATCGCGGCCCCCTTGTTCGCGAAGAAGTCTCCGTGCAGCACCATCTCCGGTGTCCCCTGCAGCGGGAAGGTGTGGAAGAAGACGTGTTTGATGGGGTAGCGTGAGATGACCGCGCAGCCGGAGCCGTAGAAGGAGCTGCGGAAGCGGCAGAAGTCATACGACTGCTGCACCGCCGGGGAGGCGTGGCGGAAGATCGTCTCGAAGTCCTCGACGGAGAACTGCTCCTGCAGCAGAAGAATGTCGTAGTGGTCGATCTTGCTCGCGAAGTGCCGCATGCGCGCCTCCCGCATTTTCGAGTTGAAGATGCCCCACAGGTTGAAGGTGAGGACGCGCAGCGGCAGCTCGCCAGCCGCGGCGGGGAAGCTGGAGATGTCCGCCATCTGTCAGACAGCGGGTAGTGTGCGTGTGTGCGTGTGTGTGTGTGTGTGTGTGTGTGCGTGGCACACTGGGGAGATGAATACTGAGCAGCAGCAGCGGTGCTCCTAGGCCGAGGCAGCAGCCGAGCAGCAGACGACCCGGGCCACTACCTTGCAACAACAGTGGCAGACAGACGACAGTGCTCTGTGTGTGTGTGTGTATCTGTGTGCGTGTGTGCTCTGTGTGTGTGAGGAGGTTGAGATGATTGTGATGAACTCGTCGAGCTGCGCAAAAGTGCGCCGAGGCAGCGGCGGCACACCAACAGCGCACACACGCACAGATGGAGAGAGAGAAGAGCACCAATAGTAGGAGAGAGAGGAGTAGGAGAGGCAGGGAGGAAGGCCACACATCAACGCTGCTACACACAGTGGTCGAGGTACACGAGTTTGTGTGTGCGCTGAGGAGACATGCGTGAGACGCCAACCGGTTGCGACAGCAGCAGCCACTCTTGTCTGTCTGTTGTAGGTGCTCTCTGCACGGCGAGAAGATTGAGAACAGATACACACACAGAGAGAGATTGATAAAGATGTGCACAGACGTTGGCTACTGTCGCTTCTTCTGTGCACCAGGAGCACCCGCCCCCGCTGCTGCTGCTGATGGTGCTGCTGATGCGCCGGCTGCGCCGGCTGCGGTGGTGGTGCCGCTGTTCAGGTACCTCAGCTCTTCCTCAATGGGAACGAGGCGCACCTCCTCCGGCTCCAGCGCCAGCCGCGCGAGTCGCAGCGTCCCGTGCACGATGCAGCACGCGTACAGGACACACGCCGCCACTCCTTGGTAAACGAGCGCGCGAAGGGTGTTGTCGTCCGCGGTCCCGTACACATCCCCCGCAAAGTCGGTGAGGCGCACCGGCTGACGCGCCGCCGCCGACGCCGCCGTCTGCGGCACCGCCTGCGCCGCCAGCACGAGCGCAAGCAGGCCGTTGCCCAGCGAGCCGAGCTTGAAGAAGATGTTGCTGGTGGTGTCCACCCGCGCCCAGCGGCGCAGCAGCAGCAGCGACACGGCGATGCAGCCGCAGAGGAGAAGGAGGACGCCGTGGCGCAGCAGCACCGGGACAGTCATCCACGTCAGCGCGCCGGTGCCCAGCGCCGTGGCTGTGAAGACGAGGTAGAGCCACGCGACATCCGCCACGTGCGCCAGACTGGGCGCCACGGCGGTCGTGCACCACCGCGACGCCGCCGGCGGCTGAGGGTCGCCGCGGTCGAGGTGCACGAGTGCAGACGCGTCGTGTGCCTCGGCGTTGCCGGCAGCCTCTGCAGCACCAGCGGCAGCGGCAGGTCCACCTGCTCTCGGCGGCGGCACGGCGATGGGGTGGAAGGCGAGAGGCAGGTCGCGGCGCAGCACACGGATCAACACGTAGACAGCGGCCAGCAGTGCACTGCAGGGGAAGGTCAGGGCGCAGCTGCTCGGGACGGTGCGCAGGAACAGCACGGTGCCGGAGGTGGTGGCGATGCACAACATCCAGCACACCAGCACGACTTGCTTCACCACGTACTCCTCGCGTGACACGCACGTCGCCGTCACCGCGCGCTTCTTCATCGGCTCCGCCGCGCTGCCCGAGCCTGGCGGCTGCGCGCCACGGCCGCCGCGGCGGGCGGCGCCTCTCCTCGTCTCCCAGTAGGCCTGCCGCTCCGCGTCGTGCTCCGCCCGCAGCGTCGCGTACTGCGCCGGCGTCTCGAAGGCGAGCGGCGGGGCGCGGATGCGGTAGAGCGCCAGGACGAGGATGCCGCCGCCGTTCACCAGGACGAGCAGGACGATCATGATGTACTTGAGCCACAGCGGGCTCTCCTTGTTCACGTAGTCGCGGTCGAGGGTGAAGAGGCGCGTCAGCGACTTTGCGAGCCCCGTCCACGGCATGCCGAACCACTCCGTAAGCCTCCACATGTTCGGTGTGGGCTGCGCGCATGTGTAGTGGGTGTAGGGGCCGCGCAGACAGCGCGCCACCATCTCGCGGCCTCCTGTGAAGGAGAGCGCGGAGGCGGCCGCGGTGGCGGGCAGCGGCGGGCTCGCGAACAAGTCCATGAAGGACAGCACCGACTGCTGATGATACCACCACGGCGTCGTCACGAGCAGCACCAGGCAGGCGCTGCAGACCGTTGCGCCGCTGAAGCACGTGTTCATCCACAGCTTATCGCAGTAGCGCGAGTAGCCGAGACGCACGTAGCCGTGTCGGTCCGCCGACTCCGCCCTCGCGCCGGCGGCCACCTTCATGGTCGCCAGGACGCGCCGGTGGCCGTGCTGCCAGCAGGCCGACAGCACCCACAGCACGAGCAGCGGCACGGCGAACAAGCAGGACGGCGACGCGAGTGCCATGACGGTGGTGGAGAGCGAGAGCGCCATCAGCGGGTACGTGCGCGGCGCCTGACGCATTGTGAAGAACTGCACCGCACCCTCGACCACCACCGGCGTCGCGAGGTCGAAGGCGTCGTCCGTCATGTCCGACTCGCTCGCGTGCAGCTGCAGCTCGTTCGCCAGCACCCAGTACACCGCCCAGACCAGCAGAGACCCACAGAGGCACCACGGCTGCATCGTGCACACCTCCATCACCATGAGCGGCACCATGCCCATGAGCACCACGATGAGAGAGCCCAGGAAGGTCGCCACCGCACTCGTTTCTCGCGCCCCGAGGCCGGCGAGGCGCTCCGACTTCACGCCCGCCGCCGCCCTCGCTGCTGCTGCTGTTGTCGTGGTCGCGCCGACGGCGGACGCCGCCACGGCAGCGCAGACGTCGGCGGGCAGACGCAGCCGCGACGCAGACTCACGCTCCCGCACGGCGCAGCGCAGCAGCGAGGTCAGCCGACTCACGAGACACCACACCGCCGGCGCACCGATCAGCACCACGCATGCGATGCCCATCCACGCAAGCGTCTGGCGCAGCTCCGCGGCGTCGGCGTTCGTCAGGCGCGGCTGCCGCTGCGGTGACAAGAGCGTCGCCGCGAGATCTGGTCTCACCAAGCGCAGCCAGAGCCCCGAGAGGTAGAGGTAGATCACGTGCACGGGGTAGAGGATCTGCCCCTCCGCCACGACAGACTTGGGCAGACGCATCGCCGCATCAACGCCGGGGTAGGTGCTGCTGCTGTGCAGGTACCACGTCGCGTAGGGCTGCGTCGCGGCACGCCGCAGCCAGAACAGCGCCAGCAGCTCGTCGGGCAGTGCGTCGTCCGCCACGCGGTACTGCTCGAGGACCGCGCCGCTCAGCGTCGGTTTGCCAAGCGCCTGCTGCACCGACACGACAAGTTCGCGTAACAGCACCGCCGAGGTGGGGCACTCCGTGATGAGGAGCAGTGCGAACCAGCAGAGCAGCAGCGCCGCCGCTTCAAAAAGAAAAAACTCGCGCATTCCCGCGCAGAGAGCGTACGTACGTCTGTGTGTGTGTGTGTGTGTGTGTGTGAGGGGCGATGAGCGACACCAGCTGCGGTGAAGGTGAGCTCCTCTGCGTTTAGCGAGCACACGTTCCTCAGCACAGACGCACAGGGAGGCAGAACGGGGGAGGGGGGAGATGGAATGGCAAAGAGTGAGGAGTTCTGCATGTGTGTATGTGTTTGTGTGTGTGTGTGTGTGTGTGCACTGCGTCTGATGTAATGCACAGTACCCGCTGAGGCAGGGGCGGAGGAGGGGGGCGGGAGCGACATTTGTGGCCGCGGTGGACGACGACGGCGATGATGATGACGCCGCCACACTGCCACGGCGCTCCTTCTGTCGTCCGCTCGTCTCACGGCACTAGCGGTACCGAGAGTTGGTGGTGAGTGATTGAGAGAGAGTGTGTGTGTCATACACCGCCGATACACAAGCACGCACACGCACAAGTCAAAGGAGAAGGCAATGACGCACACGAACACCTCCTTCCAGCAAACAAACAAACAAACAAAACAAAGCGCTCAAGAAGTCCACCGCACATCTCCGGAGACACAACACACACACACACACACACACACACACATATATGCACACTAGAGCATCACCGTCACCACGGCTGACGCATGCACACACACACACACACACGACGCCGCCACCGCGCGAGGCCAACAGCTACGAAAAGAAAAAAGAAGAAGAAGAAGAAGAAGAGAGGAGGAGGACAGTCTCTCCTCGCGCCACATCTCGCTCTCTCTCTCTCTGTGCATGTGTGTGTCTCGCGCAGTGCAGCTCAGCCCTCGGTGCGCACTACACGTTCGCTGTCTGGTCAGCGGCCTTGGGCATCCACGGTGCTGTGCGGTTCACCGGGTAGGACATGCGCATGTGCATCTCCGGGCGGCGCATGTGCACACGCGGCTGCAAGAAGCGGCGCGCCTCGAGTGGGATCTCCATGGGCAGCTTCACGGACATCTCCTGCTGCTGCGCCTCCATCATCGCCACCGCCTCGCGCAGCCACTCGGCGCTCAGCTCCTTCGTGTGCTCGACGTGATGATGGATCGCAGCGTAGTGCTCCTTGCCCACGTTTACTTGATCGTGCACCATGTGGCCGACCTCCGCGGACTGCGCGGGGGACACGTCCGCCACCTTCTGCGCCGGGTTGCCGGCCCACAGCTCTCCGGCGTACACGCGCGCGTCCTTCGGCACGGCGGAGCCGGCGGCCACGATGGAGTTGTTCTCAACGACGGCGCCGAGCGCGATGGAGG
>JAECZO010000021.1:0-65000 GCA_019188245.1 Novymonas esmeraldas | reverse complement strand
TCCACCCACTTTGGAAGGCAGCGCGTGGAGGAGTTGGAGACGTGGAGCTCCTCCAACACCGGCGCCGCCGCAGCAGCGGCAGAGAGACGCAGCCGCGTCGTGCGACGGCGCCGTGCGGCGCTCCCGACCGCCGGCGGCAGCAGCCCCATCCCAGGTGTACGCGCCGGCGCGAGCAGCGGGCTCGGGTTGCTCTCCTCCTCCTCGTACTCCTCGTCCTCGTAGGCCGGCGGCGGCGCTGCACTGCGCGGGTCGCGGAAGGTCGCGGCACGGCGGAAGAGGTAGAGCACTCGCAGCGACGCGTGGAACCTGTTCATGAGGCGGAGCGGCGAGATGGCGCACGTGCCGGCGCGCACCGCACACAGCGGGGACTGCAGGCTTGCGAGCAGCGCCGAGACATCCTGATGGGACCACCGTAGACACGACCGCATGTCCAGCTCCACTACGAGGCGACGCATCGAGGGGGAGAGCTGCACGTAGCGCAGCTCGGCGAGGCGGCAGAGCTGCAGCGCGAACGGATGGCGGGGCATGCGGAGGCGCACAACAGCCGAGTTGGAGGAGGCCGGCGAGTCCTCGCTGGAGTACAGACCAAGCCGCTCCACCGCCACCTCCATCACCCGCACACAGCACTGCAGCGGCGACGTCGTCGTCGTCGTCGCCGTGGCCTCGTCCGCGCGGCGACCAAGACACCGGTCCACCCACCACATGCTCACCTCCAGCGCGGCACGAGCACTGCTTGGCTCTCCGCGAGCGCGGTAGGTCACCACCAACACCTCCTTCACCCCGGCGGGGGGTGGAGCCAGACACACGCCCCTCTCACGCGCCTGATACGCAGGAACGCGCTCTATCACAACTCCGTGTCCACCGCTCGCCGCGCCAGTGGGTTCCTGGCGCTCCAGACAGATGCGCGCACGCGGGGAGGCGGCCCACACTGCACACGCCTGGTACGTGAGAAAGCTCAGAACGTGCTCCAGTGCCGCTGGAAGCAACCGCGGCGGCTCTGGGACGTCGCTCATCATCTCTCTCTCTCTCTCTTCCTCCGTCACGCACAGGTGCACAGGAGATGTGCTGCGGTGGAGAAGGAGAAGGAGAAGGAAGTGGAGGTGCGGCGAGTCGATCTGCACGTCGCACAGGGCAGAGTAACACGTCCACACACACACACACACACACACACACTGACACACACGCACAATGCACACGACGATCCACGAAAAGAAAAAAAAAAAGAAGAGACGAAGTACACACACACACACAGAGATGGACAGACGGACAGGATGGAGGAGCAGCTGCAGCCGACCGCACCTCAGACCACCACGCACTCACACTTCGCACCAGCCAGATCCACTGGGTGTCGATGGGTTTGTACGTCCAGGAGTGTGTGTGTGTGGAGAGAGGGGAGGGGAGTGAGGAGGGCAGAGGGTATGAGCAGCAAGAAGGAAACAGCGAGAGAGAGAGAGAGAGACGTCGGTGCAGTGTGTAACGTGCTACCACGCAAAGAGAGGATGAGGAGGAGGAGGAAGGCAGGAGACGGCGGCGTCAACAAGTACGACAGAAGTCAAACTGAAAGAAAAAAAAAAAACCGCGACAGCAGCAGCAGCAGCAGCAAGTGTTTGAGCGGAACAGTGTGCAGAGGGGCGAGGACGGGGCGAGGACGGGGGAGTGGCCCACAGATGCGCTTCGCAGATGTAGATGAAGGTGGAGCAAGAGCTCAGTAACAGACAAACAGAGAGAGAGAGAAGAGAGAAGATAGATGAGTCGGAGCGGGAGAGGCGCAGCGCAGACACGATCACGGGAGATCTCTCCGATACGGACAAGGCGCAGATGTTCACGGACAGCGAGAGAGAGAGAGACACACACCCTCTCGCACTCTCACACACACTCTCTCACACACACAGACGGCGCGCCACAGCACAGCAAATTGAAAAAAAAAAAAAAAGCAGCAAAAGAGTGCAGAGAGAACTTAAGAAGGACGAGAAATCAAAAGATGACAGGAGAGAGAGAGAGAGAACACACACACAAAGATAAACGAGTAGTTACAGGGGTGAGAGTGACACGAGATGAACACGCACAGAGAGAGAGAGAGGGAACAGAAGGGTGACGGCGAAGTGAAGAAGCGGAGAAGGGGGAGTGGGGTGGTGGTGATGGTGCACACACACACACACGCACACACACACACACGCAGACAGAGAGTGTGTATGGGAAAGGAGAGAGGGACACGTGTGTGTACGGTGGGTTGAGAGGGTGCTCACGTGGGAGAGGAGCGGAGGTGACAACTTAAAGATATGAAAAAAAAAAAAAAAAGAAGAAGGAGCAGCACGCAGGGAGCAGCGGGAGCGGAAGAGTAAGACAAAGTGACAACCAGACAGACACAGACAGAGAGACAGACAGACAGACAGACAGACAGACAGACAGACAGAAGGACAGACTACACAGCACTCAACAAGAGAAAAGGAAGAAGAAGAAGAAAAGAAGCGAGAAGAGCTGCACAACACGTTTTTTTTTTTTTTCCTTTCCTCTGCGGTGACGAGAGCGCCTCCACACACGCGCGCACACGTGAGCAAGAGAGAGGGAGAGAGAAGGAAGAGACAGAGAGAGAGGGGAAGAAGAGAGGTGATACACACAGCTGCGGTCGGGTGCAGTGGGACTGCCGCCACGAAGAAGAGAGAGAGAGGGAGGGAGGGAGAGAGAGAGAGAGTGAAGAGGGGAGGGGGTGAGGGAGAGAGGGGGAGGGGGGTATCGACGGCACTGAAGAGAGAGAGAGAGAGGTACAGGTGAAGTAAACGCACAAAAAAAAAAAAAAAAAAAGAGACACAAGACGGTGATGAAGTAAACACACAGAAAGGAGGGGAGTGACACACACACAGAGACAGAGACACACACACACACACAAGAGAGGCGTACAGTTGGAGAGCGGCGCGCACACACACACACAAGGCTGACAAACAGTGGGCAGAGCAGTTGACGAGAGAGAAGGCGAGAGAGAAAGAGAGAGAGATCAAAGCGAAGATTCTCGAGGGAGTTCACGAGGCACTGTGTGGGCGTGTGTGCGTGTGTGTGTGTGCACGAACGTGTGGTTCGCGCGTGTGCCGGCGTGACTCGTGTTTTTTTTCTTTTGTTTTCTTTTCCTTCTCGTGTATGCGGAACTGTTCGTTCGTTCGTGTGTGTGCGTGTGTGTGTGCGTGTGTGTGTGTGTGCGTGTGTGTGTTTGTCTGATCTCGCGAGGACGAAGTAGCCGAGGAAAGAGAAGGAGAGCGAGGGTGACTTGTGCACGTGATGAGTCAGATCCCGTGAGGTCCACACGTTTGGTGCGGAGGACGCGTGTGTGTGTGTGTGAGAGAGTGTGTGTGGGGAGAGGAGGGGGGGAGGGAGGGAGGGAGGGAGGGGAGGGGAAGGGAGGGAGGCGGCTGATGGCAGAGAGAACAGCAAGAGAAAGGGAGAGGACGTAAAAACGTGAGAAGAGAGAGAGAGAGAGAAGGAGGAGAGGAGGGGAGGGAAGCGGGAGAGAGACGCGGCGCGTCCGACGTATCAGCAGACGCAACAGCGGCACCGAGGAAGAAAGAGAAGAACACAAAGAGAGAGAGACGCGCACACTGCGACGAGAGAAGACTGTGGAGACTCTTGCGGAATTGATCCGTTGCTGTCGAGATCAGAAAGAACGTATGATGTGTCTCGCTGTCTGCGTGTCTGTGTGTGTGTGTGGGCACCCGTGAGATGATTGTGTGGGTGGAACCGCCGCAGTAGTGTACACTGTGGTGCACGACAGACACACAACGAGAGAGAGAGAGAGAAGGCCTGTCTGTGTGTGACAGATGTGTGCGGACACAGAGAGAGAGAGAGAGAGACAGACTCAGACACGCAGAGCAAAGAAAGGAGATGAGGTGTGTGTGTGTGTGGGGGGGAGTACGCAGTGCGCTAGGAAAACGAGTGGAGCGTCGATCAGCGCACGTGCAGAACGTGAAGGAGAGCGAAGAGAGCGAGAGACTCTGAGAAGGAGAAGGAGAAGGAGAGGGAGAAGGAGGGGGGTGCGTTACGACACACACACACAAAGACAGACGCAAGCAAAGAGAGGAGAGGAGAGGAGAGGAGAGGAGAGAGAGGAGGGAGGGGAGGGAGTGATACACTGTCAAGAGAAAGAGAAAAAAAAAAGAGAAGGAAACACACACACACACACACACACACACAGACACACACAAAGACACACTCAAGCAACGAGAGAGAGAGAGAGAGGAGACACACACACACAATGACACGAGAGAGAGCGAGAGAGGGAGAGAGGACGTGGAAGATGAAACTACACAGATAGTACACACACAGAGAGAGAGACAAACAGGCTACCGCAGCGCCGGCAGCGAAAAAAAAAAAAAAAAAAAGATGACGCAGTAAGAGGACGAAGACAGATAGAGAGAGAGACAGAGAGAGAGCGTGTTGGTGTGTGTTGCTGAGGTGCAGCGGCGTCGGTGAGCACAGGCCGACGAGGGAGAAAGAGGGGGAAGACGCACTCTCGCACCTGAAACTTCTTTGGGGTCACGTGGCGTATCGCCGTTGTGCCCGTCAGCTCCAGTTCAGTACTGCTCTGCGATTGTGTCTCTGTCTCTGTCTCTCTCTCTCTCTTCGCGTGCGTGCGTGTGTGGGTGTGATGACGTCAGAGGTTGTCTCCGTGTGTGTGTGTGTGTGTGTGTGTGTGTGCACGGCAATGGCGGTGCAACAGCACCTCGTCCGACCCGCCGCGAAGGCGGTGTCGCCGATAGACACGGAGATAAACAGAAGAGCACAAAGATGTGTGCCTTTCTCTCTCTGTGTATGTCTGCGTGGGAAGCAGGAGCACTCACACACACACACACAAGTGCAAATAGATAGATCTACTACAACAGTGCCCCACGTCTCCACACACACACACACAGAGACAGTGATGCTGTGCTGGCCGACCACTGCAGCAGCGAGTAATGCAGTTGACGGTACTCTACCGAAGAGATGGAGTGAGCAGCGGCACAGAGCAGCGAGGATGAACGAAGGATGGAGGATGGCGGTGTGTATCGCGCACGACGGCAACAGCGCCGTTCAAGAAGAAACTAAAAAAAAAAAAAGTACGCACACGCACACGCACACGCTGATGCAGACGAACCGCGCTTAGCAAGTTCACAGTGCACCACACGACGGGAGGGCCACGGCCACACACACACACACACACACACAACACCAACAGAAGAAAACTCAAACGGAGAACGAGACAGAAAGAGAGAGAGAGTGGAGGAGAGGAGAGGAGAGGATGGCGTGCCCTTCGCGTATGCGCAGCAACACGCGTGTGTGCGTGTCTGCGTGCGTGCGTGAAGGGGGAGGGGCCTTCGGTGTGGAAGGTACAGAAGAAAAAACAAAACAAAAGAAAAATAAGAAAGAGAGGAGAGGGGGGGGAGGAAGACGCGCACGTGCGCAGAGAAGAAGAGAGAGAAGAGACACGCACTCACACACACACACACACACACACACACACACTCACGCGCGCTGCTTCACGCCTTGAGAGGGGGGAGAGAGAGAGAAAGGATGGCCGGAGTCTGTGCTCCCAAAAGCGCCTCGCTGAACTCGGACAAAACTCTCACCGAGAGCGAAGCGTAAACTCTCTGCGAGTCAAAATCCACACAAACGCACAAACGCGCACAAACGCGCACAAACGCACACAAACGCACGCACGCACACACAGCGGTATTTTGCAGGTATAGGGATGAAGGAGCGTGCACGTGCACACACACACACACACACACACGTTGACGAGAGTGCGTCTCCACGTGTTTGTGCGTCTGTGATTCGATCTTGTGTGTGTGTGTGTGTGTGTGTGTGTGTGTGTGTGCACTCTAGGTAGTTGTGTGTGCCAGCGAAGGGGAGAGGGTCTGCGTATCCACGTTATGGGTGCGTGTCTCGAAGTGCAGGGCAGCGACGCCAGACGCGGGTCTGAGCAGCCACACGGACGATCCCCCTCGAGGAGGTGTTCTTCAGAAAGGGAGAGGAGAGAGAGAGAGAGAGGGGGGCAACAGCTGATGTGGCGCCAACCGCGTGCGGTGTCGGCGGTGGACGTGAGAGGCGAGAGGGAGAGAGAGACGGGAAGAGGGCGGTGGTCGTTGGCGGAGCTTCTGTGCTCGCACTGGTTGTCCGCCGCCACACACACACAAATGCATGATGTACAGCCAGTACAGAGAGTGTGTGTGCGTGTTTGTGTGTGGTACGTTGAAGGAAGGGAGGTGGGGGAGAGAGAGAGTGGATGAAGAGCAGGACACATAACGTGTGCGGTGAAGCGAGTGGCAGAGACAGGAGGTGAGTCGGCGTCGACGTCGCGGCGGCGGTGCGCGAAGGCGGACAAGCGCAACGTCGTCGTCGTAAGAGAGCACAGCGTATCGGAGGTGAAGAAGAAGAGAGAGAGGTGATGTGACGAGAACAGAACCGGTGACCAACCGCACACACACACAGACACGCGCGCACGACTTGCCACACAGCTACGGGGGCAGGCGCGACACACACACACACACACACACCAGACAGCGCGTACACGCTGCTTCACCCCTCTCCTCCTTCCTTGTCAGAGTGGCCGTGCTACTCAGCTGAGGAAGACGGCGCCTTGGGCACAGCAGCCCTCTTGGACAGCCCCAACCACCGCCGCAGCACCTGAGCTGGAAGCAGCAACACCGGCGCCGCCGCCACGCAGAGGCGCAGCTGCGGTGCCATCAGCGGGTACATACACGCGTTGGCCACAACGTAGTTTAGCACCAGTCGCGGAGAGAGCTGCACGCCGTAGATGTATGGGCCAACGTTCAGCACGCGCTCCGCCGGCACACCGACGGCGGCCAGCCAGCTGCCGACGTCCCCGACACCCAACAAGTGCGTGTGCAGCAGGTACGTGAGGGAGAGGTTCATGAACTCGCCAAGTACGTAGTGGAGTGTGGTGGCGAGGACACCGTGTTGCAGCACCAAGCGGTTGAAGCGGCCGGGCAGCGGCGCCGACGTCGGCGCCGTGGCGGCGGACCGCGTCGAGCCACTGGAAGGACGAGGGCCACCGAGGCGCGGCGCCGACGCCGTGGCAGCGCTGGCGCCACTCGCGGCAGGCGAGCGCGGACGAGCGCGGCGCACTTGTGCGGCCGGCCGACCGGACGCGGCCCGCAGCGCCACCGGCGCGTGGGACACCGGCGTTGGCCACGTCAGGCCCGCACGGCAACTGAGACGGCGCATGCCAAGTTCTTTGTGCCTCCGTCGACGACGGTGTGTGTAAGTGTGTGTGTGTGTGTGTGTGTGTGTATGGGTGGTTGTAGGACGCGAGGGTGGCCAGTGTGCCCTGCAAGCAAGATGAAGTGGACATGCAGCGCAGAGGGAGAAGAAGAGAGACGGCCGTGGAAGATGAAGAGCGCCGGCGGTGCGTGGTGTCGCCCTCCCTTCCATCTCCCCTGCCCCTCCTCCCGCTCCCCGGAGTGTCAGCAGCGCTGGTGCGCTGAGAGGGGTGCTGCACGTCTGTGAGCCACACAACGCGAAGCACACAAAGATACTCGACCGTCTCGTGCAAGGAGAAGGAGGCCGCACTTCGCTTGTCTGTGGCGTACACACGCACACGCAGTCCAGACACACAACTTTGCAGTAGAAACACGAACACACACCCACGCACACACACACACACACACACACATCTCAGAGAAGACACACGCACACACACACACACACACACACACACGGCGGGAGAGGCCCATCGCTGGAGGGAGGTGGAGGTGGAGGACGAGCTGCCCGGCACAAGCGCTCATGTCTCCCTCGCCCCTCTGCCCTCTCTGTCCTCTCTGTCCTCAGCGTCAGCGCCGCTGTCGGTGTTGGTGGTGGAGGAGGCGGACGACGAGGAGGAGGACCGCGCGTTGTCTGGCGTCGTCACCGTGTCCTCGGCGAAGCTGTCTTCAGTGAACAAGTCACCGTCTGATTGATCGCCGTCTGCCGTCCTCGTGCGCTCCTCCATCTCCGCGAGGCTCGGCCCCTCCTCCGGCTCCCCGTACAGCACCGCGCGCACGCCGTTGAGCACGGGCCGCAGCACAGCGAGGCGCGGGAGCGTGTTGGGGAAGAGCACGACACGGTCTTTGCAGTTCTCCACGGAGGAGGAGAGGAAGAACATCGGCTGATAGCGGACGAAGGCGTCGTGGATGACCAGCGAGCGCAGCATCAGCAGATCCACGAAGTGGCGATAGCGCAGCGTGTTGCGCAAGCCGTAGGCGGAGAGCTGCAGCCCCACGCCGCGCATGACCAGCACCTCCTCCACGTAGACCTGCGTCAGCGCCCCCGTCAGCCGCTTCGCCAGAAGGAGTGTGGAGAGCAGAAGCAGCACGCAGGTCACGCTGGAGTCGAACGCTGGAACACTCGTCACCTGTTGGTAGGAACCCAGCGGCGCATGCGGTGACCGGTGCAGCACCACCGCCGCCGCCTCCGGAGTGGACGACGCCGCGGCGCCGCGGGAGGGGCGGCGCATCGCACCACCGGAGACCACCGCCGACACGACAGACGTCAGCCACGACGGCGACCGACGCGCCTCGCTCTCATTGAACCGCGAGACAACCACGAGGAAGCACGCGAGCGCCACCGCCAGCAGCACCATGTCCGCGGCGCCGAACAGACGCACAAACACAACCCGCCACGACGCGGGGCAGTGGCCGAGCGTGGCCGCGGCCGCGGTGCACGTGTTCGCTCCTGCAGAGCTCGCCGTACCGGCCGTGGATGTCGGGCTGAAGAGGCGGCTCGTGCTCGTGGCGTGCGTCGGCGACAGCGGTGTCCCCTGCGCCGCGGCCAGTGCGTGGGGTGCGGTGTGCTGCTCCTCGGCCAGGAGGCCGCCCTCCTGGCGACACACTCTATAGGCGCGCAGCGCTTTGCTGTAGTCGAGCTGCTCGAGCCGGACAACAGCGCCGGTGTTCGTCACGTGATCGGCAACGCGGACTGTTCTCTTGGGGGCGATGGCGCACGCCACACTGCCACTGCTGCCGGCGGCGGCGTAGACGTTCAGGCCGGGAGAGGCGAGCTCCACCGCACCGCCAGGCGCGCTGCACCTCGGCGACAGCACCGGTGAGGCGGCGGCGGCGGCGTTGAACAGCCGCGGGCGTTGAGGAGCGGTGCCGCGCCGCGACGCGCCGTCCGCCACTGCGCTACCGGCGCTGCTGCCGCGCTGCGATGGATGCTTCGCTGTGTGGGCTGCTGCGGTGCCATCCGGGTAGAGGAGCGGGTCCGGGACGACTTTGGAGCGCCGCGGCTGCATCTGGACGCAGCTGCAGCGCCGCCAGCGAGTCGAACAAAGCAGTTGTGTGTGTGTGTGTGTGTGAGGGAGGGAAGTCGAGTGTGGTGATAGTGTTGGTGGTGTGTGTGTGTGTGTGTGTGTGTGTGCCTGACGTGTGTCTCCCCCGTCTACGAGTGTTCGGGGGAGAGGAGAGGGGAGGGGATGGGAGACAACACGGAGGCTGCACTGCATGAATAGTGAAGTGTGTGTGTGCGCGCGTGGAGAGAGAGCAAGTTGAAGTTGGTGGTGCATGTCAGGCCCTCCCACCAATGCGCAGAGAGAGAGAGAGAGACGGAGAAGAGCAGACGCAGTGCCACCGTCGTGCCGCAGCCCCCTCTCTGACCCTCCGGCAGCGGCAGGCAGCCGCCGATAGGAGGACAGAGAGAGAACAGGAACACGTGAGACGGTGCGGTCGTCTTCACACACACACACGCATACATACATACATACATGTGAGTGGAGCTGTGTACTCGGGTGGCAAACTTGAGCATGTCGTAGCAGCGCCATCGGCAACGCCGGTGTCATCGTGCTGACGGAGGAGGAGAAGAGGGACGGCACCGGTGGGATGCGCCGCCTCAGCAGACATGAGAAGCTCCACGGCCACTCGCTCACCGACGGCGGTGCGTGTTCTCTCCCTCCCTCCCTCACACACACACACACACACACACACATACGCACCGCGCAGCTCAGTCCACGCGCTCGTGGAAGGGTGCGTGCAAGAAGGTGTGCAGCCGCGCGGCGTCCTCGTCCCCCATCACAGCCGCCAGCGACGCCTGTGAGATCGTGGCGAGTCCGATCAGCGAGCCACAGAGCTGCATGACGCGCGGTGCGTTCTGCGGCGTCACCCCGGGAAAGCGCGAGAGCACCCGCGCCGCGTAGTACGCCGTCTCCCGCTCCGCCGCCGCCGCCGCCACGCCGCCGAGGTCGGCTGCGCTGCCGGGGTCCACTGCGGCGCCGGTCAGCGCCGGGTCGGCGGGGTCGACGTTGGCCGTGGCCACCGTCTTCTTGAGGAGCACGAGCATGCCGGCCGCGTGGGCGGAGCTGCGAGCCCAGATGTAGCAGACGCGTGGGTAGGCCGCCGCGAGTCGTGCCAGCTTGGCGTAGACGATGTACTGCGAGAGACGGAGCGGCATGCCGCGATGGAACTCGATGAGGCACAGCGGGTGGGCGTAGCGGCGGGAGAGCGCGGCGAGTTGGTGCTGGATGCGTCCCGACATGATGGACTGGACGAAGTCTGCGACGCTCTTGCGCTCTACCGCGTACTCGGCGGAGAGCACGTAGTCTGCCGTCGCGAGGGTGAGGGGGACCAGTCCCATCCCCCGGCGGTACAGGTCGTACGGCAGCGACGCACGGAACTCACGCTCGTCGAAGAGAAGGCACGGCGGGGCAGCAGCAGCAGCAGCGGCAGTGGTGGTGTCGCCGCGTATAGACGCACCGGCGAGCCGTGGAACGGCGGTGCCGCGCCGCTGCCCGGTGCGGCGCTGCCCGAGCGGCAACCCGCTCTCCAGCGCCGCCTCCGTCTCACGGAGCGAGCTCTGATCCACGAGCAGCGTCCCCGTGAGTGTTGCCTTGGCGTGAGCGAGGCCTTCGAAGGCGAGCTGCTCGGCCTGCACCGCCTTCGCAAAGTCCCCCTCCGCGAGGGCGGTCGTGACGAGCTGCACCCTCAGCCCCGCCAGCCGCGCCGCCGGGAGCTCGTCCTGCGCCATCTCCAGTTGGCGGAGGAGCGGGAGATGCTGCCGCGCCAGCAGCACACGCTCGACGCGCAGCGGTGCGCCGACACTGTCGCTCGCCTCCACCGCGGCGGCGCTCTCGGCACCGGACACCGGAGCGTACGTCGCCGTCGTCGCGGGCGGTGGTGGCGGTGACGGTGCTGTGGAAACGGTGACGTGCAGCGCCTCGTGCGAGCCCTCCAGCAGCATCGTGAGCTCTGTCGCCGACAGCGGCGCCGCGTCAAGCACCAGCACACGCGGTGCACGCGTTGCGGCAGCTGCGCCGCTGCTGGCGAGGAGAGGGTGCAGTGTCGCTGCACCGGGGCGCACCCTACCGAGCGTCAACAGAGGTGCGGCACCGCTGACGTGAGCGGCCGCGGGCGGAGCTGCCTCGACGGCGTCGGTGCCGGTGCTCTCCACTGGGGGGAGCTGCGAGAGGAGGGCGTGGTGAAGCGCCCCTGCGCCGAGGTCCGCCATGACTGCCGGGCTGCCCGCGTGCGACCGCCGCACACCCCGCGACGCGCTGCTCGGCGGGCGGTGCTGCTGCGCGGCGGTGTCGACCTCGTCCCTCGCCGTGCCGTCGTCCTCCTCCCCCTCACTCCCACTCGAGGCGTCCTCATCGTTCTCGCCCACGTCGAAGAGCGCCGCCGCCGCGCCGTCCCGCTGCTGCCGCTGCTGCTGCTGCTGCTGCTGCTCCGCGTACTCGTCCAGCTCCACGCCGTACCGCAGCTGGTACACATGTATGAAGCGGCGCAGCTGCAGCCGCCGGTACGCCTCCAGCGTGTTCGTGAGCCGCTCCGTGTAGCGCACCACATCACTGGCGCCGATGACGAGCAGCAGCAGCGTCGGGTGCGTCGTCGCCTCGGCGCCGCCCTCGCGGGCTGCACGGCGCAGCATGGTGCGACACCAGCTCTCCACAAGCTTCACGACCACCTCCACATCTGTCTCGTGCTCCTCCGTGTTGGGAACGACTCGCGGCACCGCCGCCGCCGCTGCGGTGGGGCACGCCGGCACACGCACCGCCTCCTCAGCACCACCGCCGCCGCCGCCGCCCTCCTCGTCGCTGCCGCTCTCCACGACGACGACCGCGCGACGTGGCGGCGCCGCTGCGGCAGCGCTGCTGTGGTCGTAGACGACAGTGCCGATGCGGTGTGTGGCGACCGTGGCCACGTCGTGGAAGTGCGACGAGAGTGTCCACAGCGCCGCGGGCGGTGCGGCACCGGTGCCGTAGACGCTGCGCCGTGGCAGCCGCCGCTCGAGCACCGACTCCAGCTGCAGCAGGAAGGCGTACGCCGTGCCGCGCGTGGCGCGGCGCAGTCGCCGCACGTCAATCAGGCTCTCCGTGAGCAGCCGGTAGCGCCAGCCCGGGTCGTGCCGGCGCACGGCATCGCGCAGATCCGCGTCGAGATCGGAGAAGCGCGTGGAGAGCACGGTGGATTCATCGATGCAGCAGAAGAGGATACCCTTGCGGTCCTGCTCTGTCGTCCCCCGCCACGCGTGGCGCACGTACGACGCGGCGCGACGCGGTGCGGCAACACCGCCGCGGGAGTGCGCAGAGTAGTCCAAATGTCCGTTCGTCGTCTGCGCAGCGAGTCGGGCGCGTGGCCGGAAGCGCTGCGCCTCGTCGTCGTCGTCATCGGCAGCGGTGGTCCCCGCCGCCGCGGCTCTGCCGTACTGCGCGTGCAGCTGCTGCTGCTCCAACCGCTGCAGCTCCTGCAGCGTCTCCACCGCGATCTTTGCAAGAAGGCCGTCGAGCGCCATCACACTCGGCGCCACCGGCGCCACGACGCGGTCCACCACCAGCGCCGGCCGCTCGCCGCCGCCGCCGCCGATCCTCTCGAAGTGCTGCACGAGCTCGAGGCGGAAGCGTGGGAACAGTTGAACATCGCCGACGTGCAGCTGCTGCACGAACCGCTCCGCCCCGACGTGGTGGCGCTGGACGAGCGTCTGCAGGAGCAGCGGCGCATCAGAGAGGAGGATCAACGGCGGCGGCAACGCGGCCTCGCCGCCACCTCTCGTGCCGCGGCCGCTGCGGAGGAGGAGCTCAGCGCAGAAGGCGGTCTGCGGCGCGAGCGCGTCGTGCAGACGACCGCCGCCGAGCAGCGATTGCGGTAGCGCCAAGACCGCCATGCCGACCAGCTCGACGGCGAGGCGGCGGTGCAGGAGATCGGCGCACAAGACGCGGCTCGTCAGCACCACCACCGCCCCACGCTGATAGGCGGCGCAGCGCTCCTTCGTCCCGGTGCCCTCCTCCACAGCGACCACCGCCGGCGCCTGCGCGTGCTTCCGCCTGAGGTGTCGCCCGATGGCCGTGGCGAAGCGTGTCATGGCGCCGGGCGTGAGACGGTCGGGGACGACGACGCAGTAGATGCGGCAGTGGCCCTTCTGCGCGACGGTGCGCTCGTGGAGCAGCTGTGCGATGACGCCCTCCACATCGAAGCCGATGCTGAGGACGCACAGCTGCACACTCGGGTTGTCCGGCATCTCGCGAGCTGAGACGGCGGCGATGAAGTCCGCGCATCTGCCGAAGGCGGGTAACGTTGTCGCCTCGCCCATCACACCGTCGCCGGAGAGGACGTGTGCAGTCTATGTGCCACGCGGGTGGTGCGCACGAGACGGCGCGGCTGCAAGACGACACACACACACACAAACGCAAACAGGCGCAGGTGCATCAATCGACGTGGGGCGGGAGGGGACAGAGAAGGAGGGAGTGAGATGGTGGAGATGAGGAGAAGCGAGTTTTGGGGCAGTGCTGTGCTGTCCCGGCACGTCAGAGGCGGACACGACGTGGCATCGCGGTGGTGCTGTCGCGCACGCACAGCAGACACGTCACGACCGGCGCGCACCACGGCTCATCCACAACGCCGTCGCCGCTGTGCGTTCGCCGCCGTTTTTTTTTGCATGGGACACATGTGCACCAGCCGAACACACAGACAGACAGACAGACAGACAGACACGTGTCGAAGCACGGCGCCTCTCGACCCTGCGAGTCTGTGAGAGCGAGAGAGACAGACAGACAGACGAAAGACAAACAGAGAGAGAAGGAGGAGAGAGAGGAGGGGGTGGGGGCGCCGTTGAGCAACACTCGCGGAGTGAGCAGCTGCACACCGCCTCAGCGCCTCCTCCTCCGCGAGTCGGTCAGTCCGCTCGTGCTGCAGTGGTTTTCTGCGGCCGTTACGGAGAGATGGGACTGCGGCGGCCGAAGTGCACGAGAGGGAGGCAACGTCACCCACACACACACACACACAGAGAGAGAGAGAGAGACACACACACAGACACAGACACAGACACAGACACAGACACACAGAGAGGTGAAGCGACATCAGGAAGACAGCAGTGCTTTGGTTTAATAAAGAGAAAGAAAGAGAGAGTGTGTGTGTGCCTGTGGGAAGACAGCGATAAGCACCCGCGCACGCCACAGATAAGCGTGCACACACACACACACACACACACACACATGTACATCATAACGGACAAGAAGAAGCAGCAGCAGCAGCCACCAAGACAGAGAGAGACTAACAGGCGCATCCACACGCACCTCTTCCTCCCTCCCCTTCCCCTGTGTCACGGCTGCTGTCGCTAGAGCAGGTTCTCGGCGCGCATCAGCACGTACTCGAAGTCGCGGAAGGTGAGCTGCTGCTCCTCCTCCTGCACCGGCACCTTGGACAGCAGCTGCGGCTCGACGCTGCGCTTGCGGATGCGCATGTCGCGTTGGAGCTCGCCGAGACGCTGGAAGGAGAGCGGGTGGCCGAAGCCCTCCCAGGAGAGGATGAGGTGCCGCACGTCCTTCCAGCTGACGTGGCCGCACCCCGTCACGTCCAGACGGCGGAACAGCGAGAGATGACTCGGGTCTGCGAACACGGCGCCCTCGAGCACCGGCGCGACGGACAAGACCTGCCGCGAGTCCACTTCGATGAGCGGCACCGGCGCCGCCGCGACTGCGATGTGATAGCGCCCGCTCCCGAGAGCCGCCATGACCACCGCGTGCTGCGGCCGCTGCGCCACCTCGACCACGACGTGATCGCGCACCGTACATTGCTCTGTCGCGTACTCGCGCGCCAGCTGGTGCGACGCGCGGCGGCGGTGCGGCCGCGCATCGCCGTCGTCGATGGTGTGGTAGACGTGCACGTCGCTGTGCAGCACGCCCTTGTCCACGCCGCCGTCGGCGTCGTAGCGGATGGTGTAGGCGACGTCGAAGCTGACGGCGATCACCGTGCCAATGTGCAGCACCGACACGCACCCGAACCGGCGCGCGATGACGCGGGCGCCGACCCGCAGCGGCGGCACCGGACCGTGGAGGGCGAGCGGCGGTGGAAGCTGTAGGTCCGCGAGCGTGTACAGCACCTCGCGCGGCTCCTCGACGACCACGCCCGCACCCGGCGATGCTGCGTCGTCGCCGGTGGTGCCGGCAGCGGCGGCGGCGGCGGCAGCGGCGGCCACAGCGAGCGCGCTCAGCGGCACGAAGCCAGTGGCCGTGGGCGACGAGGTGGGCGGCGCGTCCACGAGTGTGAGACGCGCCGACGATGTCCCATCCTTCGCGGTGAGGGGATGCGGCGACGGCGCGTACGAGGCGCGTCGGCGGGCGCGTGTGAGTGACGGCTTACTGGTCCCGGGCAGCGCTGTGGCGAGGGTGCCGGAGGCGACCAGGGCCGACGCCGACTGCGTCATGGAGTTGGAGCTCAGCATGCTGGCACGGCGGCCGCCCCAGCCCGGCCGCGCCATCGCGCGCTGGAAGAAGCGCTCCAACGCGTGCCGCACGCGGTGGCTGTGGTTCTCACGGTGTATGCGGCGCAGACACGCGGGGTCGACCACGCCGGCGGCAGGGTTGTCGTGGTGGTACGACAGGTGCGGCGCGCACAGCACTCGCTCGAGGTGCAGGGGCTGCTGGCTCGGATACGGGGTCACGCTGTACAGTCCGTCCTCGGACACCCCCGACACCAGTCCGACGCTCGTGTGCCGCCCCAGAATGCTGAACACCTCCGAGGGGCGGTGAAGGCCGAAGGGCAGCACGTTCAGGTAGTGGAAGACGCGCTGCGCCACGCGGGAGTTGACGGGCGTGCACACGAAGAAGAGGCGCGGGTCGACGACGGGCGGCGGGCACACCGACTCCTGCCCAGAGTCGCGCCGCAACGTCCTGTTCGAGGCCGCGGCGGGGCCGCCCATGTCGAGGCGCGGCCCCGTCACGTTCTCAGAGAGGATCACCTCCGTCTCCTCGCACTCGTACGCCTCCATCGCCACCGCGTCCACCGACTCGCCGCCCTGCAGCGCGCCGCTCGACGCGCGTCGGTGCACCACCACATCGACGATGACGCCGACATCAGACACGGCGCTGGCCAACATGCGCGCTCGCCCCCCCCCCCCGCCTACTCAGCAAGTCAGACCTCCGCGTGTGTGTGTGTGTGTGTGGTGACGGAGGCGCGGGTCACGCGTGGGATGTGGAGTGGAGATCTGCCGATGAAGGTGTCGATCCGTGAGAGTGCGTCTCACAAGTTGTAACGGAGAGAGAGAGAGGAGAGAAGAGAGAGACGCACCACGTCTGCGAAGGAGAGGGAGGAGAGCGGGGGCGAGAGGAAGAAGCGGTTGGTGAGTAGTACAGGGAGAGACATGTGTGCGTGTGTGTACGTGTGTACGTGTGTACGTGTGTAGGGACCGCATGGTGGCAGCGACGACACTACGCGGATCTGCTGACTACCGCGGCTCTCTCTCTCACGCTCCATCTCAGCACCGCGATCAGGCAGCGCTGCCACACGCTTCTCTCTCGAGTGTTCTCAGCGACACAAATACACACACACACACACACACCACACATGTGCAGTGATGTGAGAGAGAGAGAGAGGAGGCGCTTGTCCAGTGTGTGTATGTATGTTTGTGTGCGAGTGTGTCATGCATCGAGGAGCTGTGTGTGTGTGTGTCTAGATGGAATCGTACAAGAGAAGAAGAGCCAACAAACAACAACAAACAACAAAAAAAACGGCTGCTGCGGCACCGGCGAGAGACGTGGAGAGTCGTGAAGTGATCGTCCACGTGAGGGACGCACGACCATCGAGATGGTGGCGGTGGTGATGGTGTTGGTGATGGCGCTCGCCCACGTAGCAGGAGCGTGTCTGCTCCCCTCACCCACCTCTGCGTCAGACTTGAGTGTGCGACTTGAGTTCGGGCTGAACGCTGATGTCCGCCGCCACGCAGAGCACCTCTCGACGTGCACCGGAAGTTCGTCTGTTTGTGCGGCAGCGAAACAAAAGAAGAAAAGAAGAGAAGAAAAGAAAGAAGAGAGAGAGAGAGTGCACCGCTCCTCCACCGCTGAGTGTGTGTGTGCGCACATGTGTGTGTGTGTGTGTGTGTGTGTGTGTGTGGCAGGCACCTTCCTCACCACCACGCGGAGGAGGACTCCAACCGTGGTAGAGCCGCGACGCCAACACAACACAACACAACACACACACGCATGCATGCACGCGAAGAGAAGAGGAAGCGGAGGAGAAGGAGCGTCTATCTAGCGTGAAAGGAGAGAGAGAGCCGCCTGCTCACAGCAGATGCGGGCGGCTCTGCTGCCGAGCGAAGGTTGTCGCGGCGGTCCCGCGCGTCTTGGGCGTGGCGGCACGCGCAGGCGGCCTCTCCCGCGCCGCCGTGGCGGGCCGTCGCCGCTGCACACTCGCGCGCACTGCGCCACTCGCAGCGTCGGTGTCCTCGTTGCTGTTGCGCGTTGTGCAACCGCTGGTCCGGGACCCGATGCTGCTGCGGCACTTCGGGCTGCTGGCGCCGGACGTGAGCACCGGACGTCGGCCGCTCTGCGCGACCGTCCCCGTGACGACGGCCGCCGCCGTGGCCGCTGTCGAGACGCTGGTGACGAGGTACGGCCGCGGTGTGCGCGGCGTGGCCACGACGGGGGCGGGGGTGGCGGTGGAGGAGGAGGTGCGGTGCAGCGCTGCGCCGACAACCTTGCGCCGCGCCCCACCAACGAGCGTCGGCGCCGGGTCCACCGTTCGCCGGGCGCCGGCGGAGGACTGCCACACGCGCTCGCGGCCCGCGTGGCTCGCCTGCCGCTCGAAGTTCCGCTGCGCAGTGCCGCTGCGCGAGAGCGCCGTCGGCGTCGGCACACGTCGCAGCGGTGAGGCACCAGCGACGCGGTGGCTGTTGTGCTCTGCACGGCGCGCACTGCTGGGCTGCGCTCCGGCTCCAGGCTGCGGCCGCGGCAGAGGTGGGACGCGCGGAGCGACACCGGCGTGCTCGCCGGCGCGGCGAGGGAGATGCGTGCCCGTGGCGGTGCGCGCGAAGGCGCCTGCGACAGGGCGGGGCGGCGCGGCGCCTCCGACCACCGCCGCGGAGACTGTGCGAGTGAAGGCGGCGTGCACCGTGGCGGAGCGGGTGAAGGACGATGCCGAGGCCGTGCGGAGGAGCGCCGTCGATGGCGGCAGCGGCCGCTTCAGCGGCGACGCGTGGAGCGACGCCGCACCGCCGTAGCCGGAGTAGGTGCGCTCCAGCCCGGCCGCCGCACCGCGGGGGCTGTGGCACGTCACCCCGCCGTAGGAAGAGCCGCTGCGCACCAGAGTCGACGACTCGGTGCGCTGCAGACGTCCGCGCCCCGTGAGGTTGCGGGTGGGGTGCTGGTGGCGCAGCGGCCCCCTGTCGAGCGTGTGCGCCGTGCTGCTGTTCGTCCGCGCGAAGCCGGGGCGGCCGGCGAACGAGGACGAGTTGGTGCGTGTGAGCTGCGCCGTGGACGAGTTGGTGCGCGCCAGCACACCGGTGCGGGAGGGCACCCGCTGAAGGTGTTGCACCCGCGACGCGGTGCGCTGCAGCGGCGTCGTCGTGCGCGAGTCCTGCCGCGCCAGGCGCTGCCGCCCGTCGCCGCACAGCGCGCGACCGGCCGTGCGCGTGGCGAGCCCGACCTGCTGGCGCCGCTGCTGACCGTGCGCCGTGTCCGCCGGTCTCGCATGCGCGCTGAACTGGCTGGGCAGTTCACTCATGAACGCAGACTCGTGCTGCTGCCCGCTGCGACGCACCTGTGAGCCGCCCGCCGCGCCACCACCGCCGTACAGATGCGGGGCATGTATCTCGCGGAGACTACCTCGCGTGGTCGTGGTCGTGCGGCGGCCGCTGGAGCCCCGGAGCTGCAGTGTGGCGCGTGCGCTCGACATGTCCAGCATCCGCGTCGGCGTGATGTCACCCCAGCCACTTGTGCGGCGGCTGCTGCGCGCGAACGGCGAGTCGCCGGGGCCGCTGGCCGACGGCGGGGTGTGGGGCAGCACACCGCGCGGGGTGCGCGGTCCGCTCCTGCCGTGGCCACCGGTTGTGGTGGCGGCGAGTCGGTCACCGCGCCGCACGCCGCCGCCGAGCTCCACCACGACGCAGCTGCTGCCGGCGCCGCTGTTGCCGCCGCCGTCGCTGCAGTTGTCCTCGTCTGTGGCGGGCGAGACGGTCACGAGCACGTCCGACTCGCGAGGGAAGAACATCTGCGTGGCGCCGGTGGTGGTGTGGTCGTCCAGGAACTGGCCGAAGGTGGGGAACCGTGGCGCCGGGCTGGCGCTGCGGCCCGAGCCGCTGGAGGCCGGGCTGAGACTGCGGCCCAGGCAGCACGGCTGACCTCGCGGGCTCGCGGTGCATGACGGCGCCGCCGCCACCGCGGGAGCGTTCGTGTCCGCCTCCGCAGCGGCAGCGGCGGTGTCGACGGCGTGCGGGCCGATGTGCTGGAGAGGCAGCGCCTCACGTTGGAACACTGCCCGGCCGCTCGGTCGCGTGTGCGGCGACGCGACCTCCGCCGCGGCGGCGGTGGTGGCGACAACGTGGCGCGACGTGTCTCCGCGCGTGTGCGCGTGGTGCGTGCCGGCGCCGTAGACGTCGGCGACCGCGGCGCAGCGGTCCTCCGGCAGCGGCGATGTGCGGTGGGCGGCGTCTCCCACGGCGCACGGCGACTGCGACTGCGCTCGCTCGCCCGCTCCAGCAGCGCTGCCCTCGGCGTCCCCTCGCACACGCCACGCCGCCTCCGGAGAGTACTCCACAACGCGGACGGCCTCCTCCGTGCGGCGCAGCATCTCCGACCCGCCGGTGCGGCGCGGCACCTCCACTTCGTTCTCCTTGTCGACGCCGCGCACGTCGGCCCCGGCGCCGCCGCCGGCCGTGGAGGAGGACCGCCGCGCCGTGCGGAGCAGCGACGCGTGCTTGGGGTGTGTGTACGGCGACGGCCGCCGTGCGTTGCTGTGGCTCTGCGAGACCTGCGCGAGACGCGCGCCGCCGCGCTCGCCGGACAGGCGCGAGCTCGTGCGCGCCTTGGAGACGAGGCTCGCGGGTGGTGTCTGCGAGGCGGGGCGCGAGTGTGAGCCGGCGGCCCCGCTGCCGGCGCGCTCGGCGAGTACGGCGGAAGGCCGCGGGGTGACGGCGTGGTACTGCTGCAGTGCGAAGCGGAACATCGACCGCATCAGCCGCTGCCCGCGCGGGTCGCAGTACTCCACGATCGTCGTCACGAGCAGCGGCCCCGCCTGTGTCTTCTCCAGGAGCCACATGAGAGACTTGCGAGAGGTGTGGCACACGCAGCACGCCCACACCGGACCGCCGGCCGCCACCGGCTCACGGCATGGCGGACACGTCGCGTAGCCGCAGCGGTGGCACTGACTAGCCGCCTCCGCGCTGCCGCCGCCGCCGTCCTCCTCCTCCAGCGCGGAGAACCGCTTGGAGCACCGCTGGCACTGGAACTGCGCGAGGTCGCGGCCGGTCAGCCGCGCCGCCGGCGTGGGGAGCTGATCAGCGCGTCGACGCGGCGCCGATGTCTCGGGCACCGCTGCGGGGCGCTGCTCCCCGCCGCTGTTGAAGAGCACCGAGAAGCCCTTCTTGTCTTTGAACATGGAGAGCATCGCAGTCGTGTCGGTGGCCGTGGCGGCGTCACTGTCAGAGCGGCGGTGCGCACAGAGACACAGGCGAGGCAAGGGGGGGGGATGCTACAGACACCTTCTCACTCTCTGCTCTCGATGTGTGTATGAGTATGATTGTGTGTGTGTGTGTGTATGTGTATAGTGGAAGAAGAACAAGAGTGGGGATACACGCAGACGTGTGTGTGAAACACACGCGTCTGCACAACGAAGCGCGGCGTACTCGTGCGCTGCGGCGTCGCTGTCCTCGCGCGCGTGTGTCGAGCAACTGGCGACGGCGACCATCGTTCACCAACACGCGCACCGAGGGCGAGGGACGGCGAAGGCAGGAGAGAGAGAGAGGGAGAGGGGAGGAGGAGGGATGAGGGACGGAGGTGGAGATCATCATCAGCACCGAGACACGCCTTTGTGTGTGTGTGTGTGTGTGTGTGCGACACACCACAGCCCGGTGAAGGCGACGGTTGGCATCTCACCAGCAAAAGTAGAGCATCAGCACGCACACACACGCGCCGTCGCCGACTGC
This sequence comes from Novymonas esmeraldas, assembly GCA_019188245.1. NCBI lineage: Eukaryota > Euglenozoa > Kinetoplastea > Trypanosomatida > Trypanosomatidae > Novymonas > Novymonas esmeraldas. Next base: position 43,640 of record JAECZO010000021.1, on the reverse strand, counting down.
ACCGGTGTGCGACCTCCGCGGCGGCGGCGCTGCCGCTCCACAAAACACGTGACAGACGTGAGCGACGAGTTCAGATCACGATCCACACAGACAGACAGACAGACACAAACAGCGAGACACAGACACAGGCGGTGCGTGACCGGCTTGATGGCGGAGACGGCGAGACGATGCGAGTGCATGGGGATGGATGGGGATGGAAGGGGGGGACGACGAGGTGTCAGAACCACGTTCCCCACATGCACGAGCGACGGCCGAAGGTGCCGCCCGGGCGCACACCGAGCCGCTCGGCGAGGCCCATCAAGTAACTCTGAGGCGGGCGGTACGGCGCCGCCGGCGTGAGTCGCGCCCGCTCCGCCGTCCGCCGCGGCACCTGCAGCACCGGCGTCCACGTCCCCGCGCCGGCGTCCACGGCGTCGAGGCTCTTGAGGGATGGGCGGTGCTGATGAAGGTGCTCGAAGGGCCGCGTCAGCTCGTTGGCGGGGCGGTTGGGGCGGAAGAAGAAGACGAGGGAGAAGTCGCCGTCCGGCGAGGCGGCGGCGGCGCGGTGGAGGGACGAGCCGGTCGTCGTGTCCACCAGTGCGGCGCTGAAGTGCGCGGCGAGGCAGAGCAGCCGCAGATCGCCGGACGTGCACACGTCCACCTGCTTGATCGGCGCCAGACGGTGGTGGATGCGGCCGTAGTACTGCAAGGACACTGTGTCCGCCACCGGGTAGGCTGTGAAGCCCGGCGGGCACGCGTGCGCGGCCGCGCCGCCCACGAGGTACACCATCCCCGGCAGCACGCGCAGCCGCTCCTCCGTGGGCACGTCGGGGTGCGCCGCCACCGTCAAACCGGGGACGTTCGTCACTGCCGCGAGCGTCAGAAGCTGCTCCAGGTTCGGAGCGAGGTGCATGTGCAGCTGCGTGCTGTCGTGGTTCACCACCTCCCACGGCAACTTGTTGTACGCCACGAGCGAGGGGTACTTGATGCTCATGCGGAAGCTGCGGCCCCACACGCCGCTGGTACACCGCAGCATCGCGTGACAGCCGCTGCACTCCACTACTGCAGATGCGGAGGAGGAGGAGAAGGGAGGAGGAAGTGAAGTAGCGGCGCGACGATGTGCGATAAGATGCGGTGCGGCGGCGTTAGCACGCACCGTCGCCAGCCAACCCGCGCATGAGGAGACGAAGGTGGAGCGAGTGAGAGAGAGACGAGGAGATGAAGAGTGAGAGAGTGCGAGCTAGACGCCACACGCGTGTATTTGTTTGTGTGTGTGTGTGTGTGTGTGTCGACGTGCTCGGTCAAAGGGTGGTGCTCGCGTCCGTGTCGGTGGCGGTGGAGGAGGCAGTTGCGGTGCACCGCCACCAACGTCATCAGCAGAGAGCTGCGGCGAGGAAAGCGGACACACACACACACACATACACGGTAGGGAGCAGGCACGACACTGCCTCGCCGTCCTTTGCGCTCGCACACGGCCCTCGTACAGGGTGGGCGCAGCACCAGAGCCGATGGAGAGAGGAGGTGTGTTTGTGTGTGCGACACGCAGCACATCTATGAAACACGCGATACACACACGTACACATACATGGAGACACACCGGGAGGCGAGAGGAGGGGAAGGGAAGGGAGAGAGGCGACGCGAGTGTGGCGCAGCCTCACTGCGACGCGAGTTGGTCGCAAGAGCGCTGGCGCACCGCATCCGCGTCGACGGAGAGGTCCATCTGCGGCGCAACAGACGTCGAGGCGGACGACGGCGGGTCGCAGGCGCCGGAGAGGATGTCCTCGATCAGCTGCATCGGCGGGCTCTCGGGACCCGGGCTCAGCCCGCGATAGCTGCCGGAGCGACGCGCCACCGCTGCCGCAGCGCGCTCGCGCTCCCGCCGGCGGCGCGTCAGCAGGTCGATCACGGCGCGGTGTCGGACCAGCGTGTCGCGCAGGTGCAGGACGGTGCGCCGCAGCGTATCGCTCTCATCCCTCACGTCGTTCAGCTCCGCCAGCGTGTCGCGTAGGTGCAGCGTCTGGCGCTCCAGCTGGTTGCGCAGCACCTCCTCCTGCGGGACGGGCCTCGTCAGCGCCTCCGCCTGCCGCAGCCCCGCCTCCGCCTCGCGGAGCTCCGCCGTGAGGGCGCTGTTCTCCGCGACGAGGCGGTCGACGTGCTCGCCCACCTCCGCCCTCGCGGCGCGCTCCCGCTTCGCGCTCTCGCGGTGCTTCGCAGCCTTGGCGTGCGCCTCGGTGAGCTGCCGCCGCAGCGCTGTGTTCTCCTGCGAGAGCTGCTCGAGCAGAGCGATGGTGTCCGCCATGTCCTGCCTGTACAACTCGGGCACCGTCGCCGCCGGTGCGGACACGGCGCCCTCGCGCTCCAGCGTGGCTCCCGCAGCCGCGTCGTTCAGGAGATCCGCCATCACTCGCTCCTCTGCGGCGCACATCTCCGCTAACAGGTTCGCCGCGCGGGTGCACATGTGCCGCTGCTGCGCCGCCGTCCACGCGTTCACGTCGCTCGTCGCCGGGTCGAGCGACCGCAGCAGCCGCAGCAGCCCATGTGTCAGCCGTGTCGCGGACGGCACGCGCTCAGCCGCCGCCTCAGCGCCGTCCGCGCCGTCCGCGGCGCACGCCCCACGGCGATCCGGCGCGCGGACGTCCTCGAACGTCTCCAGCCGCTGCAGCGTGCACTGCCGCCGCTCGACGAGGTACACGATCCACTTCAGCAGCTGCGCCGTCCAGAACGGACTTGCAGGAGCGTGCACCAGCTCCGCCGCGCTCGGCGCCAGGAGCGGCGACGGCGACGTCCGCCGCGTCGAGCGGTGCAGCTTCTCCGGTGTACCCGCCCGCTCCGGCAGGTCGCGGCGCGTGGGTTGCAGCGCAGCAGCACGCGGCGTCTGCTCTCTCTCCTCCGCCCTATCGGCCAGCAGATCGGCGAGGTCGTCCATCTCTCGCATGAGTTGTGCGTACGTGACAGTGGGCACCGGCGATGCGCTCGCCGCTCCTGAGTTCAGCAGCGGCACGTGCGACGACGGCGGCGGCGACACGGACACCGACGACGAGCGCGTTGTGGGCACGTGTGGCAGCTGTCGTGTCAGCAGCAGGCTCGCCACCGCCGGCGTCGGCGCAGCATCGGCGGAGCCCGGACGTGGCCCGGGGGAGGGCGTGGCGGCGGTGTGGCGCTGCGGCGAGGAGGCGCGCAGCAGCGCGAGAAGGTTGTGGCACTCGTCGCGGAAGGCGCACAAGTTCGGCGCCGCCTCGGACACCGAGACGACGTCTGACTCGACGTCCACGACATCTGCCCCCGCCTCCGCCACCGCGCGACCGGCGCGACGTGCGTGATGCACTGACGGCACGGCCGACGTGAGGGTGCGAACATTGTGTATGTCGCTGAAGTGCGAGTACGCGTGGGCCGTGGTGGACGCCGCCGCCGCTGGCGTCCTGGCCGTTGTCACAGCCACGGGTGGTGCGTAGAGCAACGCGTTGACGCGGGTGGGCTGCGGCGCCGCCGCGCTCACGTCGCTGCGCAGCGCCGCCGAGACGACTCCGACGTCCGGCGCCGGCCATCCCGTGCCGCTGCGCGACACGGAGAAGGAGGAGAGATGCGGGTGCGCCGCATGATCCACCGCGGCGGTGCCACCGCTGCTGTGCGCTGGCGACCCGTGCCCCTTGACCGGGGCCACGGAGAGCGGCGTGTACGTCGGGTAGCTGTGGAGCGAGAAGGGCGTCGAGTACTGCGGCGACGCCATCGCAGCGGCCCCGAGTGCGCCTCCCCCACGACACCGTCAAAGAAGCTCTGTGTGCGTCTGTGTGTGCGTTTGTGTGTCTGTGTGTGTGTGTGTCAGTCGGCGGGTGGTGTTGGCGCCTCTGTCGTGGTGGCGCATGACCGCAGAGAGACGGAGAGAGAGAGAGCGGGAGAGGTAACTGTGTGTGTGTGTGTGAAGACAGTGGGTCATCGTGCGGCCGACGCTGCCCCACGACACAGCCGCGAGCGAGAGACAGCATCCATGCGAGGCAGTGGTAGTGCGGCGACTGACAGAGCACGTGCCGTGAGGGGCCACTGCCCCGCCTCTGGTCTTGACACCCAGGCGACGTCCGCGGCCGCATCGCGCACCCGCCGCGCCAGCCGGCGGTTCCACCCAAGCAGACACGCCACGGCACAGGAGGAGGGGAGAGGAGGGGAGAGGTGTGTGTGTACGTGATGGACTCTCGTCGACCATGTCGCACACGCTGTTGTTTCCATGTGCAGCAGGGCCAACTTGCATCCACACACACACACACACACACACACACATCTACGTGTGCGAGTGCGCCGGCGCTCTTCTGCCTCCCCCCCACACACACACCCCTTCCGCCCTCCACAGCTCTCCATCACTGTGGGGTCCATGCACGTGTCTGCAAGTATGTCCGCCTCCACTTGCGGCGCGGCGACGTCTACGAGGGACGCGAGGAGCGGCGGGCTGGCGATGGATGGGAGTGGTGTGCACCACTGAGGGCAGGCGTGAGAGTGAGCAAGAGAGAGAAGAAGGAGGAGGAGGAGGTCGACCTTGGATAGAAGATGGCGTCCCTCCTCCCCCCCCACTCCACCTCACCTCAGCGCGTGTCCGTCGCACATCGGCGCGTGCGAGTGCGCGCACCGTTGGGGCTGCCGCGCCATCAAAGGAGGGACCGCGAGAGAAGAAGCGAAGCGCACAGAGGGGAGAGGAGGGGAGGCGCAGACGACACATGCACATGCACAGGATGAAGGAGTGGGGAGTGCCGCACTCCGCGGAGAGGAGGAGGTGGTGGAAGGAGAGAGAGGAACAGAAGAGAAAGAAGAGATAAGCAGCGAGGAGACAGCGCGTGGCACTGTCGCCGCCATCACGTCGCCGCCTCCGCGTGATCCACCGTCGTCGCTGTCGTGTCGTGGTTGGTGAAGTCGTCGCGGTCCGCGACAGGCGGCTCCGTCTCACCCGGTGTTGCAGCCTGGTCGCCACCCAGAGCCGCTATGTCTTGAACGAAGCTGCTGGACATGCTCTGGTGCTCCGTCATCACCCGCTTCAGCTTCGGCCCCGTCGCGCACTTGATCTGCTTGCCGACGGCGGGGCGGAGGAGACGCAGCAGCTGCTTGATCTGGCCCGACTTGATGCCCTGAAGCACATCCTCGCGACACGCGAAGAAGACAAAGCACAACATCGTCCTCCCGCCATGCGAGAGCCGTGCCAGCTCTGCCTCCGTCGTGGCAGCGGCAGGTGACGGGGGCGTGGAGGACAGCGCGGCCTCAAAGCTGAAGGGAGCAGAGGTGTCGTCGGCGTCGCCAGGCGCGGCCGCGTCCACGTGCGTGCGCTTGCCGCCGCCGCTGTCAGCGCCGAGCACGTGCATCACCACGTGTCGCACCATCCCAACGCGCGCCTCGAAGAGCTCGCGCACCTGCGACTGTGTTGTGTCTTGATCGAGATTGCGCATGAACCAGCAGAGCTCGCTGTAGCGCCGCGTGCGCTCCTCCGGGGCGAGGCCCTCTTGCAGCTTCCGCAGCTCCTCCATGAACCCGATGTTGGGCTCCGCGCAGGGCCGCCGTGAGCCGACGTAGCGCATCGCCTCTGCGACCGACCAACCGTTCGTGTACACGAGGTAGGCGAGCACGATCGTGGCGGAGCGGCTGCGGCCGCGCTGGCAGTGCACGAGCACCGCCGGCCGCGTGGAGCTCGACCTCCGCACGAGGCCGTAGTAGCGAGCACGGATGCTGTTGATCAGATCACGTGTGGGCTTGAACAGGGACGCGATGTCGGCGGTGGCGGAGTCGTCCACCTTGAAGGTGAAGATCTGCACTTTGGCGTCGACGGACCAGTACTCCTCCTGCGACACGTTGATGATGTACCGGATCTGATGCTTCGCGAGGAAGTCGCCGTCCTGCGCGTCCCGCACGCTGCCGAGGAAGAGGAAGTCCAAGATCTGCGTGGCCGGCACGTCCTCCGCGCATGAGCGACTCTCGCGACCGCCGCCGCACCGCCGGGGAGTGCGAGACTCGCGCGAGCGGCACGGCGACGTGTCGAGCGCACGCAGGTCCACCACCGCTGCGTCTGAGGCGGCCGGCGCGCAGCCGGCGCCGCCGCTGCTGCCCATGGCGCCTGCCAGCATGTGGAGCGCGTTCAGTGGCCGACTGCTCCGCTTCTCTCTTTTGACTTTGTCCTTCCGCTTGTGCGGAGGCGACGACGCCTCTGCGGGGGCATCGCCGCCGCCGTTCAGCAGCGGTGGTGGTGGTGATGCGCGGGACGGGGCAGCGCCGACGCCAGCGAAGGACTCCGGAACCACCTCCGGCGCGGCGTGCGACGACGCGGCCTCGGGCACGTTCACACCATCGTCGCCGCTGCCGCCGCCGGTGCCCAGCATCTACAGCGCGTGCGCGCCGTGCCCGCCACACACTCCCACACAAACAAACACACACACTCTTACACAAATACACACACACACACACACAACACGCACCTCACCGGTGCAGTCAGACGACACACACACACACACAAGCACACACACACACACACACACACACACAAGAGGCGTCTGTGTGTGGCGCTACGGATAGCGGGGGAGTCGCGAGAGAACAGCCACACGAGCACGATCGCGCCGCGGCATCACCGACCACCTTTGTGGAAGAGAGAGAGAGAGGGGAGGGGAGGGGGGCAGCTGTAGGAGCTCCAGCGCACACGCGATGCAGCCACGAAGACTGGCAGCCGGCGAGTTGGACAGCAGAGCAGGCGACGTCAGGAAGAGGAGGAAGGAGGGGAGGGGAGGGGAGGACCGCGATGCTCTCTTCCTCTCTCGCGTCTGCGCAGGCGGCAGCACAAGCGTGGAACCGGTGGTGGAGAGAAGAGAGACGGAGACGGTGTTGCAGAGCTGCAGAGATGCGTGGCGGTGCGAGTGACAAACGAGAGAGAGAGAGACACGCAAAAGACGCACGCGACGACAACCACCGCACCGGTGACGACGACGACGACGGAGACAACGACGATGGACACACACACGTGTGTGTTTGTGTTGGCGAGGAAGAGGAGGAGGAGGGAGAGACAAAGAGAGAGAGAGAGAGAGTGGTGGAGCTTCTCTGCCACCGGGAGACGCGACGTGTGTGCGTGTAGGTGTGTGTGTGTGTGTGTGTTTGTTGAAGGAGCGCGGAGACGTGGAGGGGAGGGAGGAGTTGGTCGAAGAGGAGGACGGCACTGTCGCCTCTGCCACTCGAGACGGCGCCATGCGAGTACAACACCGCCCACACACGCGCTGACACACCGAGAAACACGGAGACACGTCGTTCACAGCCACCGCCTCGTGGACTGTGCCACCGCAGCGCTGCTACGAAGACGTGTGTGTGCAGGCGTGTGTACGTTTGTTTGTTTGTGTGGAAGAGAAGTGTCAGAGTCCTCTCTCGGGCATCAACACACCGAGCAGGCGGCAGCGCACACACACCACACACACATACTGTTGACTTAGAGAACGCTTTGCGCGCAGCCTGCGTGCGCATGAGCGTGTGTGTGCGTGTGTGTGTGTATGCGTGTGTGCATGTGTTTTACAAAAATACGTGTGTGTCTGTATGTGTGTGTCTGCGTGTCGAGGTGAGAGAGGAGCACGAAGGTCCATGCCGCCTAGCGTGCCCCGACCAGCTCCGCCAGCTTCAGAATGAGGGACTCGCTCAGAGCAGGGTAGTGGCACCGCACCGTCACCAGCAGCCCCCTCGCCCCATCCACCTCCTGCTCATGCAGCAGCACCGCGACGTGCGTGTGCGCCAGCTCCGACTTGCGGCCATGCAGCAGGCCGTACATGGAGAGCGCATTCTTGAAGACGTCGATCGGCGCCAGACGCAGCTGCGGCATCGCCGCCGCCACCCCGGTCATGATCGCCGTCTTGCTGCACGGCACGAAGGCGCTGGCGATCGGCGCAGCCGCGAGCACGCCGCCGACGACGTCCTCGAGGTACTCGTGCGACGTGAGCACGGAGCTCGGGAGAACCGGCTTTGTGAAGTAGACGTAGTGCAGCGGGAGCGACACGGTCGCGTGCTGAGGCCTCCGCTCCGCCGTCCACGAGAGCGACAGCGACACCGGCGCCTCCTCGAACGACGGCGGCAGTTGGCTCAGCCGCACGATGACCGTCGCCCTCGCCGTCGCGGCGCCCTTCACCCTCTCCGCCACACACACCGACGCGCCGTCGCCCTGCTCGGAGTCGTCCCCGTCGAGGCGCAGCAGCACACTGTCGGCGTCGAAGGCCGGCGTTGGCGCGGTCGTCAGGCGCACGTCGTGGATGGCGCTGCTGCTCGAGCTGTTCACGCACTCCACGGCGCAGCTCAGGTGGAAGCCGTCCTTGCGCACCTTGCATCCCGTGACCGTCGCGAACAGCCGCAGCGGCCGCTCGTCGTGGAGAGTGATGGGCAGCGGCTCGGGTGCCTGCAGCGCAGCCGCCAACGCATCCGCGCGCGCCGCAGCGGAGCCGCCCCTGCCCGCCTGCCGCTGCCCCTCGAGGAGCTGCGCATAAGACAGCGTGACCGGCAGCCGCTCGTCGGCGCGGAGGGCGCGTGTGACGTCGATGTTGCGCAGCTTGCGCGTCGCCTCGTCCTCCTCCGGCGTGGCGGTGCGCCGGTGGTGGGGCACCGGCTTCTCTGCGTAGTTCACCGGTTTGGACAGTTGGCGGTTGATGCTGTGGACCTTCTGCGGGCGGCGGTGGTGGCGGGCGAGGTGGCCGTGGCGTGACGGTGCACTGGCGCCGCTGGAGCTGGGCTCGCCATCGCGGCCGATCTGCCTCGCCGCGCGATGCGGCGGTGGCGCGGTGCCGGCGTCGTCGCACGTGGCCGAGCTCGCCTCGGCCGCGTCGTGGAGGTAGTAGGCGGCCATCTCCTCGCGGCGCGCCTGCTCCGTGCGGCGCTGCTGCTCGATCCTGTACTCCAGGTTGAAGTTGGCGTCCAGCAGGTCGTCCGCGCCGTCGCCGACGCCGCCGTAGCCCCGTCCCGCGCCACCACCAGCGACGTCCTCGTCGTCGTCGCTGCCGCTCAGCGCCATGAGCGCCGCCACGTCCGCGCAGAAGGGGAGGTCGAGGTCCACGTCGTCCGGCTGGTCGATCGCGTCCTGCGCGCCGGCAGCGACCGGCACCAGATCTGCCTCGTACAGCTTCGGCCCCACCTCGGGGTGCTCCTCCACCTGGTACTGCACCAGGTGCGCCCGCTCCAGCACACTCGGGAACGCGCTGTGGCAGAAGCGCCGCAGCCCGCGGTGGCCCCGCTGCTCGCCCTCTGCGCCCTCCGGCAGGAGCACCGACCGCGTCAGCTCCTCCAGCGACGGCGGCGGCGGTCGCTCCGCCTCATCGACGGCGCGACTGTCCTCCTCCCCGTTGCACAGCTCCACGTGACGGGTGCATGGCTGCTGCACGTAGGCAGCGATCTTCCCCACCGCCACGACGCAGGCGAGCTGCACCTCCGCCGGCAGCAGCGTCATGGGCTCGCCGAGGAGGGAGCGGCACGTCTCCGCCACGTCGGGGATCCAGTGCGGGTACTCGCCGCAGATGAAGGCGGCGGCGCGCAGCAGACGCCACTGTGTCGAGTGGTGCCGGTCGCAGCCGAGGAGGCGGACGTTCGTGAGGAGCCGCACCATCTCCTCCACGCCGACCCGCCGCACCGCGTTCACGCGCGAGAGGATGCAGACCAGCTCCTGCTCGACGAAGGCGCCGTGCGCGTACGCCGTCAGCTCCACCTCGCACAGGTCCAGCAGCACGCCGAGGTACCACTCGAAGTCCTGCACCCACTCGTAGTCGTCCATCTGCGCCGTCTCGACGATCGTGCGGATGACCGCGTTCGACCACTCCTCGTCCGGCGGGACGCGCACGCACCGGTCCAGCATGTGGTTGATGTGCGAGACGGCGGTCTTGCGGGTGGTGAGGTCGCGCAGCAGGTGCAGCGCCTTGAGGCGGATGGTGCCGTCCGGGTCGTCGAGGCACCGCAGCACCGCCTCCCGCTGATCAGCCAATAGCTTCCGGTTCTCCGACGCGCCGACGAGCCGCGAGAGCGCCTCCAGTCCGAGGAACTTCAAGTTCGGGTCTGCGTCCTCCACGAAGCCGCGTATCTTCTCCACTGCGAGCGCCGTCAGCGAGGCGACGCGGCTCATGCCGTTGGCGACGGCCAGCAGGCACTCGTACTGCACCGACTTGGCGCCGGTGGTGGTGATGAGACTCGTGATGGGCTCCACGAGCTTCTTCCCCAGCCGCGGCTCGAGGGGCGCGAAGTAGCCGAACACCTTCACGATCTTGATCAGCGTCCAGTTGCTGTGCACGGAGGACAGGAGCGAGTAGAAGGGGACCGCGAGGCCTAGGAAGTTGGCGGGGTTGCGCCGCGCCAGCTCGCAGAGCACGCACACAACGGCGCCGCGGACGGCTGGGTCGGTGTCGGCCTTCTCGTGGTTGTCCTCCAGCTTCTCCTTGAGTCGGCCGTACGTCACGCGCAGCGACTCGGGGTAGCTCAGGAAGATGCGGTAGAGACTCAGCGTCGCCTTCTTGCGCACGTACGCGCGCGGGTGGCCGAGCAGGTTCACGATGTCCGCAACAACGTCCTGCGCCATGTCGGGGGTGCAGATGGAGGCGATGCAGTAGAGGGCGAGGCCGATCCGGAACTGATCGCCGCTGCCCAAGTCGCGCTTCAGCGACGCCGTCATGAGCGAGATGACGTCGGTGTCCTCCGTGAAGGTGAGACAGGCGGCCAGGTAGGCCACGCGCTTGTGGAGGAAGATGGGGCTCGCCATCATCTCCACCACACGGAAGTTCGCGTACTGCGAGCTGTAGCCCAGCATGTGGAAGTACGTCGCCTTCTGTATCGCCGTCATCTTCACTCGCGCATCCGCGCCGTTCACCTCCACCTTGGTGTCCGCGATGAACTTGTCCACCGCCTCCTCCTCGGTGCCGCCGGGGGCGCTGCGGAGGCTGCGCACCACCGCCGCGAGGGAGTACTGCGAGAAGGCGGCGAGGGACATGTCGCCTAGACCACCGTGGAGACGCCGCAGTGGATGGCAGGGAGAGAGAGAGGGGGGGATGCACGAGAGTGCGCGAACACCGGCGCTGCGCCGTCGTGGCGTGCCGCGGCCTCGCACGTCTCTTCGCTCGCCGCGACTGACGCGACCGGGTTGAGGGAGGGGGAGGGGAGGGGGAGGGGGAGAGAGAGAGTGGGGACCTTCTCGAGACCGAGTGGGCTGGTCGCTTCCTCTGAAGCTCTCGCAGCCGCGTGCAGTTCACCAATGTATGTGTGGCAGTTGACACGCCAACACACAGACAGACAGACATACACACACACAGGCCAGAGAGCGAGAGACATGATGAACAGACAGAGAGAGAGGAGGTGCAAGGGGGATGGGAGGCAGAGAGAGACATCACTCGTAGTAGCGCGTCGGGGCCGGCCGACGCGGTGCGTGCGCCACCTGTTGAGAGATGAGAGAGGGGAGACACGCTTCAATCCCCTCTCAAGTGCCACCGACGTGTGTGTTGTGGATCTTCTGCACAAGAGTGGAGAAGAGATAGAGAGAGAGACCAGACGTCGATTCACCAGCTGCCACACACACACACACACACACACACATGCTCACGGATACACGTTTACACTACAAACTTCACATTCGCAGAGACGCACACGGGCACACATCGCCAGAAGGAGAGAGAGAGAGAGGCGCGTTGAGTGACTAGAGCGTCGCACCCGTGACGGCTCCTGCTGTCTTCTGTTTGCTCAACAGCTCCGCCTTCACCTCATCGAGCTTGTTGCGCGCGGCGCGCACCGCCTCCATCGACTTGCCCACGATCAGCAGGTACAGCGGCCGCTCCCCCTCCTTCATCCTACGCGAGTGTCGGTAGCGCGGATCGAAGTAGACGCCCTTGCGGATCAGCGACGTCTCCGTCTCCTCCGCGACGGAGCGCATGAAGGTGCCGCCCTGCAGTCGCCCGCGCACCGCGTCGGGGAGGTCGTTGATGGGGTACTCGCACTGGAAGCGGACGGCGCTCGTCTCGCCATCCGCGACGGTGGCGGCCGCAGTCGTCTTCTGAGCGTAGGCGAGGGCCTTGGCGATGCGGTCCTCCTGCGCCGTCGACAGCGCCACGGCGCCGCTCTGCGCAGCGCGGCGCAGCGTCAGCGCGGTCGCGTTCGCCGCCGCCGCCTCCGCGGAGAGCGCGCGGTCGCGCGAGGGCACCGACACCGCCGTGATGTCCGCGTCCTCGTCGCTCGCCACGTCGGAGTCGGAGTTGGAGGAGGAGCTGAGGAACTGCTCCAGCCCAGCGGCGCGGGCGGCCTCGCGCATCTTCTCCTTCTGGTTGCGGTCGGTGAAGCGCTGCGCCTTCGCATCGCGGTAGCCGCGGAAGAACCCGCTGTTGTACCGCGCGTCGCCCGACTTGCGCAGCGCTCGCACCTTCTCGGCCACCTCGTACAGCTCCTCTGGCACGCGCTGCTCCGCCCGCACGAGCCCGTCCACGAGCTCGGGGGCGATGTCATCGTCGCGGCCGCGCGTGAAGAAGCTCACGGCGCGCCCGCTGCGACCGGCGCGGCCTGTGCGGCCGATGCGGTGCACGTAGGCCTCGTAGTGGTTGGGCAGGCGGTAGTTGATGACGAGGCCGAGGTAGGGGATGTCCAGCCCGCGCTCCGCCACGGCGGTCGCGATGAGGATGAACTGCTTGCCGGGCGCGAAGTGCTCCAGCGCGAACTCGCGGTCGATCGGGTCCATGCCGCTGTAGAGCGTCGCCACGCGGTTCGCGTACCCGAGCGTGGTGAGCCGCCCCAGCAGCTCGTCCACCTCCTCCTTGCGCTGTGTGAAGATAAGAATCAAATTGTCGCCGTTGCCGTTCTCCTCGCCGAGCACCGCCAGCAGCCGGACGAGGCGCGGCGCCATCTCCGCGTTCAGCTTGTTCGCGTCGTACACCTCCTCATCGAAGAGGACGAACTGCTGCTCCACGTTGGACGCCGGCGTGGGCTTCCCACCAACGGAGATGACGACCGGGTCGCGGAGGTGCTGCAGCACCGCCCCGCGCAGCTCCTTCGGCAGTGTCGCGCTGATCATCGCCGACACCCGGTCCGGGCGGATGTTCTTCAGAAACGCAACCACGTGCTCCATGAAGCCGCTGTCGAAGAGCCGGTCCGCCTCGTCGACGACCACGAAGGAGACGCGCGACAGCGTCATCGTCTTGCCGCCGTTCACCGTGAGAAGGTCCAGCAGGCGACCCGGCGTCGCCACCATCACCTCACACCCCGCCTTGGCGTGGCGGATGTTGTCCGAGAGCGACGTGCTGCCGTACGACGCGACGCTCCGCAGCCCGGCGGCGTCCCCCAGCTCCTCCAGAAGCGCGAAGACCTGCACCGCGAGCTCCTGTGTCGGGACGAGCACCAGCCCGACCGGACCATCGCCCTTCTCGCAGCGAGGCTGGTCGGCGCAGTGGCGGATCAGCGGCAGCGCGTAGCAGAGCGTCTTGCCCGAGCCCGTCTTCGCCGTCAGCAGCAGGTCTCGCCCGCTCATGAGAGCCGGCGCGCCAAGCGACTGCACGGCGAAGGGGCACGCGTACCCGCGCCGCTCCAGCACCTCCAGCACGCGGTCCGGCAGCCCCGTGCCGTGCCAGGAGCGCATCGGTCGTGGCACGTCGCGCCCCTGCACCTTGGCGCCGTCGAGCTCGCGCAGCAGCCCCCGCATCTCCTCCGCAGATAGGTTCGTCATGTCCGGCGGCACCACGTAGAAGTCGCGCCGGATCGCTGCGTAGTGCATCTCGCTGTGGTCCACGTACGTGAGCTGCCGCAGCTTCTTGGTGTCCCCCGCCGGCGGGGGCGGCGCCTTACGCGCGACGATGCCGGCCAGCACCTCAGCAGACTCGTCCGCCGCGTTCACGACCGTCAACGCCGTCGACTGCGCCACCGGTTTGAGCAGCTCTGTTCGCAGACGCTTCAGCGCCGCTGCGGCGGCCGCCGCGCTCGTGGGCCGAGAGCCGCCGCTCTCGCCTCCTGCGCCACGCAGCATCGCCGCGGGGCTCATCTCGTTCGCCGCCACCGCACTCGGCGCGGACGGCGTGGCTGACGCCTTGGCACCTGCCGTCACCCGCGCGTATAGCAGGAGCCGCGTCGACGCGTCCTCGTCCTCCGAGTCGGCTCCGCTCGACGAGGATGAGGACGCGTCGGTGCTGGCGAGCGACGAGTCATCGTCGAGAGGACCGCGGAGTCCCCACTGTGCGCTGCCACCGCTGTCCGCGCTGTCGCCCGTCGCCCTTGCCTCGCCGCTTACTGAGGCAGACTGCTCCACCTCATCCTCGTCGCCACGCCCGCGCTTCCACATGGAGCCCCCCCCGCCACCACCGCCCCTCACCCTCGGGAAGGTCCCTCTCTCAAATACTTCCAGCAGCGGAGATGGAGAGACAGAGAGAGAGAGCGCAGGAGGCGCGGCCGCACCGCAGCTGTCTTGCCGAGCGGCACAGATGCACACGCACAGACAGCCGTAGAGAGAGAGAGAGACAACACACGGAAGCACAGCAATAAGAAGGGGACGAGGACACCGCCTCTGATGTGTCGAGACGGGTGTGTGTCTATGAAGACGGCGACGTAACTCCCAAGCAGCGCGCACGAGGCAGTGTCGGTCAGTCTGTCTGTCTGTCAGTGTGTGTGTGTCTCCACCACTGCTCACCAGGCCAGCGTCCTCGCGGCGGCGAGTGCGTTGCGGATGTTCACCACGACATCAACAAAGCGACGAGAAGAAAGAGAGAGAGAGGGAGTGTGAGTGTGAGTGTGAGTGTGAGTGTGAGAGAGAGGGAGAGAGATGCAACATCACTGAGCCCCTCGACACACGGGAGGGGCTGCGCCAGACGGGGACGCATCGGCGGTGCGCGGTGTGGCGAGCTCCCTCGTGAAGGAGAGCCGCTCTTACACACATGTCCATCGCCACCGCTGCCCCCTCGACAACGGCGGCACGAGGGGGGCCAGCACAGAGAGTCAGAGAGAGAGCGAGAGCGGGTGTGGCCGCGCCGCATCTGATGTGACAGCAGCGTCGCATGCGCAGGATGAAGGACGACGGCGTCGTGAGTGGCCATCTTCCAGCGCACACACAGGGGACCCACACGGCGTGCCAACCCTCCCCTCTCATAACAGGCACAAAGCACACACACACACACACACACACACACACACAGGACAGCAAAGAACACCGTGCACCGCGACGAGACATCATCTCCCGGTCGTGGTCGCCAACACCGCTGGTGCGGGTGCCGCAGCGGGGGGGGGGGGGGGGGCACTCACGACACTTCGCCGAGCTGCTTGCGCGCCGCGACGTGGACGCGGTGGTCCAGAGTGAATAGCTTGTGATTGCCGTTCATGGGCAGCGGGAACAGCAGCGCCTTTGGCTCCGCGCACACGAACGAGTACGGGGACTCCTCCTGGCGCTCCTCCGGCTTGAAGGCGGCCTCGTACGCATCGCGGTCGAGGCAGTCCGTCACGTACACATACCCGAGCAGCACCTTCGTCGGGTAGTGCTTGGGGAACACGTGGTCGGGCGGTGCGAAGGGTGCGTAGTGCGCCTCCACCTCCTCCGCGTTCGTCACCTGCGCCGCCGCCGCGTGGATCCACAGGCGGCCGCGGAACGTCGTCCCCCACACACGCCCCTCGTGTCGCTTGATGCCGGCGACCAGCAGGCTCGCCCACGGTTGGTGCATGGACAGGCAGACGCCGTCGTCCGTGTTGCGCATCACCGTCGTCACGGCAAAGCGCGAGGACAGCGCCGCTGCGGGTGAGCTGGAGAGCGGCGGGCTGGCAGACGCGCCGCCGTCCGCCGCCGCCGCCGCCTCCTGCTCCGTCTCCAGCTGCACCGGTGGCACAACCATGAGCTGCGCCTGCGCCGTCTCCGCCGTCTCCTCGGCGAACACCTCCACGTCGTCCTCGAAGTACGCCTGCTGCACACGTCGCGACACCTCGTCGAAGCGCCGCTGTGTCGGCCGCGTCGTCAGCGGCATCGACGTCCCATCCTGCGTCGGCAGGTCAGCGTCCGCGCCACCGCCGCCGCCGCCAGCGCGCACGCTCACGCCCTTCTTGACGCCCGGCGCCGCGTCGACGCGCGTGCCGTCGGGACTGTACCAGATGCGCTGCAGCAGCGACGGCAGCGGCTCCGCCCCCGTGGGCCCCACCACGACATCCGCCACGACGTCCGCCTCCGCGTCCTCGGCAGTCGCGGCTCCGGCGTCCGCCTCCGCGGCTGCACCGCCGGCGTTCTCCTTCCGCGCCCCAAGCGGCAGGTTCTCCGAGATGAAGTTCATGTGCACCTGGTAGGCGCCGCGCTGACGGTGCATGAGCTCGACGTGGCGCCGCCGCTCCTCCTCAGCGGTCGACTTGGCGGCGGCGCGGCGCTCCGCCTGCGTCATCCACGCGCTCTGCGGCGCGAACAGCGTCGCCGACTGGTCGTCGATCACGGTGGTGCGCCGCGCGCGGTTCTGCGCGTACTCGAGCAGCCGATCGCGCCGCTCCACGGCGGTGGCGTAGTCGGCCTGATTGCGCTCCTGGGCGGCCTCGCTCAGCTTGCCGTCCTGCACGGAGATCTCGTAGGCGATGCACCGCGCCGTCTCCATCCCGCACGCGTAGCAGACCTCGTCCGCCTCCTGCTCGCAGATGATGCGGCCGCAGTTCGCGCAGCTGCCACGCAGGTTGTGCACGGTGGCGAAGCACCCGCACTCGAACCGCCCGGGCTTCAGCGCCTCCGTCGCGGCGGTCGACTTGGCGAGCTCGTTGATGTTGACGGCGCGCCGGCCGCGCTTCGTCGCCGCGGCGCCGCGCTTCCCCACGTTGAGGGTGCCGGCAGTCGCGGCGGGCGCGGCGGCGGCGGCGGCGACCGGCGCGAGGCTCATCGGAGGTGCGTCCGGCACGCTTTCACCATCGAACGCGGGGCCGTACTGCTCCCTGCGCCGCGTCACCTCAGCGGCGAAGGCGTCGGTGAGCATCAGAGTCTTGCTCCACTCCACCACCTCCGCGCGTGTCTTGGAGTTGATGAGCTCCCTCGCCATCCCCGCCATCTCCTCCTCCTGCAGGCCGAGACAGTTGTTGCTCAGGATCTCCCCGCAGATGTACTGCAGCAGCGCACCAGTGGCATACGCGTTCTCCCCTGCGCCGTTCTTTCCATTCGGCCTCGCCCAGCGCTTCGGTGCCATGACGGCGACGGCGCAGCGCACGCGCACTTCAATCACGATCAACAGCGAAGAGCGGAAGGGAGCGAAGGGAGAGGGGGAGAAGGGGGGGTTGCGCGCAGGATGAAGCTTGTGTGTGTGTGTGTCTGTGTGTACCTCGACGATCTCCCGGTGTGGCAGCGACTCGGCGAGGAACGTGAGAGATGACAAGGCGGCGAAGACGTACTGAGGGAGACGAAGAGAAGAGAGAGGGAGGGAGACGTTGTGTGTGTGTGTGTGTGTGTGTCGGGTGGCGGGCACAGGAGAGGAGGTAAGTGGTGAGACGGAGGTACACGCTGGAGTGAGCGACCCGTCGTAGAAGCGGGAAGTGATGGAGCGACACGGGCGTGATGGCCACATCGGCACGGCGGCGAGAGGATGCGCGGGAAGAGAGTGTGCTGCGACGCCGCGCACATGGCACACCTGCGACGAGTGGCGCTCTCTGGGCCCTCCTTCTCCCCCCTCCGACAGAAAGAAAATGAGGGAGACGCACGATGCCACATGTCGATACGTGTGTGCAGTGCAGCACACACACACACACACACACACACGTCGTCGTCGCCCTTTGCGGCATGGGCGGCGTGCGACGCGATGGGGGGAGTCCCTTCAGGGCTACAGCTTGACCACCTCTGTGTTGGCGAAGTATGGAAGCCGCAGCCCCTCCACCCACTCCACCTTGGCGTGCGCCGCCTGCAGCATCTTCCCGATGTCGCCGTGGCACACGAGCAGCACGTACTCGCCGGCGTGCCGCGCGTTCACGTCCGCCAGCACACCCTCGGCGCGTGCGTAGCACTTGTCAAAGGTCTCGCAGCCCTCGACGTCGAGGAAGTAGAGGATCCGATCGCCCTGAAGGACCTTGTCGCCGGCGTACTTGGCGATGTCCGCGTACGGCCTGCCGGACAAGACGCCGAAGTCGCGCTCGATCAGATCTGCGCGCACCTGCACCGGCACTCCCACCGCCGCGCCGATCGTCGTCGCCGTCTCGAAGGCGCGCTGCAGCGGGGAGGAGTAGATCGCCGCGTAGCGCACGCCGCTCGCCTTGATCGTGGAGGCCACATCAGCGGCCTGGCTGCGACCGAGGTCGGAGAGTGGCTCGTCGCGGTGGCCGTTCAGGATGCCTCTCACGTTGTCCATGTCCTGGCCGTGGCGGCAGACGTGGATGAGCGCCATTGCACTGCCGCGTCTCTCACCTGGTCGCTGGGACGCACGCACGCGGAGAGCGGGGGAAGAGAGAGAACCTTAGAGAGCGCAAAGATGAGGCGGCGCGAGAGACAGCCACCCGGCAACAGGCGCCAAGCCACGCACACGCACGCATACACACGCCGGCGTTGCAGTGGAGACCAGGATGTGCAGGACAGCGCAGGCGAGAGTGAGAGAGAGGGAGAGACAGAGCAGAGGGTTGTGTCATACAGAGCGGGTGCGCAGCGTTTGTGGACATTGGTGCGGCAGCCACACACACACTCTCTCTCTATTGCTCACAGGGGCATGAGATGTATGTGTGCATGTATGTGTGGAAGAAGGGTGGGGAGGCGTGTCGCTCTGGAGGCGTTGCTGCGCCGCAGCATCTGTGAAGCAGACGGCGAGGCGGCCAGACCAATGGAGCTGGCTCCCCCACCTCGCTCACACTCCCCATCCCCTGTTATCCAGGTGAGTTCCACTGCACAGACTGCGGTGCGCCAACACCGCAGTGCAGGCGCTGTCTCTCCTTTCCTCTCCCCTCGAGGGCTGACAAGACGCCGAACAGCGACGAAGGTGTTGAGGGTGGGACCTCAGAGGATGCACACACCGAGAGAGAGAGAGAGACGCAGAAAGAGTGGCAGACATCTAGAGCAGTTCTATACGACAGCAGCTATGAGATGAGGAGCATGCGTTCGGCGAAAGCTGCACATCAACGGACAGACATCACGCAGCGACACACACACACAGACAGACAGACGGGCACAGACGCAGGCACACTCACACCCGTGTTCCACACTCTCGCATGATCTCTCCCTTCCTCCTCATCGCGTAATGGAAGGCAGGTCCATCAGTCAGCAAAAGTAGCACCACGTCTAAGCGGGCTCCCACCAGCAGCGCTGCACCGACGTGAAAGTACGCGTGTGTGTACATGCACATGTATGTGTATGTGTGTGTGGTGTGAAGAGAGACAGCAGAGGAGGCAGACGAGGAGGAGCAAGGCGAGTGGTGCGTGTCAACACGAGAGGCGTTGAGAAAGAGAGGTGGTGGGGAGAGAGAGGAAGAGCGGGGCCCTCGCCGTCGCAGCCACGAGGCACTGTTGGCCGTCCGTTGGCGTCCTGGCGGCAGAGGACAAAGTAGCACCCCCCAAGACTCATCCTTCGCTGTGGCGATGACGCACACGCCGCACCGCGGCGCTGATCGAGCGACAGCATACACTAGTTCAGCTACTGTGTCAACGTTGCGCACGTCGCTGCAGTGTTGCTGAACATACTGCACCGGCAGTGTCCCACTCTGTATCGCTTTCTTTCTGAACGCGGAGGAGGAACAAGAGGTGGAAAGCATTGCTGAGCGCGCAGCAGCACGTACACGACCTCACATACACGACACACATGTGCGTGAAGAACACCACAAAAGAACAATGATGAGGAAGGAGAGTTGTCAGCCGCGAGGGCGTAACAGCGGCGATGAGATCGAGCGGTGGCGGAGACGGCCACTGCTTCACTGAGGGGAGGGGGGTCGACTCTCCCGCCGGACACACAGCAGCGCCGTCACAGAAGTGAATCGCGACTTGTGCGAGTGCCCCACCCACCCGCCTCCCTCTCACATACACACACACACACACACACACACGCTTGGTCTTCAGCGTGGCGAGGAGGGAAGAAGACAAAACATGTGTGTGTGTGTGTGTGTGTGTCAACGCCGAAGGCACGGACGTCAGAGCCGGGTTCTTGCAGGATGGGGGGGGGGAAGCAGGAGGGAGGGCCTCACTCGTCGTACTCCACATCCGACGCATCCTCGGATGGAACTGGCATGGGCTCCATCTTGGCACGCTCGCTCGGGTGGTACGTCGCCATGCGTGCGGCCCACTGCACCACGTTCACGTTGTCGCCGAAGATCTCTCGAAACAGCTTCTCGTCGTCGACGCTTGGCGTGTAGCCCGACACGTAGGGCTGCTTCGTCAGCCGGTCGTTGAGCTCCTTGATGGACGTCATGGGAGAGAGAGAGAGTTGGTGGCTGCTGGGGACAGAGAAATGCAGTGAGACAGTGGCGATGTCGCAGAGGGAGAGAGACAGAGAGCTGGTGTGTCCCACACACACACACACACACACACACACATACACACACGCGAATCGCATGGGCAGCGGCAGCACAAGGCACAGGATGCGCAAACACCGCGCAGTCGTCGACGGCAGACAACAGTAGACGAGGACAACACAGGGAAGGAGAGTGAAGGGGGAGGTGGGGAAAGACATGAGCGCTGCGCCGCTCCGCCGCGACCCACCTACCCACAGCGGCAACGGTGGGGAGACTCGCGCATGGAGCCTCTTTCCTCCCTCCTTTTGGAGGAGAGTGAGAGAGTGTGTGTGTGTGTGTGCGTGTGTGTGGTCGGAGGAGACACCGCACTCAGTCAGGAGAGGCACAGTGTGCTCATCTCCGTGACTTTACTGCGTGAAGTGGAGACAATCGACGTTGTCGCGTAGAAGTCAAGCACCACCAGCGCCGGGCAGCCGTGTGGATATGAGAGCGACAGAGAGAGAGAGAGACAAGGAGTGTCTGCGTGTGTGTGTGTGTGTGTGCTGTACATGGATGACAACACGAGACGGGCGGGGACAAGGGAGGCTCGCTGAGAGCGGAACCACGCGCACGCACGCGCGCGTCGACCTCCTCGTCTCCTTCCTTCCTCTGCCTCCTCCCCTGCTCACTCGCTGCGCGCGGCACTTGCGCAGACGTTGGCATGCGCCGGTCTACGGTGAGGGAGAGCAGGTCTGCCGTGATGAGGACGAGCACGAGCGCAAAAGGGGGCCAAACAAACAAAAGAAAAGAAAACGGCGGCGCACCCCATCGAAGAGACAAACAAAGAAGCAGATGAAGCGGTGGCCTGGCGTCGACAGCACTTGGCAGAGCGAGGCGGTGCCGGCGCGCCCGACTATGACGAAGGAAGGAGATGTGCGCGAGAGGACACGCCGGACGGCACATGACGTCCCCACCCCCCCCCCTCTCTCTCATGCACTGTGCGATGCCTCTTGCCAGTACGCCCAGTTGAACAGCACGTGGAGGCTGCTGCGCTGGTCTCGGCCGCAGAGCTCGTCGTTGACTTCCCGTGCAAGCACCTCCGTGTCCAGCACAGGCTTCTCGCGACACGGGTTCAGCACACTGCTGAGGGCCGCCGTGTACACCGCGTGCCCCACGGTTGGGTCGGTGCAGAACGGAACAAGCGGCGCGACGTGGGTGGCGAGGTAGAACACTGCGGTGGCGGTGTCCTCCAGGCTCTGTGCCTGGATGCACAGGAGGCGGATGCGCGCCAGCGACGTGGGCTCCATCAGCGCCGCCGCCGCCTCGTACTTCTTGTGGAGACAGAGCAGCTGGGCCGCTTTGTGTCGGTCCATCTCGATGCCAGCCCGGTCATGCGGAGCAGCAGGCCCCACTGCCTCGAGAGACACGGCGGACTCACCGTTCCCCGTCGGCACCGGCTCTGGCGCCGCGTCCTGAGCGCGGCCCTTGGGCACCATGGACGGCCCCCGGTACGCCTGCTGCTCGTCATCGAAGGCGGCGAGCGTGTCCGCCAGTCCTCTGCGCGCGAGGTACGACCGCACCATCTGCGCCAGAACCTCCTCCTCATCTTCACCGCGGTCCTCCGCCACAGCCTCCTCCACCAGCGTCCACATCGCACTGTCCGTCAAGTCCATCCTCACCGACCGCCGCAGCAGCTGTGTGCTCTGGAACGTACGTGGAGGTGTAGCTGTGTGTGTGTGTGTGTGTGTGTGGGTGAGCAGGCACGTGGAGCACAAAGAAGAAGGTGCTGCAGTAGCGTCCACCGCGAGGAACGTAAGCAAGAGAAAGCAGTCTCCACCAGCGCCGCCACGAACTCGGTTCTTACGAGCAGGTGTGGGCCGGAGAGGAGAGGAAGGAGAAGGAGAGGCACCGATGCTGGCAGAGTGTGATGGGGAGAGAACAGTGCGGTAGTGGTGCCTGCGCTGGACCGTCGGAGAGCTGCGAGTGAGAGACAGGGGAAAGGAAGAGTGAGAGACCACGCACACACATACACACACACACACACACACACACACATATGCAGCCGCCACACGAAGGACACACATGTCGAGGACCCATCACGCGCTGGCCCACCCTCCGTCAAGGCCAGTACGTCGGCGTGCCACCGCCGCCCTTTCATCGTCCGCTGCAGACAGCGAGGGCTGCAGACACTACGATGCATGGGGCCATGCCGCAGCAAGCCAGTCGCCGTGTGGGAAGTGCGTGGGTGAGGCCCTCGCCCGCCCTCCATCCAACGGCATCATACACAGTCGCATCTAGACACGCTGTGCTTGCCATGCTAATCTGTACTTCTTTTTGGGGGGTTTACGGAGTTCGCAAGTCAGCCAGACATACACACACACACAGACACATACAAGCCGAGGTGGATACAGATGACACCGGACACGTTCACCTCAACGAGCGCCGGGAAGAGTCTCTACGACCACAAAAGAAGAAACACAGAGAGAGAGAGAGCCAGGCCGCCGCGTGTCCCCACTCCCCCCTCACACACACACACACCTCCCTTCACATCAACGACATGCACCGCTACCACCGACGGAGAAGCTCACCCAACAACACAACAACGAGCAACACAGAAGAAGAACGAGAGAGGACAGAGATAGGGAGAGAGAGATGGGGGAAGAGCGAGGAGCAGGCGGTGCGGCGGTGGCGTGGAACAGGCCCGCTGTCTCGCAGGACACGAGCGCGCATCTCCGCCCGAGAGGGCCGCCGCCTCCGCCTCTCTGCAGCCGCGCCACACCCTCTCACCTCACCTGTTCGCTGTGTGAACGCTAAAAAAACGAAGACGGAGAAAACAGCAAAAGTGAAGAGAAAAAAAAGGGGGAAGACGAAGTTTTCTCGAGACCACCTGTGCCGCGTAGCCGCCTCTGTGTCTGTCCCTCCTCCTCCCCCTCCTCCCCCTCCCAGTGCGGCTCGGGGGAGGAGGAGAGTCGGGTGCGCACGAGGGCGCCGGCCATCCAGCCGCTTGCGTGCAACACGGCGACGGCGAAGGGTGAGGGAGAGAAGGAGAGGGCGGCTACGAAAGCCAAAGCAACCGAACCCAACGGCAACGGAAACCAGAGAGCAGCCGAGGCAGACTGAACAGAGAGAGAGAGAGATGCGTGGGATAGAGCCGACTCGAGACGCTCTCCGTGATGGCGCAGGCGTCCCGCAACGTGCCGAGAGAGAGCAACGCGCACCGGCCGACAAGTGCCGACGAGCAGCACGGCGCAGTCGCGCACACGCACACGCACACGCACACAATACACGACGGGAGGTGCAGCGGGCCCTCCGCACGGGGGTATGCAAGAGAGGGAAAGAGAAGGAGAGCCACCGAAGAGGGGCATGGGAGCGATGGAGCGAGTCGACAACGTGCACCCCCGGCGTCCTCCCATCCCCACCTTATCCTCGACGACGAGGCAGTCGGCGTCTACAGCTTCGTCAGCAGAAGCACCAGAGGACGGGGAGGAGAAGGGAGGTGGGGGGGTGAGGTGGGGGGCGAGAGTGCCACCCGCCACGCCGACCGCTTCTTGAGCCAGCGACCCACCTCGACCACTCTGTCATCGCCACCCACGCCCCTCCCCCCCCCCGCTCCTTCAGCGCTTCTCCATTCCTCCTGGTCGTCCATCCGGCTCCTCTGTGCGCATCAGCCGGGGCGGCAACGCGAGAAGTTGGGCCGGCACACGATGAGGAGAATGATGATGATCACGACGATGACGGCACCGACAATCATGAGGGTGAGCTTCAGGTTCTTCATGCACAGGTTGCGCTTCAGCTCCGTAGAGCGCTGCTGAAACTGCTGCGCCTGGTCCGCCAGCGTGGACGACTTCTCGTGCAGCGTGTCGATGCGGTCGCCGCGCGCTAGCACCTTGTCCATGTTGTCCATCATGACATCCACCACCTGGTTGATGTCATCGTTCAGGGCAGTGATCTTATCATTCTGCGGGTTGTTGTAGAACTCCATCTTCTGCTGAAGCAGCTTTTTCCCGTTGCGCAGCTCCGCGCCTTGCGGGCCAACGCTGCCGCGAACAAGCGGCTCCACGGCCTCCAGAAACGCATACACGGTGCGCATGCGCATGTCGCTCGTCGTCACGCACGCCACAATGCGGCCCTCGCCGTTGCTGATGTAGTTGTAGTTGACACCGCCGTCCTTGTCCTCGATCGTCTTGCGACGGTACTCCTTCGGTGGGACGGTGGCGATGACCTTCTGCATCGTCTCGGCGAGCTTCGGCTGCTCGCCGGCCGGGTACTCGGCCAGCAGCGTGGTCTCATCATTCACGCAGCTGTACTTGATCGGCATTGCGCCTCACTGCAGTCCCACCGTGTATGTGTGTGAGAGAGATAGGGGGGAGAGATAAAGCGACAGCAGACGAAGAGTAGAAGCAGGTCGAGCTGCAATAAGGTGGGCCCGTCTCTGTCTCGGTCCGACTGTGTGTGTATGTGTATGTGTTGTGTGTGTGTGTGTGTTACAGTGGCAGCGGATAGCGCAACCCTGACAGGCAGGAAGGAAGGAGGTGCCACAGGAATGGGGTGAGTGCGAGATGGTGCGAATGGCGAGAAAGGGGGTGGGGAGAGGGTGAATGAAACACTATCACTCAGAGAGAGAGAGAGAGAGAAAAAAAAGGAAAAACACACAAGAAACACAGTGAACGAGGTGGTCGGCGATGAAGTTCAAACGGAGGAGAGGAGGGGGGCCGTATAGCAGGTAGCGAGAGAGAGAGAGAGCTGGAGTGAGGCGGTGTGAGACAGTGTGAGACGGAGAGAGGAGAGGGGGGGGGAGGGCACATGACACAGCGAGTGGTGAATGAGGGAGACAGCGACACCGATGAGGCTCGGCGTGAACCGGCGTGAATCGGCGTCTGTGAGCGTGTGGGACGGAGTTGCATTCGCCGTCGCACACCTCGCACACGTGGATGGCGAGCGTGCACCCTTCCTCTTTCCCTCCCTTTCTCAGAGTGTGCGCAGCAGGTGAAACGAAAGAAACCCCAGACAGCCTGGGTGGCTGGAGACGAAGAGTCCACCCGCTCGGATATATGCTGGCACTGTGTCGTGCCAGCGAGGCGGCTGCCGGAGCAGCGCTTCTCCCTGTGACGCGTGACGTCTCCATCGGCCCCCCACCCCTCCCCCGACTGCAGCACACGCGCGGAGCAACGGTCCGGAGGACAGGAGAGGCAGAGGAGCCGTTGAGACACAGGGACGCGAGTACGCACCGGGCACAGCTTTCCCACCACACCGCAGCGGTGCGCCGCGCAGTCTGCATGCATCCCAGCGACCCTCTCGCTCTCTCATTTTCTTTTTTTCTTTTTTTTTCTCGGCGAGCGCGCACAGGCACGGTGTTCTCTTCTGTGGTTTCTCCGCTCGCCCCCACCCTTAGTGGGAGCAGTTGTAGCAGGTGGTGGAGCTGCACTCGCTCACGGCGCAGCAGCCGCGGCACACATAGCTGCCGCAGCCGTCGCAGTGCTCCCCGCACCGCTGACACAGTTGACACAGGCATCGACTGCAGTGGGTCACTGCTGCTGCAGTTCCACACACCACGCATGCGTCCTCCACGACTCTGCTCCTCTCGCGGTACTCCAGCCAGCGGGTCTTGATAGACGGTGGCGATGCTGCGGCGCCGAGCGGGAAAGACCCGACGAGGAGAGGAGGCAGCGGGAGCCCCACCAGCGACAGCGACCACGTTCTCGCCACACTGTCGATGTGAAGGTGTGGATGAGGGCAGTGGTAGTCGATGCTCACGTCAAACGGCACGTGTTGACAGAACACTTCGCGGAGCAGCTGCGCCACGCCGTCCGCCACTTCATGCATGACGTGGCAGGGGCAGCGGAACGGGCCGTGCAGAGGGCATGGACGGTGACGCGTCTCGCGCGCAAGCCGCTCTGTTGCGGCCCTCGGGTCACCCAGCATCAGCGTCGCCGTCCCGCACGCGACGCACACTACAACGGGGCTGTAAAAGAAGGCGAGTCCGGGGAACTCCGCTGCGTTGAACTGCCCCTGCGCGTCCAAGACTTGGCCGCGGAGGGAGAGCAGCGACGTCGTAGCGTCGTCCCACGCAATCTGAACGCGGACGTGCGAAAGCAGCGGTCTATGATAGCCCACGAGGCTGTCACTCTCGTCGCGGCACCTCTTGCGCACGGAGCTAAGCAGAGGACACGCCAGTGAGGGGTCGGCAGCATCACCCTCGCCGGCGACCTCGCCCATCGCGGCGACACGCCCCCACCGCGCTGCGTCGCTGTATGAGATGGCGCTCTGTCTTGCTGCCCGACGTCGCGCCGCCGGCGATACTGTATGGAAGGTGAGGTGTGCCAGCAGCTGCCGTGCTGTTCGGAACGCAGTAGAGGAGAGACGTAGGAGGAAGGGATGAGATGAGACGAGACAACCCAACAAATTCGGGCTGCATCCCACACACATTCGCATGCGCACACATACACAACAATGCAAGCTCATACACAGCAGCCTTGTGTGTATGGCGAGTATGTGTGTGTGTCTGTGCGACGCGGAGACACAGAACGTGGAGAGGGGCAT
This sequence comes from Novymonas esmeraldas, assembly GCA_019188245.1. NCBI lineage: Eukaryota > Euglenozoa > Kinetoplastea > Trypanosomatida > Trypanosomatidae > Novymonas > Novymonas esmeraldas. The sequence goes on along the minus strand of JAECZO010000021.1, from coordinate 16,797 downwards.
GCCAGCTCGCACAGAATGCGAGCACATGAGCAGCGAGACGATTTGTTCTCGCAGGCACCGTGCAGCTACCGCGGAGTACCGTCGTCTCCTTTGTGGCTGCTGTAGAGTGGGCATGGTGTTCTGCGTACCAGTCGTATCAGAGAAGCAAGCATGAGTCGGCAGGGAGAGAGAGGGGGGGGGAAGGGGCTGTGGGCCGGGTGGGCGTGGGAAGGAAAACAAAAAAAAAAGGAACGCAGAGTCAGCCTGACGTTTGAAGCATCTGAAAGAAACACACGACAAAGAAAACAAAAACGGAGAGACGCCGACCCACGCCAACTGGCGCCAGCGACTGCCACATTTGAAAAGTGGACGGCTGAAGAGGCGCGAGAAGCTGTTGGCATCCCACGGACCACCCCAACACACAAGGGCACGGCGGTGTTCTCTTCTCTATGGGAATCTGAAGATGATGGGCAAGATCTTCGTCTTCTATGGTAAAACAACAACAACAAAAAAAAAAGAAGCACAGGAGCACCGGTGAGCACAGTCCCAAAGAGGGGGGGAGGCATCGGAGAGCGTCGTCTCCTCTATGGGCGGCCCACGCATGCGCACCAGCACGTGAACCACGCCGGTTGTGGGTGCACCGCTGGGTACGAAATCGAGGAGAGAGAGGCGGCAGAGCAGTCGACCAAACACGGCGATCAAACAAACAACAACAGAAAAAAAAAAAGCATCACCGTCTGAGAGTAGCTTCTTCGGGGCAAAGCAACAGACTCACTCGCCGTCGCGTGTCCGCTTGCGGTCCTCCAGCGCTGCCTGCTTGAGCAGCTTTACACCTTCTTCCTTGGAGATGGTTTGGATGCGGCTCATCTTGTTGTGGAAGAAGATGCCGAGCACCTTGTCCGCCACGTCGAGGAGCTCCGTCTTGAAACTGGCCACGAGGAACTGGCACTCGTCCGACTGCCGCGCCATCATGTTCGCCACCGAGGTGCGGTACTCGGCATCCAGCGCCGCGTCGATTTCGTCGAACAGGTAGAACGGGGCGGGGTCGCAGCGCTGGATCGCGAAGATGAGCGCCAGCGCCACCAGGGACTTTTGGCCACCGCTGAGCTGGTCCAGGTGGCTGACGGGGTTGCCGAGGCCGAACGACACCCGGATCCGCGCGCCGCTGTAGGGGTCCTCCCTCTTGTTAGCCGCAGCCGCCGCAACCAGCTGCAGCTCAGCCGAGCAGCTTTCAGCGCCGACAAGCTGCTTGAACACCTCCTCGAACTGGTACTGCACCTGCTTGTACGTCCGCTCGATCGCCTCCTCCCTCTTCGCGTCAAGGTGCTCCATCAGCTCATGGATGCTGTCGAGCTCCCTGGCGAGCGTCTCCTGCTGCGACGACAGCTCCCTCATCGCCTCCTGCAGCGCCGCGTGCTGGTCCAGGGACTTGCGGTTTACGTGCGACAGGCCCTTGAGCTGCTCGTTCACCACCCTCAGGTGGTACATCAGCTTCCCGAGCGACGCAGACTCGAACTTGGCGATCCCAGGCGGAAGGATACCGAGCTGGCGGATCTTGTGCAACGCCTCGTCGCGGCGCTGCACCAGTAGGCTGCGCTGCATTTGTGTCTTGTCGGCGACGTCCTTCCGCTCCTGCAGGCTCCGCGCCGCGCCGAGGCGCTTCGACGTCAGTGTGTCCAGTTGCAGCTGCAGCTTCTCCCGCTCGCGGCCGTCCCGCTCGAGGTCGCGGTCGATACTCAGCAGCCGCTGTGACAGCTGCTCGAACTCCGCCTTCACCGCCGCCTGCTCCCCGTCCGCGAGGCTGCCGGCGTGCTTGGACCAGCCCAGCTCGCGGATACGGTCAGCGACAACGGCCTTGCGGCGCTCAACGTGGCGCGCGGTGTCCTCCAGCAGCTGCACCTCCGTGGCCCGCTGCAGGGCGTCCGCCTGCATCGCAGACGACGTGACGCGGGCCGCGGCCACCTCCTCCGCAAGCTGCTCCAGCCTCCGCTCCTCCTCCGGCGTCCACTCACTCTTGAAGTCACCGGAAAGCTCCCGCTTCAGCTCCACGACGGCGGCGGTGGTCGCCACGATAGCGCTCTCCACCGACTTCTTCGTCGCCACCAGGTTCGACCGGAGCGTGGCGAGGCGAGAGCGTCGATCCTCCATCAGCCGTGCCTCTCGCAGCCGGACATCCGCCGCCAGTTCGGTCGATGCGTTCTGGTTGCGCAGAGCCTCGATCTCGTTGAGCGCCTCCGTAATGGTCTGCTCCACGGTCGCGACCTCCTGGCACAGGCTGTCCAGCTTCGCACGCGCCGAATGGAGGTGCGTCGCCAGCTCCTTTTCACGCTCCCGCAGCGGCAGCTTCATGTTGCGCTTGTCGATGAATCCACCAGTGATGCCGCCCTTGCGCCCCAGCTGGTCGCCGTCGACGGTGATGACGTCGCACTGCAGCTCGCGCACGACGGTGGCCGCCGCGTCCAGCGCCGCGACGACAGCTGTGCGGCCGAACACCTCCGCCACAACGCCTTTGAAGCGGGCATCGCAGGTGACCTTGGACAGCAGCGGCGCACAGTCCGGCGTCGTCGCAATGCTACGCGGCTGCCCCTTGCATGTGTCGAGCGGGAAGAACGAGACGCGGCCCGGCTTTCGCCGCTTGTTCATCTCCGCCAGCAGCGTCGTGCTCACATCGAAGGAGTCCACCACGACGTTGAACAGCGCATTGCCTGCAGTGATCTCAACCGCCGTCCTGTACCCCTCCGCCACAGCGATAAGGTCGATAAGCGGGCCATGCACAGCGGCGGAGAGCACGGGGTTCCTTAGGTCGTGCAGCACCTCCGAGAGCGAGAGCAGGCCCTGCCGCACGTCTTGGCGAACAGCACGCTCCCATTGGTGTTTGGCGTTGCGGGACGCCTCGTCAAGCCTCTGCACGACGCTCTCTTGCTCATGCACAGACTGCCACAGCTGCCGCCGCTGCTGATTCAGCTGGTCGCGCCGACCAAGCGCGGCTTTAATGTGCTGCTCATGGTCGCGAAGGCTCTGGTCCACGTTCGCGGTGGACAGCGCCGGGGCGGCGATCTCACGCGACAGCACCTGCGCCTCCTTGTCCACTCGCTCCAGCTCGCGGCACACCGACTCCAGCTCTGCCTGTGACTTTTGGATCAAGCCTTCGTTCTTGTGCATCTCCCCACTCAGCCACTTGTCCCGCTCCGCCTTGTTCTTGAAGAGCTTCGTCCGGTTTCGGCGCTCTTGCAGCCGCTCCAGCACCTTGCGCTGCGTCTCGACTTCCTCCGCCTTCTCCTTCGCCGCGTCTTCACTCGTGCGAGAAAGAGACTGCTTCCTCACGACGTCGGCCGCCACCGTTTTCAAAGTCGCGCTCAGCTCCCCCTCTTCCTTCAGCAGCGCCTCCAGCTCGCGGTTGTTGCGTGCGTCTCTGCCGGCGGCGTCCGTCGCGTCCAAGTCAACGATTGCCTGCTTACTCGTCAGTGTCGCCATGTCCTTTGCAACAGCGGTGCGCTCCAGCTCCAGGCGAGCGATCTCTGTAGAAATATCGGTGATTTTCTGTGAGAAGTGCGAAATCTGCTCCTCCGATGCCTCCTCCGAGTCGTGCGACTTGTTGAAGAGCACCGACTGCTTGCTCCAGTCCTCCTCCAGTTTGGTCAGTGCGGCCTTCGCCGTCTCCAGCTCTGCGTTGAAGATGCAGTACTCGATGCAACGCTTCTCGCGGTCTGCCTCGTTCAGCTGCTTCAGCTCCGCCGTTTCGGCCTCCAGCTCCTTGAGTCTCTTCTCAAGGTCGCGGATGGCCTCTGTGATCTGCGTTTGCTTCCCCTTTGTCTCCGCGAGAATTCGCTCGCTCTCCGCACGTCGCGCCTCGTACACCTTGGTGCCCGCGACGTCCTTGATGAGCTGATAGCGCTCCTCCTCGCTCATGTTCACAAGACTGACAATCTTGCCCTGCTCCACCACATAGTACGGGTTGCTAGAGGAGAAGCCGGCGCTCTCCAACAGCTGCTGCACATCCGACGCAGAGAACTTGCGGTCGTTCACGCGAAATTCGTCCTGCTTGAGCCCCACAGTGCGCCGAATGCGCACCTCCAGCTCCTCGGCACGACCCGGAATCACCAGCCGGCCATCCGAATTGTCGAAGACGATTTCGACAAAGATGGAGAGCGCGGGACGCCCGCTACCGACGTGGAACAGCTCCTTACGATCTGCAGCGCGCAGGTTTGCGAACTTCTCGTTCAGCACAAACTGAATCGCCGCGAAGAAGTTTGACTTCCCGGACCCGTTCTTGCCGACAATCACGTTCGTCTTTGGGGAAAGGCCATCTGGGAACGACTGCTCACGGTATGAGCGGAAGCCAGAAACGATGATGTTCTTGATGAACATGGCTGCGATCCCCAGCGTAGCACTCTCGGTGTGTGTGTGTGTGTGTGTGTGTGTGTGTGTGTGTGTGTACCAGTCTATGCCTGTCCGGCGAGCGCGTGGCTCTCCTCTCCTTCCGTCCTTAGATCTGCTGCTCTTCCACAGATGCACGCTACCCTGTGGCGGCTCCGCAGTGATCCTTCACACAGCTCTCTGTTTAAACTGATGTGAGCCGTTCAAACAAACAACCACAACCAGACCATAAATAAATAAGAAAAAAAAAAAAAAGGGAGGTCGCAGGGAAGTATCGGGGAAAGCGAGACAGCATGACTTGAGCATTTGAACCTCATCGAGCCCACACCCCTGTCGGCTGTGCCAAAAGTGACGCGCGACCCTACAGTGCTCACCACTCACTGCTGCCTGTGCAACCTTCAAGAATGGTACAAAAGCACCACATCACTTGCTGAACAGTCCAAAAGAGACCTGATGAGTGACCACTTTTTTTTTTTTTTTTTGCACCGTCTTCCTTGAATTCACTAGGAGAAGAGCGGCAGCACCCATCCCTACTTCTCCTCGCAGACACCGGCCTCAAGCGAATTCTCACCAGAGCTTCCAAGAGAGAGAGAGAGCAACACAGAGCGCGCGCTCACACACACAAACACACCCGCCACTCGATAACGTAGGAACCACCCACGCTGGAGAAACGAATGCAACGAAAAAAAAAAAAAAAAACAGCCGCACAACCCGTCCCTTACTCACACCAAAGAGGACGACACCCGACGCTGCTCACTACCCGCACAACCCGGCTACAACACCAAAGCAAACAAACAAAAAAAAAAAAGTGAAGCCCCTCTCCTGGTCCCACTGTCAGCGGGGAACAATCTAGGCGAGGCTTCAACCTCACACAGAGTGACAAAGAGTGCCACCGCAACTGCCGCCAACACCAATAGCTTCAGACGCTACCATTGCTCCACCGAAGCACAACCCTTCCGCCACAGCTGCAGCTGCTCAATGTGGCCGAAGTAAAGGTACTCAAGCGCTCGCACTTATCACAGAAAAAAAAAAAAAAGAAGCGCCACACACACACATAAAAGAAAAAAAAAAAGGACGAGTTGCCACAGTGGTCAAGACCCGGCAAAGCACACCTCTGTAGCACAGAAGCTGACAGCTCCACGGACTCCCAGCAGTTTCTCGGACGCGACTGGTACCTCCACCTCCCCACTTACACCCCCGCACTACCAGCACGACAGCAGCAAGGAAATGGCTACAGCGCCTACTCCAACAGCAACGGCGGCCCCAAGGTCTCTTACAGCTCCTCCACTGTCCCGCTAGCGCTTTGCATCAGAGCAAAAAAAAAAAAAAAACACTCAACGTCCTCAGCCACCAGGTCGTCGCGGCTGAAGATGCAGAGAAGGGAGCTGGGGCTCATCACCATCTCTGCGCAGACGTAGAGACGAGCACAGATGTAACGCCGCCACCCCGCGCGAGAACCCGGCGCGCTCGCCTGCAGTGTCACTCGCCCCTCCACGAACATCTCCTTACCCTGCCTTCCAAGAGCTCTCTCTCGCTTCAGCATAATAGTCCCGCGCGGCGTGCGACGACTGCATTCCGCCAAACCGCACACCCATCATCCTTTGTCAACACAGAACGTATGAGCAGGGGAGAGAGCGCGATGCCGAGGTGCAGGACACAAACGAGGCTAGAAAACTGGCACGTCACCCCCGCATTCAGAGCGACATTTCCTCTCGTTCGTTGAGGTTGTGCTTGACAGTCTCGGCACACGTCTTCCACAAGCCCTTTGAACCAGAGCCCGTCCTCCAGCGATGTGGTGTGCCCTCCATGCCATCCATCAGTCAAGCCAGCTGCGTGAAGCGCGGCAAGAATAGGTGCAAAACCGGTCTCCATAACTCCATCGACAGCTGTGGTAGTCACACAACAAGACTAACACAACACCGTGCCATTCAGAGATTTAAGCCAGCGGTGCCCGCACCGCCACCCGCACACAAACAGGGACCTCTCATGACATTATGGCTGACCGTAGTTGCGGTGCCTGTGCCATCTATCCGACAGTCTTCGCCAGCGCACAAGGGTGCAGTCCTCACGGCTCCTTCAGAAGGCTCTCAACACCATCGTTGCTCAGGAGCTGTGAAACCCTCTGATGCACGACAACAAGCGAGAGATCGAGAGAGGCGCTTGCCGGCTCAGGCCCCGCGGACGCTGTGAAAGAGAACTAAAACGGCTGCAGCGCCTTTACATTCCATTCTATTCTCGTTTGCAAGAGCAAGTGAGGAAGGGGATTTGTGACGAGGGGGGGCCGCTGTCGACGGTGAAGCACCCCCACAGCAGTAGTCGGGCATCTCGGTTGGAGTTGGGAGGGGGAGAGGAGAGTTCTTTTTGGCGCCACCACAGCATCTCCCCGCCTCCGGCTCCTGTGCGTCCGGACCCTCATGAGGGGAGCGGGGGTGGGGTAGCGTGGGGCGGGCAATGCCGTAGCGCATCGATCTGGCCGCGCGCGTCCGGTTCTGCTGCCGACCACGGCTTCGGGGCGAGTGCTGTGCCATGCGAAGTGGCACCCCGGCAATGCAAAAAGCGGCAACGCGTGACGCGGTTCGCGAGCAGCGGTGAATGCAGTTCCGTGTGCTGAACGGTCGCTGACCAATCGGCGCGTGCGCTATGCAAACCACGCATCCGGCGCCTTTGACAGCACAAGGCGCAGATCTCACCGACTCTGGGGCAGCGTTTTTTTTTTTTTTTTTTTTTGGGGGGGGGGGGAAGGAGACCCACTTCCGCACCGGTCTAGAGCGAGCCACGCGCGGAGCACCGAAAGTTGACGCTGGCGAAGCGGGTGCTCTCCTTCGTCATCGTCGTGAACCCACACAGGAACCAGAAAGGACCAACAGCTGCTTGGCGAGCACCACTTTTTGGGAGCGGCTCCAGACGTGCTCAGTACGACCGAGGTGTGAGGGTGCACTCGCACAAGAGAGAAAAGGCCCTCCATGTTGTTGAGCCCTCTCTCCCCCTCCCACTCTCTATGTTTCTTTGCGGCATCACTTCGGTTCTCTGTTATCACACATGCGCACACTGTTTTTTTTTTTTTTTCCGCTCTGACCCTACCGGCCAGACACCGAGCCCTCTTTCACAAAACAAATTCGATTCGCTATCGTCTGGTTACTCGCCGTTTCATTGTCTCCACTACTACTGTACTCTCGCCAGCCGCAAAACCACCATCTCCGGCTGCAGTTCAGTTCTCGAGTGCGCGTCCTGCCCGCGTCTTTCGCCATCAGAACATACAGACACACACGCACACGCCGACGTACACAGGCACACAGGTCCTCCTCATTGTTGTGCCACTCACCTTTCCTCGTCCCCTTTCCACGATGCGCCGCTCGCTTGTGAGGACCACCGTTGTCGCCGTGCTTGTGGGTGCGGCGGTGCGCGGCTGGGCTGCACCACCGGTGCCGGAGCCGGACAGTGTCGGAGAGCACCGCTGCAACTTCGATGAGCTGCAGGCGCAGAGAAACAGCTCTCGTGTCGTTCGCGTGGCGGGACCCACGGGAGAGCGCTCCGTGGTGGAGGCGGCAGCGCCGTGGCAGTCGATTCGCATCGCTGTCTTTACAGACGACGTGTCGGACAAAAACCGGTACTGCGCAAAGGAGGGGAAGAAGCGTCCCAACTTCCAAGGCAAGACCGTCACCTGCGAGGCCGCCGACGTCCTGACGGACGAGAAGAAGCGAGCGCTGCTGGGGCTGCTGATTCCGGCGGCGGTGCAGCTGCATGTGGAGCGCCTGAGCGTCCAGCGAGAGAGAGGCAACATCGTCGTTGACAAGTCCACCATTCGGCGGGATTCCAACTGCCATGAGTTCAGCATTCCCTCCAAGCACATGAGGGCTGGCGTGGCCGATGCCGACTTTGTCCTGTACATGGCGGCTGGTCCGACCTCTGTCGGCGTCGCCGCGTGGGCTGTAGCTTGCCAGAGCTTCGCCAACGGCCGCCCGGCTGTAGGCGTGGCAAACGTCTCACCCAAGTACATCTCAGCTGAGCCTCACATCATGCGCATCGTGGCGCACGAGATCCTGCACGCGCTGGGCTTCAGCTTCCGCAACTTTTAAGCGCGCTCTATGGTGACGTATGTGTCGGCGCCTGTGCGGGGAAAGTCGAAAGTGCCGGCGCTGAACTCGCCGCTGGTGGTGGCCCAGGCGCGTACGCATTTTGGCTGCAACACACAGACCTACACGGAGCTGGAGGACATGGGCGGCAAGGCCACACAGCACTCGCACTGGAAGCGGCGCAGCATGAAGGACGATCTGATGGCGGGAGCCAATGGCGCAAACCTCTACTCGGCGCTGACGATCGCTGCGATGGAGGACACGGGCTTCTACAAGGGCAACTATGCCATGGCGGAGCCGATGATGTACGGCCGAAACGCCGGCTGCGGACTTTGGACGGACAGGTGCATCGTGAATGGGGTCTCACGCTCTCCGGAGATGTTCTGCACGTCCATCGAGGAGAGGCTGACGTGCGCCTCCGACCGTCTTGGTGTTGGACGCTGCCACATCGCCACCTACCCCTCGCCGCTGCCCGAAGCGTATCGGTGCTTCTCGAACCCAGCGGTCGGTGGCAATGGTGATCTGATGGACTACGGCCCCTACGTCCAGGCATTCTACGAGACGAACTGCTTCACTGACGACAAGAGCTTAGAGGGCAGTGTGTTCGGCCTCATGTCAAGGTGCCTGGACGCTCCTACCGGCATTACTGTGAGCGGGCAGTCGTACAGGCAGTACGGCATCTGCGCCGAGGTGCAATGCGCCACTTCCACCTACTCCGTGAAGGTGAATGGCGCGACCACGTTCACGCGCTGCACGCCTGGCGCTGAGGTCACGCTCTCGTCGCTGAGCCCTACATTCTCTGCCGGCTACATCACGTGTCCCCCGTACGACTCGGTGTGTGGCATGCGTGTGGACCCCTGAGAGTACCGTCGGTTTGCACCTGCTCTCGTTGACAGAAGTGCGGCAGGTGCGCCGGCTGGGATCGCCGCTGCACTGACGGTGGCCGCTGCAGCGCTGACGATGATGGTGGTGGGGTAGTGGCCTCGGAATCCTCGGGTGTGTCGGCGCGTGTGTGTTTGTCAGGTGCTCGGAGTGACTCGTGGAGCTCGTGTGGCGGATTGACGACCTACCGCCGCTGCCAAGCAGCTGGTTTGGATGCCGCGGCAGCCGGTCGTGGGTCCGCAGCATGCGTGCGTGTTTGTGCGGCCACACACACTGGCGGATCCACAACACTACCGCCGCCACCGCCACGCGCGAACAGGCACACCGGCCGCAGGTGTCGGAGGCAGAGGGCTGTGGGACGCAAACAGAGGCATTGGGAGGAGGAGGCAAAGGTGTCCGTGCGTGTATGTCTGTCTCTGTCTCTGTCTCTCTGTGTGTGTGCCGCTGTCCTCTCACGCCGCTGTGTCGTGGACGGCCCGGCTGGGACACACGCTCTCCCCCTCCTCCTCTTTCCCTCTCCTTCACTTCATTCGTTACTCTCTCTCTTTCTCTTTCACCGGGTCCACCGCTGCCGCGGTTTTTTGCGGTGTTTGTTTCGACATTCTTTGCCTTTCTTGTTTCAGTTCCTCGTCGGTCCATTCACCGTGATGTGCGGGTGTGCGACCTCCTCTCCGCCACGGCTGTCCGAGAGCGCGTGCATGTGTGCGTGTGTGCGACGGTGTCGCTGTGAGTACGGCGAGTGTTTCCTGTTTTTCTTTTTTAGTGTGACATTTCTCTCCTTCCTTCTCTCTTTTCTAGCGTCAGCGTCCCACCGCAGTCATCTGCACTGGCCACTTGGATGTGTATGTGTGTGTGCGTGCGTGTGTGTGCATGTGTGGCTGTCGAGGCACTCGCACAATGAGCGCCTCTTCCAAAACATGTCGCCGCCGCTGCACCGTAGCCCCTTCTTTTTCGTTCTGTACTTGCTTACTTTGCACCAACGAGGTTCTCCGCCTCGTCATTCGGCTCTCATCTCTTTGCTGTAGCCTTCACGTCGTCTCTGTACAGACGGACACTGGCATACACACACACACACGGTAACGCAGTCGCTGGCAGAGTCGCGGATGTGCTTGTTGTGGGTGCCTCACGACTATGCGCTCGTGTTTCGCGTTCCTCAACAGACGTTTCTCGTGTGTCTCAGCAACCTTGCTTTGAGGACTGCGTTGCCGCTCAAGAATGCCCTCCTGTGTATACGTGTACGTGTTTGTGAGCGTACTCCTCCTCCTGTATATCTGTCTGGTGTGCAAGTGTGTGTTTGTGTGTGTGTGTGAGCACAACCGACCGGAGTGACTGGTTTTACTGCGGCAGTGCGCTCCTCCCCACTTTTCTTCTTCTTTTGTTCTCTTTTTTTCTGTGTGTGTGTTTACGTGTGGGCTCGTCTGTGATTCCTCTCTCTTCCCGGCGTTTCCTCCTTCACAGCGCAATCCAAATCAGAATGACGGTGCATCGACCGAGGGATAGGGCAACTCGCACCTCGGTTGTGCAGTTGCGTATCCGACGGTCGTCGAGAGGAGGCGACACCATCCACCCGCTTCACCATGCGCTGAGGTGCCCATCCTTCAGCCACCGATGCCACGGTCCTCTTGTGCGTATGCTCCGTTACCGCAGCCATCTGACACCACCACTACCACCGTCACATTACTCACCGTCCCGATTCCTTTCCTCGACTGACCTGTTGTCCTGCAGCCGGGCCTGTGCGGCGACCCCTTCGCGCACCCCTGCCGCCGTCCATGCACACGAACACAGCCCCGGCGAGGGCAGAGTTGCCCACACCGCTGGTAGGCGTACACGACTCGTTTCCTTTCTTGCATTTGGCGGCTCACTGTTGGCTGCGCTTGAGGCGGTAGGCCTGTTGGAAGCAATGCGTGTCCGTCACCGCGCTCCGTTTCTCCATCACTCTCTTCTCCCCCTCGCGCCTCCGAGGTGCGTGCGTGAAAGCAGCGGTGCACTTCGCAGGCTCCCCACCACCCTCAATCACACACCGACATTCAGACACACCGTCGTGGTTCCCCTTGGTCATCCAGCTGCGTGCGTTGCGCACCGGTAAGAGAACCCAGACTGGGCAGCGGATACGGTCGACGTATCCAGTCACAGGTGGTCCGGCTTCAAATAGCACGTACACCTGCGGGGTAGTCGCTCTGCTACACGCGGCGTTGCTGGAGGGCACGTCTGTCATGCGCTCCGTCCGCAGTGTGGTCTCCTTTTTCTCCATCACTCCATCAGCGTACCTGCGTGTGTTTCCACCTTTCACCAAGCCGACAGATGCACACACAGAAGTTCAAGCACGCAGAGAGCGCTTGCTCTGATGGACGGCACTGCGCACACAGGGCTCTTCAGTTCCGTGGGTGCCGTTTCTCATGGACCTTCGAAAGCCACCACGGCAGACTTGTGTTGCAAAGCAGTTGTAACTCTGTCACGGCGCTCTTTCTGGGGGACCGGCACTCACTCATCTGAGAGGAGAGGTCCGCGTGGGTGCGGCGATCCGGCCACAGCTTCGCGCACCAGAAAGTGTGCGACGACGCGCATGTGGTGCACGCGTATTGAGTAGATCGGCAGGACGACACCGATTCGATAATGACGTCTCGGTGCGCTGCTCTCTGACGGCACGCCACTGTGCTACCGTGACGCGCGCACGAAAGGGAGCCCGGCAGCGGTGCAGCTGCACCTCGTTTTTGTGTGGTGAACGGGAGGAAGGGCATCGTGACAACGGTTCTCTGCATGGTGTGTGTGACAGGCTGCCCACTCTTCCTTTCATGTTTTTCTCATCTACGTCCCATAGCCTTGTCATTTTCTACCCCCCCCCCCCGCCGCACCGCTTCGGTTGCAGTTGTGGGCAGTCGTGGCAGTGCATTGCGCTACCTGTCGCGCTGCTTGTGCTCCGTCAACGCTGTTTCAGAAGATGCGACTTGTCGCCAATGTTGAATGTCTCTCCTTCCGTGTTTCTCTGCTTTCTTCCCCTCGCCAGTCTCTTCGCCCCCCTCGTATTCGACCTTACTCCTCTTTTTTTTTTTCTGTTTTCGCTCTCTCCAGAAGCGGGGGAAAAAAAAAAGAAAAAGAAGTAGAGGAGGGATGATTGCGACAACCATGGAGAGTTGCACGACACTTCTTTTTTTTTTTTCGATTTTTTTACGTTCTGGCGGCGACTGCGCCGTTTTTTTTTTTTTGTCACTTTGTTTTTCCGCTTCGTCTGGAGCCCCAAGAAGAAAAAAAGAAAAGAACACGCACAGTCGTTGGCGGCTCTCATTCTTCCACAGTACGTCCGTCCCGTCCGCCTCGTCGTGGTGCTGTCCACAGTAAACGCGATGGTACAGCTTTCACCTCTGATGGGTATGTATTGGGGAGTATCCTGCGCATCTTTTCACATCTCCTCGCATACCTAAACGTTTGTGTGGCCCTTCCTGCTTTCCCTCTCTCTCTTACTCTCGTCCCCACACCCCATCCACACCCGCATCGTGCGTCACATGCAACACCCACAGGCATAGCTGTGTGTCTCTCTGTCTCTCCCCCACCTTCTCCCCAACACACTTCGTGAGATAAGGAGTGTACACTACTCCCCTCTTTCCCCTGGTACACACACACATATACACATGGACACGGAGGCGCATGCGTTCACAACGGTTTCTTCTTTGGGTTCCTTCTTCATGATGCACCGTTTCTTCTTTGCCGTCTTGGACCTCTCCGGATGAAGGCAACCTGCGCAATTTGCGTGTCGCAGTCACACTCTTCTTTCAATTCCTGTCCCCTCAGCTACACGTGCGCAAACACACACCCGCGTCGCGCGCTGCGTCCTCAGAGGGTAGGTCTTCGACGGGTGAGTCGATTGCTGGCTTGTGTGCTGCTGTGTTCTACCCGGAAACCGTGCGACTCCTTGTGGCGCCTGTGACAGCGTCGGTAGCGGCTTCGGTACTGGAGAGTGGGGTGTGCAGGCTCAGGCAACAGAGTCGCGGTGGTGACGTGTGTGTGTGCATGTGTGTGTGTGTGTGTGCTCCAACTGCTCAGTTTTCTGCCGCTAGTGCTTGAGACGCCTGCGACGCTTTCCGCTGTCCCCACGGAGTCACGTCCATTCTTCTATTCGATGAGTCGCTAGTTTGCAGCGATGCACGAGGTGCTCTTCTTCCTGGCTTTCCCTTGCGGTGTGTCGTGGCGGCTGTCGAGACTCACCTGGTGGACCGCCACGCGGTGATGGGACGTTCGGGTCTGCAGAGTGGGTGCCGGAGTGCTGCAAGGCAGCCGCTGGGGGCGACACAGTGCAGCCCCCGAACGGCAAAGCACACTCGCATTCTCGCGCGTCCCACCGTCGTGCACACATGCCAGGCCCATGCGCAGGAGCGGTGCTTCGTCCACGTCACTCATGCTCCCATTCCCTGGCTACTGCAATGGCCACGTAAGGACACGTGCATCCGCGCCGGGGTGAATCCGGCGTCATGGTGTGCCTTCCCCCCTACCAGCACAGATCTCTGCTTTGTGCCTCTCACTCGCCGCCTCGTGTGTCTCTCCCACTCCTTCTCCTCCACGCACGAGGGTCGTGGGCACACCCGTGACGTGTCCTCTTCTCTGTTTCAGGTCGTCTCTCCTCCCAACTCACACACTGTGCGCACACTCCTCTCATTGCCCTCTGTGCCGAGCCATGCGCGCGGCGCTGCAAGGCGTCGAGGGGCTGAGCCGGTGGCACCTCCCACCAAGAGAGGAGAAGTACCGGCCCGTCGAGGAGCGGCAGAAGATACTGGCACTCATGGAGGAGACGGTGCTGGCACAGGTGCTCACGTTCATGAAGCCACGCCGTTGCCTCGCCATGCACGCCGTGTCTCCAACCGCCCGAGTGTACGCCGAGTTAGCTCAGCCCTCACGTGACGGTGCTCCGTACGAGATGTGTCTCGGTGACAGACTCATTCACAGAGTCTCCAACATTCCCGTGGATGGGACTGCAAGGCGGCGGCTCCGTCACAGCATCTGGTGGCTCGAGAAATGTGGGCTGCCATTGTACCTCGCCAACACCGTCACGTGGAGCGCCTTCCACGATGCCGCCCGCGCACTGCTGCCCATGGTGCGCGGCTTAGCAGTTGGCGGACGCAACAAGCGTGTGCGCGACGGGAGGCATCTTGTGCAACTGGAGAAGTTGCGCATATCGAGCAGCAGCGCCTTCTGCATTTGTGGAGTGACGCCGTCGCAGATGACGCATCTCCGCCGACTGACACTGGACGGCTGCTCCGCGAGTGTTGCTGACGGCTTCCTCGAGCTGCCGCAGCTGACGGAGCTCTCCATCGCCTGCAAGTTTGGCCTGCCGGTGAAAATGAGAGAACCTTCTTGCGCTCCTCGACTGCTGCGGCTCTCCATCCTAGCGCCTACTACAGACACCCTCACATGGATCGATCGATGCTCATCGCTCACTCATCTGACTCTGCGGAGGTGCAGCGCCGAGATAGACCTCAGACTCCTCAGCGAGGTGCCACATCTGACTACCCTCGACATCAGAGAGAGCTACGTGCGCCACCTGCACGGGCTGCAGCACTGCATGACACTGAAGAAGATTGATGTCACACGCTGCTCTCGGCTGGAGAGTCTCGAGGAGCTCGCTGGCGCACCGCAGCTGCAGTCTATCAATGCATCTCGTAGTAGTGTGAGGAGGATAGGCGAGTTGCATCTCTGCCCGCACCTCACAACCCTCAACGTCGGCTCTTGTCTCGAATTGAGGAGTCTCGAGGGGCTCGCTGGTGCAGCGCAACTGCAGTCGATTGATGCGTCGGGGAGTCGTGTGCAGACGATAGGAGACTTGCATCGTTGCCCGCGCCTCACCACCGTCAACCTCGGATCCTGTCGCGACTTGAGGAGTCTTGAGGGGCTCGCAGGCGCTCCACAACTGCAGTCGATAGAGGCGCTCTGCAGTGGTGTTCGGACGATAGGCGAGCTGCACCGCTGTCCACAGCTCACCACTGTCGACTTCAGATACTGTGGCCACGTGACCAGTCTCGAGGGGCTAGTTGGCGCGCCACAGCTGCACTCCATCGATGTTTCAGAGAGTGCTGTACAGACGATAGGCGAGCTGCACCGCTGTCCGCGCCTGACCGCCGTCACGTTTCGGTTTTGTCGAAGGCTCCTCAGTATTGAGGAGCTTGCTGGCGCACCACAGCTGCACTCCATCAATGCGTCAGATAGTGGCGTCAAGATTATCGGCGAATTGCGTCGGTGCCCGCACCTCACCGCCGTGAACTTGGAATCCTGTGAGGACCTGGACAGCATCGAGGGACTCGCTGAGGCACCGCGGTTGAAGTCCATTGAAGCGTGTTACAGTGGTTTGCGGACTATCGGCGAGCTGCACCGCTGTCCACAACTCATCGCCCTTGACATCAAATTCCGTGACCGCACTTGAAGGTCCTTGTGGCCATGGCTGACGCTCCACGGCTGCAACACGGTGGTGGCTCCACAGTACCTCGAATCGACACGGCATGGACATCGCTGAAATGCGGCGTGGAGGGGTTATTCTAAGAAGGATGCGGTGTCGCTGTGGTGAATGTGTCGCTGTGGTGAAAGTCCCGCTGCTTTTTTTTTTTTTTCTTTCCAGTGGCGTGGCAGCGAGCGTGCAGCTGCTAGTAACGTGACTGTAAGTCGTCCGCACCTCAGTGATCCACCATCGACTCCACGACGGTGTGTGTGAGCGCGGCGGTCGCTCACGCTGTGTAGTGGCTCGGAGTTACTTGGCTAGCGCATGGAAAAAGACAATCCTTGACACAACGATGACATGATCGCCTCCCTCAGTCGCTACATTGTGTGTGTGTGTGTGTGTGCGTGAGTGTGCACCGCCTGCTTGCTATCCACACACCTCTCCACCGCCACACACCAGAGCACCGCCGTGTCGTCTCTGCTCTATCCGTGGCGCTCTTCCGTCCCTTCCTTATCTCTCTCTTCCTCTTCTGGCTCCTCCTCCGCTTCCACATCCTCACCCACAAACACACATGGGCCACGCTGCACCGCTCACCAAACCTGGGGTGTCCGGTGCACGTGATTGCCTAACGCGGTGGCGCCACTGCTTCCCCCCGTCCCCTCCTCTCACTCCTACCCACACACTTGCACACACTCAAACACACACACACATAGACCTAACTCCTGCTCTCTCTTCGCTCTCCACATCAGTGCACAACACGTTTTCTGTTTTTCTTTGCCTTTTCCAGTGCTCGCTTGTCCTTTCTCGCCTCCTTCATCTCTTCTTTGCCTCACGGCGCAGTACGTTTCTTGCTCTTTGTTTCTCATCCTTTTTTGTGAGTGCTCTGCGCGTGTGCGTTCGTGCGTGTATTTTCCATCACGTTTTGTGGTGTGTCGGCGTCCCTTCTTTCTTTCTCTATTGTGTTGGTCCTTCTTTGGTGCCGAAGTACCACCGCCACGATACGGGAGACGGGGGAAAGACCGCACGCGTGTGTGCCCGTGTGTGTGTGTGTGTTACTGAAGGTGCTCG
>JAECZO010000225.1:0-18063 GCA_019188245.1 Novymonas esmeraldas | reverse complement strand
CTCAGCGGGAACAACTTCAGCGGGTGCCTCCCACAGTCGTGGCTCGAGATGCGCGATGCCGCGGTGGTGGTCGACGACCGACACCGTGCCGCTCACTGCCCAACAGCGTACCCGCGCAAGCAAGAGTCCACAGAGCAGCCCCTCTCAGAGACGACATCGCGTGCAACGTCGCCATCTGCCGCGGAGTGCCAGGTAGAAAACTGTTTGCGGTGCCACGTCGACTCGACAACGGTGTGCGTCGTGTGCAGCCCCAGGCACACTCTGACGGTATGGAGCACGTGCCAACGCACCGACACCAGAGCTGTGAGCTCGTGGGCTGTGGTGGTAGCAGCTACAGTGAATGCGATCGTGATACTCATTCTCTCGACAGCTATTGCGACGGTGGCTGCCGTGGCAGTCGGACTCGCGTAGATGTGTGTGTGTGTGTGTGTGAGCATGTGTGTCAGACTGCGCGATGCAACTTTTTTTTTTTTGTTTGTGTTGGTCGGCATGCGTGAGCGGAACGTGGTTTTTTTTTTTTTTTCTGGGCCGTGTGGAGTAGTGCGCTGCATTCGATAGCAGCTGTGTGCTTCCATCGGTGGTGCGTACTCTCTCACCAGTGCCTGTCTCTCACGTCTTCACGCATGTCAAATCATAGCGGCCGCTGTTGGACGTCCTCCTTCATGTCACGTGGCCCACGAGCGCTGCACTACTGCCTTCAGGGTAGTTTCCCTTCCCTTTTGCACTTTCTCTCACATAACACTCATCTTCCACCCCTGCCCGATGCACAACGTCTCTTCCCTTTTTTTTCTCTGCGCCACTGTGTTTCCTTCTGTGTAGGTCGGTGCAGCCGTTCTCTTGCTTGACGCCGCGCCTCCACAACACAGTGTCGCCTCCCCACCCACCCTCTCTACTGTCTCGCTTATGCGTTAGAGGATGCCAGAGAAGGGGGTGGGGGAGACACGTACGTGTGTTGAGGTGTGCTGTCGTCTTTTTTTGTTTTCAGTGTTTCATCTGATCGATGGTTGATTTGCTGCGGCGTCGCAGCATGCGTGTGTTCATCTTGCCTTCTCTTCCTCCTGTGGCCCCCCCCCTCTCTCCTTGCACTCTCGTGGATGGTGTGTGTCTGCCTTTGTTTTGTCTCTCTCTCTCTCTCGCGTTTTGCCATGCACCATGGACGATGACTGATACATGTGCGTGTGGTGCAGCCGAGATGAGTGATGGATGTCGACTGTACATGCGCACGAACACACACAGCATCTCAACCTTCCACGTTCATTCCGAACATTCCGCCTTCTTCCTCTCCCCCTCTCTCGCTGTACTTCTCGCATCTTTCAACATCACAGTGGGTGTGCATGTCTGTATGTGTGAGTTTTCTTTTTTTTTTTTTTCTGCACTCGAAATGCAAAAAAAGCGGTAGCCTTCATCAACTCGCCTCAACCCACCTTCGCGTTGTCATCATGTTTCTTCTCCATGCCGCCGCGCGACACCACTTGTTGCACACAAGAATGGCGATGCCGCTCACTCCTCGTCCAGCGCACTCGACATCACCTCTCCTCCTCCTCCTTATTCTCTGCCCTCTCCCTTCTCGCACGGGTTCTTGCCTTCACACTACGGCACTGCACGATCGGCCCCCGCTGTGTCGGACCTCTCCCCCCCCCTGAGCGCCATCTGACGGACTGGACAGGCACACACACCACCAACCACTCCCATCCGCGTCTTGTTCTTTCCCATCGCCTCCACTCTCCTCCTCTGCCCCGCCTGCACGGAGGAGGAGGGGGACTGACCGGGTCGGCTGCCCGCAGTCTCCAGTGATGCAATGGACGTGAGAAGGATCACGGCTCTCCCTCCTCTTCCAGTCCATGACGAGAGAGAGACACTGGGATCTGCGTGTGCCTGTCTGTTTCTCTGACACCGCCGTGCCTTGCTTGGCCAGTGGGGAGCGCACTCCTCACTCATGCTGCCTCCCTTTGTCTCTCGCCTGGTTGGCCTCACTGCTGTGACGGTTTGCTGTGTTGTCATTGGCATTCTGTGTTCCTCTCCTCTCAGTGGTGTACATGTGCAGTTGTCCTCCTCCTTCTCTTTCAGCCAGGTCGACGCAGCATGTGAGTCTCCAGCCGTTGTGTCTTTTCTGTCCGCGTGTGTGTGTGCGGTGACGTTGTTCTCGGTAGGGTGTGTGTTGGCTGCTGTTCTTCTGCTCTTGCACCATTCTCCCGCTCTGTATGAGTGTTTCACTTTTGTCGAGTGCACGAGTCAGATGAGAGTGTCACTTTCGTTACGGTCACGTACTGCGCACCTCTACTGCATACAGCGCCGCGGCTGCTCTGTGCTCTTTTTTTTTTTTTTTCTTCATGCGCCTTTGATTCTGGATCGTTTTCCTGTTGCACTAGCTAGACTCACACTGGCACACGACTGTTCAACTGTGTCTTCCTTTTTTTGTCTTCTTTTTACGCTGTCTCCGCTGCGTTGCCGCTGGAGTCACCCACACGCACGCACACCCACAGTCACACAGCCGCATATTTTTCAAGAGACGGAAACATATAGTGACGGTGGTGTGCGACCGTGAACCACCACCTGCATGTGTGTTTGGGCAATGAACAACTTCCCTCTCTCTTCGCACATGTGCTCCCTGGACTGCACTCACACGAATAGAGCAGTGACCGCGTGTGTCCACACATTTACCTATGCAACGGTGCACGCTTCTCGGTGAGTGTGTGTGTGTGTATTTCTGTGTGTGTCTTTGTATTTGACCGGCCGATAGGGATGGCGTCTGATCGTGCTGCCCAGCTCTCCCTCATTTCTCCACCTCTCCTTTTTTTTTTTTTGTTGTTGTTTACACGAATGCATGTGTGGCTATCGTGGTGCTTGCAGATCGAACGCCTTGGGACACGTTGCACAGCTGTTGCCCTCATGCGCTTTCCTTCACCTCTTTCTCTTGGGTGTGCCAGAGGGCTTCACATGCGGTTGCCTCTCCCTCGTCGATGGGCCTCTATCTCCTCAGAGTCTCCACCACTTCGGCCCCCAAATGCACACTCACCAACACACCAGCGACGCGGCAGTTGTAGCAACTGGCTGACTGGCTGAGGGGCAGAGACACGGCTAGACTGTGGCGCACCGCGACGCGGTGGTTTTTCGGCTGATGTGGGCTGCACTGGATGCCTCCTCTGGGCTTGTGCAAACGTGCTCCGTTGGCGGTGCGCTCAGGCACGCAGCAGCAGCAACGGCGTGCACACACCTTGTTGTGCGTGTCTGTCGGTGTCTCTCTGTGTGCTGACCTCGGCATGCGTTTGCCTCAGTGCCTCGGTGACTCGGTCGATCGTTATGCTGGCTTTCTCCTTGCTCTTCTCTCCCTTTTCTTCTTCTTGTTTATCAGCACGTGCGCATGTGTGCGGCGGAGGGGCGACGAGTGGAAGTGACAAAGGCCTCGTCTCCGCCTTCTTTTCAACGGAGACATCTCCTGTTGTGTGTGTGTATTGGTCTGTCACACCTTCTCTGTCTCTCTCTTCCTCTCCTTCTTCCTCTGTTTCTTCTCCATGCACCGACCGCGACGTCGAATGAGAATCGCAGCGAATCATCATCGTCGGTGTGCTCTGCCTCTCAGCTGCACTGGTGTGTCTGCACCTCCCAGAGAGGCTGAGAGGGTGGGATGCCTCCAACTCGCTCTGCATGAGGCCTTTGACACGTGCTTCATCCACCGGCGCTGCAGCTCTTTCTGTGCGTCTGCTTCGATGACCGAGCTCGGACACCACCATTACCACCGTCACATTGCTCACCGTCCCGATTCCTTTCCTCGACTGACCTGTGGTCCTGCAGCCGGGCCTGTGCGGCGACCCCTTCGCGCACCCCTGCCGCCGTCCATGCACACGAACACAGCCCCGGCGAAGGCAGAGCTGCCCACACCGCTGGTAGGCGTACACGACTCGTTTCCTTTCTTGCATTTGGCGGCTCACTGTTGGCTGCGCTTGAGGCGGTAGGCCTGTTGGAAGCAATGCGTGTCCGTCACCGCGCTCCGTTTCTCCATCACTTTCTTCTCCCCCTCGCGCCTCCGAGGTGCGTGTGTGAAAGCAGCGGTGCACTTCGCAGGCTCCCCACCACCCTCAATCACACACCGACATACAGACACACCGTCGTGGTTCTCCTCGGCCATCCAGCTGATGAGCTGCAGGACCCCCACCACACCGCCTACCAGGACTGGCGGGGAGTGCTCTGCGGAGATGCGCACGTGGTGTCCCTGAGACGGCCGTCTCACTACCGCCCCTCGAGGAGGTACTTTCATCTGCTCCTTTACCTTTTCTTTTTCCACCTTCTGCCTTTCGTCACACCTTGACTTGCTTTGTAGTGCGTTTGTGGACCGACTCTCCTCCTTCATCGACTGCCGCGCCGTCCTCACGAGAGTAGTTGGCGGGAGCGGCGAGCCCCCCCCCCCCCCCTTTCCAAAGTGTACCTCCTCCGTTTCGGGTGTCTGAGAACGTCAGGGAGGTCAGCCGCCTCGCTGCCTCGCCGTCTCTCTCTCTCTCTCCGGCCAACTCACCTGTCCGCAGCACTATCCACGTCCGCTGGAAACAGCGTGCACACACTGTCACATGAGAAAGACGGCTCTCCACTGGAATCCCTCGCGCTGCACCGCCGTTGTGCTCCTCTCTGTCCGCTGCACCGACATCTAGGTGCCTATTGAAGCTGCCACCTCGTCTCCGCGTCGTCTGTTCTCCTTCCTGATACATATCCAAATTCCTCAACTCGCTCTTCCACCTTTTTTTTTGCCGCGGTGCGTGCAGATACGTCCGTGCGCGCTGCTGTGCTGTCCGCCACCTCCTCTTCTCGCTTGCTCCCACGTTGACAAGTCTGTTTGACGCATCCTCTATTTGTCTTTTTTTTTTTTTTTGCGCTCGGGCTCTCTGTGATCCTCCTCCGCCACCACCCGACCACACACAGCCCCTTTCTCCGGAGTCCCCTTCCTTCCCTCCCTTCCTCTGCCGTCGTCTACACCTTCCTCTTCTCAGCCAACGCTGTGACCGTCACCACCTCTGCCTCCCCCCTCACCAGCCTCTGCTCCAGTGTTGGAATTCGAGCGCTGTGATCGTGCTTCTTCGATCCCACACCCTTTATTCTCAGTGCACGTGACGATCCTGCACAAGCACACACACCGACAGACAGACGCACAGACACACACACACACACACACACACACACACACACACAATCCGACACTCGAATTCGCAGGCTGTCCGGCAATCCTCCCCTTTCACGATGCGCCGCTCGCTGCTGAAGGCTGCCGTTGTCGCCGTACTTCTGTGCGCTGTGGTGTGCAGCTGTGCGTCCCAGCCGGTGCCGGCGCCGACGAATGCCGGCGAGCACCACTGCGGCTTCGATGAGCTGGAGGAGGAGACGATCGCAACACGGGTGAGCCGCGTGAGCCGCACGGCGAACACCGACGGAAAGCTCTCGGTGGCGACGGCGGCGTCCACGGCGTGGCGGCCCCTTCGCATCGTGGTCTTCGCGAACGATGTCGCCAACAGAAGCCGACATTGCACGAGATCCGGGGAGCTGCGTCCTAACTTTAGAGGCGGCAACCTCACCTGTGAGTCGGCTGACGTTCTGACACGCTCCAAGATGCACACACTTCTGGGTCTGCTGGTTCCACTGGCCATGCGACTGCATCAGGAGCGCCTGAGCGTGCAGCGTGAGAGCGGCAACCTCGTCGTTGACGCCTCCATCAAGCAGGACCCCGTCTGCGGTCTCTTCAGCATCCCGGACGCGCACGTGTCGACCGGCGTCGTCGACGCAGACTTCGTTCTGTACCTGTCAGCAGGGCCGACCTCTGGTGGTGGCGTCGCGTGGGCGACGAGGTGCCAGCACTTCGCCAACGGCCGCCCGTCTGTCGGCGTGTTGAACGTTGCACCTAGATACATCTCCGCCGATCCGCAGACGATGCGCTTCGTGGCGCACGAGATCCTGCACGCGCTCGGCTTCAGCTTCCGCTACTTCGAGGCGCAATCCATGGTGGCAACCGTGTCTGGGATGCGAGGGAAGCCACCTGTAATAGCCCTCAAGTCACCGTTGGTGGTGGCTCGGGCGGCAGCGCACTTCGGCTGCAACACTCAGGCCTTTATGGAGCTGGAGGACATGGGCGGCAACGGCACGGTACGATCCCACTGGAAGCGGCGCAGCATGAAGGACGACCTGATGGCGGGGCTCGCTGGCGCGGGTGTGTACTCGGCTATAACGATCGCTGCGATGGAGGACACGGGCTTCTACAAGGGCAACTACTCCATGGCGGAGCCGATGGGGTACGGCCGGAACGCCGGCTGCGAGCTTCGGACGCGCAAGTGCATCGTGGATGGCGTCTCGCAGTTCCCGGACATGTTCTGCACGTCCACTGCTCAAAACCTGATGTGTGCCTCTGACCGACTCGGTGTTGGCGTCTGTGCGATGTGGACGTACCCCTCTCCGCTGCCGGCGGTGTATCAGTACTTCGCCAACAGCTCGGTCGGCGGCTTCAGTGCCCAGATGGACTACTGCCCCTACGTGCAGGCCTACAACACGATGAACTGCACCTATGACACGAACAGCTTGAGGGGCAGCGTGTTCGGCGTCATGTCAAGGTGCCTGGACACTCCCGCTGGCGTGGCTGTCGACGGTAAGCCGTACGAACAGTACGGCCTCTGCGCCGAGATCGAGTGCGCCGCCGCCACGTACGCCGTGAAGGTGAGTGGGGCGAGCCGTTTCACTCCATGCACACCCGGCACAAACCTGACGCTCGCGTCGCTGAGTCGTGTCTTCTCTGGCGGCTACATAGGCTGTCCCTCCTACGACTCCGTGTGCGGTATGCGTGTGGACGCTGCCCAGTACAAACGATATGGGGCCGCGCTCGCAGACGGCACTGCTGCGGGTCCCCCCGCGTGCATGACCGCTGCGCTGACCATGGCTGCTGCGGCGCTCGTGTTTCTGATGTGGTGATACCCCCTATGGGTCCGCAGGTGTGTGTGTGTGTGTGTGTGTGTGTATGTGCGTAGTCTCCACCGCCTCTCCATTTCTCTGTTTCTCTCTCTTCGTGCATTCGGTCTTCCTCTTTCCAATGCCACCGTCGCGCCGGTGTGCTGCGGAGTTTCTACTTTTACATTCATGTCTTCTTTTTTGTCCTCTTTAGGGCTCATGCGCAGCCTCGTTTGGGACCTCAACGACCTTTTTTTTTGTGTGTTTATACCCCCACCAGGTCACTGCGAGGACAGTGAGTGTGCACCCTCCCTCGTTCCAACTGTGCGTGCGTGCCCATGCGTTCGGGTACGTGTGTGCGTGTCTGTGATTGTGTGATTGTGTGTTGGTGGTGCTCGCTCATTGAGCGCCGTTCTACAGCACACACGGCACCACCCATGCCCTGTGCGCGTTTTTCTCTCTGCCGTCAAAACTGGTTTCTATTCCCATCGTTTGAAGGTGGTCTGCTCAGCTCTTGATTGCGCCACACCTTTTGTGGTCTCTTTGTTCCAAGGCGCAGCCGACCACCCACTCAGAGAGAGCGGCACTGATGGGCACTGCCGGAGTGACAGAGGCACTTGCTCACTGTGGTGAGTGACACCGAGCCTGGTGCTTCTGTGTCTCGCTTCGACAACGGATGCCTCTCATCTGTCCCTTCAAACAGTCGCTAACGGCACTGCAGCCTCACGCATGGTGCCCTCGATACGTGTCTCCCTCTCTCTGGGTGTCCGCTTCGCATCAAGCCCTGTGTGTCCGAGTGTGTGTGTGAATGCCCCACAGGCTGGGATCTCAGTAGATCGCAGTGTTCAGCTCTTCCTCTCTCCTTTCTTTCTTCTCTCTTTTTCGTTGATCGTGTGCACAATTGCATGTGGCCGTGCGTGTGACTGTCGTACCGCTCGCTCATTGAGCACACTTCTGTCACACACATGATGATGCCACCACCGCACTGTGCGTTTGTGTTTCCTTTCGCATTTGCTCGTCTTCTTTCGGCTTCAGCGAGGGTGCTTCTCTCGTCACTCGTTTTTCATTTTTTCCGGTGTCACCACCGCGCTACCTCTGGACTGACGGACACGCACGCGCACGAGCACGCCGCAACAGTCACACACATACACCTAGCAAACGATGCGTACGTTGTCTGTGCTGTGCGACGCCGAAGAGGAGATCCTCGTGTGTGTCGTACGCCTTGACAGCTACCTCTGCTCTGTGTATGTGTGTCTCTCTGTGTGCCTCTGTGCGTGTGCGCCGACAGATATCCTGGCCAGTGGTCGTCTCGAGCTCCTCCCCGTCTTCCCCTCTCTTTCTCTCTTTGTTCATGTGCGTGCGTGTCCGTGAGTGGAGGAGTGAGGAGAGCGGAGGACACGTCGTCTTTCCCTCCTCTTTCAACAGAGATATCATCTCTCTTGAATCTGTGCGTGTCCTTCTCTGTCACACTCTCTCTCCCTTTCCCTCTCTCGGACCCTTTCGAGCTCTGACTGCAGCACCCAAATCGGAATGGCCCCGTCCCCTCCATCGGCGAGTGGCACCTCGCAACCGCACTGGAGCTTCAACATCTCCTCCTGGAGCTGTTTTTTTTGGAGAGGGGCTGTCTCCTACCCGCTTCGCATCTGCAGCCCAGTGTCTGCTCCATTCAGCGGCGCCACAGCTCTTTTGTGTATGCATCGACTCCTGAGGGCTACTTGGCAATGTGCAATGGGACTCTACGAATGTGCTGTGTCGTTCTTCCACTCCCCCCCAACTCCATCATCTGCCGTTGAGTCCGAACGCTCAGACCAGCTCACGTGTTGTCTTGGTCTCTCTCACACACGCGTTCCCCCCAAAAAAAAACCACACGAAAAGTGACTCACAGAAACCTGAAGGCCCATACGTAAGAGTGTCCTCATCTCTCCAACGCCTTCCACACACACACACACACCCAACACAACAACAACACACCACACACACACACACACAATGGTGTGGGCTCAAACAATGCGCGTCCTTCCACTGTGAAAATGCTGCGCTGCATCAGCGCTGCCAGGTCCATACATCACCCCCTTCGCGTTTCTCCACTGTTGCTGGTTTTCTTGCGCTCTCACACACCATGTAGTTGTAAACGCTCCAGCTCTCTCAACTCCATACGCCACAAACCACACTTCCTTCAACCTCTCAAGATAAACTCCTCTGTAAGACCAGGATGAGAGCCAACAATGGGCAAGATGGCGCTGAGGGTGCGGCAGAGAACGCACGCGGCCGTCCGCCACCGAGAAACTACCCCGATACACTCGTGTGCACGTCCGCGGCAGCGTTGGCTGCAGTGCGCGACAAGGGCAGCGTGCAGTGCCTGCAGATCAGCGGGGACTGGCTCAGCGACGTAGAGCTTCTCCGTGACTTCACCGCTGTTCGACAGCTGACGCTGCAGGGATGCGCACGTCTCACGACGCTGTCGGCCATTGGCGTCATGCAGAGCCTCTCCTCGCTGGTCATACAAGAGTGCGGCCTTGTGACTGCGTCAGGACTGGAGCAGTGCCGTGCACTCGTCACCCTCCAAGTGAAGGAGTGCCCGCAGTTCACGCGGCTCAGCGATGGCGCTGCAGAGGTGCCAGCAATATCGAGCACCGCCTACACCGCCCTTCAAACACTTCATGTGACCGGCTGTCCCGCCTTCGAAACGCTCGACGGCCTCTCCGCCGCGCAGGCTCTGAGGGAGTTGCGCACTCCGTTCACGGCAATCGCCAGCCTGGAGCCCCTCCAAGAGTGTCGCCACCTTGAACTCGTGGACGTGGAGGGGTGTGTGCATCTGCAGAGCCTCGCGGGGCTGGAGAGCGCCAAGGGGCTCGTGCACCTCGACATATCGCGCACTGCTGTTACGAGCGTTGGTGCTCTTGCCGCATCCGCTGCGCTGCAAACACTATTGGCAACCGGGTGTGGCGCGCTGCATTCGCTGCATGGTCTTGAAGGTGCTACATCGCTGATGGTGCTGGTGGTGGCGAAGACCGGCATCTCCACCTTGGACGGACTGAGGTGCGGGCCGGCACTCCAGGTGATCGATGCGAGCGGCTGTGCGGACCTGCGCAACATAGCCGCGCTGTCTACCGCCACACACCTGCGACTCGTCAACCTCTCCGGTACCGGCGTGGACGATGTGGGCTCGCTCCAGTGCCTGGGCACCCTCGGGAGTCTTCTTCTGCAAGGATGCCGGCGCCTCGTTGATCTCCAGTGCTGGCCTACCCTCGAGCACGCAGCGCATCTCCAGCGCGTGGATCTCACAGACACACCGATCCAGCGTGTCGCAGAGGACTTCAAGTTTCCCACAGGGCTGCAACACCTCTGCTTGGACGAGTGGCCCAGAAGTGACTTGTCCTTTGTCCCGGAGAGGTCACAGCTGCAAAATGTGCGCGTGCGCAACTGGCGCCTGAGCGACATCACACACCTCGTCAACTGTGGTGCACATCTCCAGCGCGTGGACCTGGACGGCTGCACCGGTGTCCGCTCCCTCTCACCGCTGCGGTCGGCTACAGGTTTGGTCCTGCTGAGCGTAGAGGGCACAGGGGTGAGCGACCTCACTCCGCTCGAAGGCTGCGTGGCAAAGCTGGAGCGACTCTTCCTCAAGGGCTGCAGTGGCGTGCGGGACATATCCGTACTGAAGAGAGCGGGCCGCCTGAGCGTGATCAACCTCTGCGGGACGAGCGTGGCGGACATCTCCGCACTCGCTGCCAGTGCAGGGACGCTGGAGAGCCTGCTGTTGGACGACTGCTCGGGACTGCGCGACATTTCGGTGCTCTCCGGCGCACGAGCACTGACAACTCTGGGCTTGAACAACACCTCTGTATCGAGCATCTCCGCGCTCGCTCGCTGTGCGCCGGTGCTTCAGATACTGTCGCTGAACAACTGCTCTGGGCTGCGCGACATTTCTGTGCTCTCCGGCGCACGAGCCCTAGCTGCGCTGGATCTGGACAACACGAGTGTGTCGAGTGTTGCTTCACTTGCTCGCTGTGCGCCGGTGCTTCAGGTACTGTCGCTCAAGAACTGCTCCGAGGTACGGGACATTGCTGCACTTGGAGGCGCTCGTCGCATGCATACACTGAGCCTGGATGGCACAGGGGTGCGGGACCTCTCTCCGCTTGCCGGCACTGCAGCGACGCTGGAGAAGCTGTTCGTCAAAGACTGCAGTGGTGTGCGGGACATCTCCGTGCTGAAGAGAGCGGTCCGCCTGGACAGCGTCAACCTCGGCGGGACGAGCGTGACGGATATCTCTGCGCTTGCTGCCTGCGCACCAGCGCTCCATGCGCTTGCGCTGAAGGATTGCACCGGGCTGCGCGACATTTCGGTGCTCGCCGATGCACGATCACTCTGCGCGCTGGATCTGGGAGGCACTGGTGTGTCCGATGTTTCTGCGCTTGCCGGCTGCGCCTCCATGCTCCAGGTACTTTCGCTGAACAAATGCTCTGCGGTGCGGAGTATCACCGCACTTGGAGGCGCTCGCCGCATTCAATCACTCAGCCTAGATCAGACAGGGGTGTGGGACCTCTCCCCGCTGGCCGGCACCATGGCAACGGTGGAGAGACTGTTCATCAACGGCTGCGGTGGTGTATCGGACATCTCGGTATTGGCTGGCGCCTGCCGTCTGGCCGACGTCCACCTCAGCAGGACGAGCGTGGCGGACATTTCGGCACTTGCAGCCAGTGCGGCGACGCTGGAGAGGCTGGGGCTGGACGGCTGCTCTGGGCTGCGCGATATCTCTGTGCTCTCCGGCGCACGAGGAGTGACGACGCTTGATCTGGACAACACCAGTGTGTCGGACATCTCCGCGCTCGCTGGCTGTGCGCCAGTCCTCCAGCTGCTGTTTCTGAAGAACTGCTCTGGGCTGTGTGACATCAGTGCACTTGGAGGCGCTCGCCGCATTCGAATCCTCAACCTGGAGGGCACGCGGGTGTGCGACCTCTCCCCGCTGGCTGGGACGGTAGAGACGCTGGATCAGCTGTTTATGAACGACTGCAGTGGTGTATCGGACATCTCCGTGCTGGCTGGCGCCTGCCGTCTGACCGAAGTCAACCTCTGCGGGACGAGCGTGGCGGACATCTCCGCACTCGCCGCCAGTAGAGGGACGCTGCAGAGGTTGATTTTGAGTGGCTGCTCGGGACTGCGCGACATTTCGGTGCTCTCCGGCGCACGAGCACTGACAACTCTGAGCTTGAACGACACCTCTGTATCGAGCATCTCCGCGCTCGCTCGCTGTGCGCCGGTGCTTCAGATACTGTCGCTGAACAACTGCTCTGGGCTGCGCGACATTTCTGTGCTCGCCCATGCACGATCACTGTCCGCGCTCGTTCTGGGAGGCACTGGTGTATCCGACATCTCTGCGCTTGCAGGCTGTGCGCCGGTGCTTCAGGTACTTTCACTGAGGAACTGCTCTGAAGTGCGCGACATCTCTGTTCTCGTCAACGCGAAATCGCTGCAGGCGGTCGACGTCGAGGGTACTGCTGTGCGCGGTGTCTCCAGAGTTCAGCGATGAACCTCAGTGGCGGTGGAGTTCAGAGGGGTGGGTGGTGGTGGTTATGCCGCTCCACGTCCCCTGACGAGGCAGAGGCTCATGAAGAGTCGAGGCTGCGCGGTCGAAAGGTCGCATGTAGCCCCGCCTTCTATTTTTCAAGGGTGTCGACATCCTCACTGGGAGGTGACACCAAGTATGTCTTTGTGAAGAGTCGCTGCGGGTGGGTGAGGTGGTGGAAGCACTCATGACGGCAGTGCGAGCGACCTCACCACCGGCGCTGTGCTCGCTGACGCCACCGAGTGGTGTGGCGAGGGAGACTGCGACTGCAAGTCCACAAGGCGTACACTATTTCATATTCCAAAGAGCCGACTCGGCCTCAAGGTTCAACCCGTGTTTGTTTGCACGGTCTTCCTCTCTCTCTCTCTCTCCGTCTCTCTTCACGGCAAGGCGATGCTGTCGCTCTCCTTCGATAGTGTTTCCCTCGAGAAGGGCGAAGGAGAGAGAGTAGCGGTGAGGGATATTGTGCCATCTCTTTTTTTTTTTTTTTTTTAGGAGCTTGCGTATCGAACGGAGGGAGGAGAGAAGAAGAAAAAGAAAGTCCTGGGTGGAGGGGGACGGTGGTGGCCTCCGTCATTCAGTCATGATCATGTGCTTTCCTGGCTACACCTTAGTTTCGACGTCGCTCTTGACACCCGACACCTTCTCACCGCAGATCCCAGTGCACGCGCCGAGCCAACAGGCTTTGCGAAAAAACAAAAAAACAAAAAAACCACCCGCCCCCTGGCTACCTGCGGTGACAGGGGACCCCTGGGATCACGGTGGGAGGGAGTACACAGCCTGCACTTCGCAGTATGCTGCTGGCATGGGAAACGAAAAACAAGACACAAAGCACGGGAACACGAGGTCGGTCTGAGGATCACTTCGGGGAGATGGAGAGTAAGGGGAACACATGAATGTCTGAATGCTACCGAGATTCCGCTGCCACTCTCGACGCTTCCTCTCACTCTCTCTTTGCTTTTCCTCTCTCATTCAGTCTCTTCGCCCGTCTGCTGCTTCCCCGTTACTCCCCTCCCTTCCTCTCTCACTCTCCACAACAGAAAAAGAGAAGGAAGAGGTGACGGAGATGGAAGACCTTCACGAGTCTCAACACAGCTGCTTTTCTTTTCCTCAGTGGCGATGGCGTACTTTTTTTTTTTTTCTGTCTCTACATTCTATTCCCCTTTACCCCCGTGTGCTCTCTCGGCTCAAACAGAGGAGAGAGACTTCGCCATTTGTGTTTTTCCTCTTCTCTTGCTCCTGCTTGTGCCATTCAGTTTTCCTTTATCAACTCTGTGCGTGACCGTCTTGTCAAATGTGGTCATTTCACCCCCCTCACCCTTCAAACTTCTGGGCCATGGCCGTGCGAGTGAGACGGTAGAGAGCGTCTCCCCTCCTCTTGTGTTTCAACACAGCAGCCCGGGCTGCGAGTCTGGTGCCTTGACTGATGTCCCAGCGACGACCTCGTGTGGCGGAGCGCTGAGTGAGCGAACAACCCGCCGCTGGAAGGAGCCCGCTGCCTCTCAGCTGTGCTGCCCACAGCCGCACACGTGTGAATCGATACCCGCCTCCCTCCCTTCTCCACGCCTGATCTCTCTCACAGCGTATCTGTACGGGAGGACCAGAGGGGAAACGCCGAGGTAGAGCATTCACCAACGTTACTGGGCCGTGCGCTGTTCGCGGCCCTTTTTGTGGGTAGCCGGCTCTCTTTGTGTTGCAAAGAGGGTGTCGCTGTCAACCTGCTCCTGCGGACTGCAGCTCCGCTCTCTCTCTGGACGGTGTCGGCAGTCCCACATGCAGTGCCGTGGTCAACACGTCGCTGGTTGGTGTCTCACTCGCGGTGAACAACACACCGTCCGCCATGTTTGCCGACAATGCAGTGCACTGACAGCGTCGTCACCCCAAGACAAAAAAAGAGACGTGAGCACCACGATGGTCAGCACTCTAGGAGGACCTCTGCTCGGTACGTCCTGCACCGTTGATGCATGAAAGCACACCGGCACACCGGCACACACACACACACACATGCACAGGTGGAGGAGAACAGCCCCTCCATGACTTTGACTCCGCGTCTCGCCATCCACTCCACTCCCTCTTCTTCTCCCCTTCATTTCTCTCACGGTTTGTTGTCCCCCCAAAAACAACTCACTCATGCGGTGTCCTCATCGCCCAGACATCGAGTCCGCCGTTCTCTTTCTCTCCTCTCGCTCTTCTTGCCTTCCTTCTCCCACCCCCCGTCTCTCTCTCTCGCCCGTCGTTGTCCCCACCGTCGTGTTCGCGCCAACCTCTCATTTTTCCATCGCAGCGTCTGTACCTCAGTGCCGGATCTCGAGTCCTCTAGACGCGCCTTGTCCACCAGCCATCCTCTGTCCTCAGCAGCTGTCGAAATAGCTCTACGGAGACCCACACGCATACACACGCTCTCGTTGTTGCACTTACCGCCTCTGTACCTCCTCGACTCCACGATGCGCCGCTCGCTGCTGAAGACTGCCGTGGCCGCCGTGCTTGTCTGCGCGGCTGTGCGCGGCTGGGCTCAACACGTGGTGTCGGAGCCCGAGGGGGTGAAGGGGCACCGCCGGGATCTCGATGCGCTGCCGGCGAGGACAGTCAGCGCTCGCGTGAGCCGTGGGAGCCGCGTGGCGGACACTGCTGGACGGCCCTTCGTGATAACAGCGCCTCCTGACTGGAAGCCCGTCCGCATCGCCGTCTTCACGTTCGACGTTGACAACAGCAGCCGCTACTGCACGGAGGCCGGACAGCGGCGACCTGACTTTACTGGCGACACCGTCATCTGCAGGCCCGACGACATTCTGACAGACACCAAGAAGCAGACGCTGCTGGAGTTTCTGGTCCCGTCGGCGGTGCGGCTGCACGAGGAGCGCCTCAGTGTGCAGCGCGAGAGGGGCAACATCGTCGTCGACCGGCTCACTGATCAACATCCCGACTGCCGCCATTTCAGCATCCCTGATTCGCACAGGAGGGAGGGTGTGGCCGACGCCGACTTTCTCCTGTACGTGGCGGCTGGGCCAACCGCCGATACGATTCTTGCGTGGGCCTTGACGTGCCAGAACTTCTGGAATGGCCGCCCGTCTGTCGGCGTCGCGAATGTGTCTCCGAAGTCCATCACCTCTGACCAGCAGACAATGCGCGTGATCGCACATGAGATCCTGCACGCACTGGGCTTCAACTACGATGTCTTTGAGGAGCAGGGCATGGTGGGCTATGTGGATTCGCTGAGGGGGAAGTCGGATGTGCCTGTGATCAACTCGCCGATGGTGGTGGCGCAGGCGCGTGCACACTTTGACTGCGAGATACAGACCTTCTTGGAGCTGGAGGACATGGGCGGTGAGAGCACGGAGCTGTCGCACTGGAAGCGGCGCAGCATGAAGGACGACCTGATGTCCGGAACTACTGTGGCTGGCATCTACTCCGCTATCACGATCGCTGCGATGGAAGACATGGGCTTCTACAAGGGCAACTACTCCATGGCGGAGCCGATGATGTACGGCCGGAACGCCGGCTGCAGGCTGATGACAGAGAAGTGCGTCGTGAACGGCGTCTCGCAGTTCCCGGAGATGTTCTGCGGGTCTGCCAATCGCACCAATCTGGTGTGTGCCTCTGACCGAATGAGCGTCGCCTTCTGCAGTATCATCAACCATCCCTCGCCGCTGCCCCCGCAGTTTCAGTACTTCGCCGACGTAACTCTAGGCGGCGCCGATGCCGATATGGACTACTGCCCCTACGTGGAGCCATTAAGCGAGTCGAAGTGCTCCTTTGATGGGAGGTTTTTGAACGGCAGTGTGTACGGCGCCCGGTCGAGATGCTTCGACGCCCCTGCTGGCTTTGCGGAGGGTGGGCGGTCCAGCGCTCAGTACGGCCTCTGTGCCAAGGTGCATTGTGGAACCACCACGACATACTCCGTGAAGGTAAGGGGAGCGACGATGTACACTCGATGCACACCGGGCACAACGTTGCCGCTCTCCTCGCTGAGCTCCGCGTTCTCCAGTGGCCACATCACATGTCCCCCGTACGACTCGGTGTGTGGGATGCGTGTGAACACCACGCAGACCCGCCGACATGGCGCTGCTGAAGAAGGAGAAGTACGCAGCGGACAGTCCAGCTGAGGCGGCTGTGACGCTGCTTGTGCAGCGATGCCCCGGTGTGTGCGTGTGCGCGTTTGTGTGACTCATTGACTGTGTTGATCGTTGTTCTTCTGGACAGTGATCACTTCTGTCACACAAAGAGCACTGCCGCTGCCCTGCGCTTTCCTTTTTCCCCCCTCGCATCCGGTGCCTGATGGTCGTGTTGATGCTCTTGTTTCTCTCGCTCTCTTCTTGTTTTGCCTCACGTCTTTGTGGTGTCTCTCTGCCGCGCCACCGCAGGACGGAGCCGCGCATACCCACCGATGTGCTCACACGCGATCTGCTTTGTGGACTGCTGTGGGCTGCATGTGGTGCAACGTGGCAGGCCTGCATCTCCGCAGATCGCCTCCTTCTCTCTCTGCAGGCGTGCTCCCTGGCGTATGCGGACGCGTCAGAAGTTGCGGCGAGGGGTGTGCGTGTGTCCTTCAAACTGCGTGTGTGTGTGCGTCCCACCGACTGGGGCTCTGTTCCATTGTGAGGTGTGAGTTCTGCCTCACTTTTCTTCTCTCCTTTTTCTCTTCTTTCAAGTGTGTTCTTTCTTTTCTGTGTTTGCGCGCGTGTGTGCGTGCGTGGGGCTTTGGTGGTGCTTGCTGCTTGAGCACCGCTGCCGCACGTACCCCTGCCGCTGCGCTGTTCCTCCTTTTCTGTTCACTTGTCTTTTGTTCATTTTCATGCTCTCAGCTGTGACGTCAGTTGCATTCCGTGCACGATGACTCCTTTTCCATCGCGGTGTCCCCAGAACATCGCTGCTGGACAGCTAGAGACGCGCACAGTAGGAGCCAACAGCGTGCCGATCATGGTGATGGTGCACACTGTAGGGCATGCGCTCATGTGCGGTGCATGCGCTTCAATGGCCGCACCTTCCTCCATCTCTGCGAGCGTCCGTTCTTGACTGCACCCCAGGCTGTGGTGCAGGAATCTGAAGTGCACTTGTCCTTCTCTCTGTGTGTGTGCGTCACGTCGCCTGTGGGATGTCAACTGACCGTGGTGCTGAGTGTATCCCCACTTCCGTCGCTTCCCTTCTTTTTTCACCTGTTCAAGTGTGTTGGCACGTCCGTGCCGACCAACGGAGGACAAACGATGGTGCCGAAAGGACACACTCATCTTCTGTTTTTTTTCTTCGAAGTATACGTCGTCACTTGTGGAATGTGTCTCGACTCCTCTTCCCTATCTCTCTCTCTTCTGCCTTTGCAGCGAAATTGAGTCACAGCCACCGTACGTGAGAGGCGGCGCACCTTCGCTGGCACCTCTCCAGGAGCCTCCGTGTCTCTTCAAGACGCGCAGAGACAGAGACGTCTCCGACTCGCGCTCTGCCGTAGCAGTCCTGCACGTGCTCCATCCAATGCCACGACGACCATGCATGAGTATCGAGTCCCCACAACAGCCAACTGACAATCACCATTGCCTGCCATCTTGCTACCCCCTCCTCATCTTCACTCACTCATTCTCCTACACGACCGCGTG
>JAECZO010000224.1:0-18153 GCA_019188245.1 Novymonas esmeraldas | reverse complement strand
CCAGCACGGCACGCTCGTCGTCGGCCATGCTCACCACCAGCGTGGCGTGCGACGTCTCCGCCGACTGTGCGCTCGGCATCGCTACGGACGGTCGGGCACCACGCTCCAGCACGGCACGCTCGTCGTCGGCCATGCTCACCACCAGCGTGGCGTGCGACGCCTCCGCCGACTGTGCGCTCGGCATCGCTACGGACGGTCGGGCACCACGCTCCAGCACGGCACGCTCGTCGTCCGCCATGCTCACCACCAGCGTGGCGTGCGACGCCTCCGCCGACTGTGCGCTCGGCATCGCCACGGACGGTCGGGCACCACGCTCCAGCACGGCACGCTCGTCGTCGGCCATGCTCACCACAAGCGTGGTGGGAGGCACGTTGTCCTCTCGTGAGGCAGTTGTGGCGGAGACCGGTCGCTCAAGTGGCGTGGCGGAGGTCGTGGGCTGGGTTGCTGGAGGGTCTGCTAGGGGGATGAGGTCTTGCGTCTGCGTGGTGATGGTGGGAGGGTGTACTGTGACGGGCTCGACTGCTGCAGTATCGGACGACGTCGCGGGTGGGAGGTCGCTGCGGATGATGGACAGCGGCGCGGTGCTGGCAGATGATGGCGTGTCGGTGTTGTGCGCTGTCGTAGGAGCTGCGGCGACAGGAGGTGGCGGTGGTGCAGTTGTCGCGGTGGCGGCCGTACTGTTCTTACAGAGGAGCAGGCGCTTACGTGGGTACCCGTCGCTGCCGACGATGGTCTTGTACTCGTAGTGATATGAGTACACGCGGTGGCGGTCTGCCGGCGGTGCGCGCCGGCGATGGTGGTCCCCGTCGGCGGTGCCGGTGCGAAAGAACGGCGACAGCGGCGGCGGCGGCGGCAGCGGCAGGTCGGCGAAGCCCCCGAGGCCGGTCTGTCGGTGCTGGAGGCCGTGCTGCGTTGCCGTCTGCTGGGATGATCTGTGGTGCGTCTGGACGTCCTGCTCGGCCTGCACCGGACTCCCGGAGCGGCTGTAGTGGTGGTGCGACGCGTACTCGAAGTGCCCTGCCGTAGACGCGGTGGTGGTGGTGGTGGTGGTGATGGTGGTGCGACCGCTGCCGTCGACAGCGGCCACGCGGGGGGTCGTGGACGGCGTGGCCGGCGACGCGGACGAGTCGGATCGATCAGCGGGTGCGGGGCAGTGGGGCGGGAGCGCTGCATTGCGCTCCGCCTCGTGGCGACGGCGCTGCTCGGCCTCCTCGCGCTGCTCTCTTCCATCGCTGGTGGTGTTGGTCGAGGAAGACTCGACCGTGGCTGTGCTGGCGGAGAAGACGTCCATGGTGCCGGTGGCGGTGCTCTCGTCGCCAGCGAGGCCGTGCTGGCGTGGTGGGTGGCGGGTGGAGCTCGTGTGGGAGTCCGACGAGAGCTGCAAGTCGCGGGACGCCGCGATGGCGTCACTGGTGCGCCGCTCAGCGGTGGTGAACAGCGCTCGCTTCCGCCGCGCGCGGCGCTGTGTGGCGGCACCGCTGGAGCCGCTCAGGCTCAGCGCCTCTTGCGGCTCCGCCTCGTCTCCGAAGCACAGCAGCGCATCTCGCAGAAGACCGTCCGCGCTCCCGCCGTCCTCGTGAGCGGAGGAGGCGCTGTCGCCGTGTGGCGGCGCTGTGTGCGCCGTCTCTCCCGCGTACACGTCTGTCGAACTGAGGTTAGGCGACGCGGCGTGTTGCGGGTGGCGGCCTCCCCGGTGGGACGCCGAGCGGCGTGCGCGCTGCACCGCCGCCGCCGCTGTCGCTGCATCAGAGACTCGGTCGTCCTCTGCGGCTGGCGATGGCGGCGCGCCGCGGTGGTGCACTGGTGTGTTGTGCTGGGAGCCGTACGACGCAGCCGACGACGTGGTGGTGGAGGACGTGCGTGTCGACGAGGAGGCGGACGTGGTAGGCGGCGCACTCGCCTCTGCCGGTGTCGTCGCCGGTGGTGACGGCTGCTGCGCTGAGGAGACGCGGCGCCGCGCTTGTGTGGCTGCGGTGGGGCCCTCGAAGGGCCCGTGAGGCTGGTGGCCGAGCAACTCATCGTCCTCCCACAGCAGCGCCGACGCGTCCACCATGGACGAGTCGGCGCTCACCGCATCCATCAAGCACTGCTTGCGGCGGATCGGCCGTCCATCGCGCCGCCGGCGGTGGGACGATGAGGCGCCGCCTGCCACGTCGCGGCCGGGACTGTCCTCGACCTCCGCAGCAGCGGACCCGCTGCGCACCTCGGCCCCGCCACCACCGCCGCCAGCGGTGGTGGCGCGTCGATGGGGTGCCGCGGCAGAGAGAGCAGCGCGTGCCAAGCCATCATCGTCGCCGTGGAGCTCGCCTGCGGGCACCGCCACCACGTTGTTGAAGTCGACGCGCAGTCGCTTGCGGGCCGAGCGCGGCGTCTGCCGCGGTCGCGTGGAGCGCTGCTCTGCCGAGGTCGGCCGCGAACCAGCATCAGCAGCAGCAGCGGCAGTGGCGGCGGCGGTGGCCTCCGTGGCGGTGGTGGTCGTCGTGATGGTGGTGGTGGTCGTGGTGGTGAAGGCAGAGGAGAAGCGGTGCTCCTCGGAGGAGTCGGTGTGGGCCGCTCGATGGAGGCGTGCGCCGCTGCTGCTGTCGCTGTTGCCGTTGCTGCGGTTCGCGTCGCCCGTGTGCGCCGCCGTTTGAGCCTCGGCCCGCGCCCCCGCGCCGGCGTCGCCTCTGCTGCCGGCGCTACTGCTGCCACTCTGTGGTCTCGACACGGCGCTCCACGCCGGCGTCGCTGCCGCGCTCGTCGACGACGACTCCGGCGAGCGCAGCTTGGCGACCCAGAGAGCCGTGACGTACTGCAGTTCGCGGCCGACGAGGTCGGCGTAGTAGGCGCGCTGTGCGGGGCTGAGGGGGAAGCCAGATGTGGCTGCGCCGCCACCGCCACCGCCGCCGCCGCCGCCCTGCACCGCCTCCTGGTAGTCCACATCCAAGCTCATCTGCACAGCAAGCAGGATCTCCATGGCGCTGGTGTAGTGCTGCTGCACCTCCGCCTGCGTCCGTGCGGCGAGGATGCGCTGTTGGATCCGAGGAAGGGTCCACTCTCCCGCGGCGGGGCCGATCTCGATGCCCGCGGCACCCGCGGCGGCCTGCGGGGTGAGGGCGACCACCGCCTCCGTGGCAAGACGCACGCCGTCGTCCATGACGACACCGCCACTCGCCCTGCTGGCCGCGTCCGACGGCTCGGAGGCGGCGTCCAGCCCTTCAGCTGACCTCTGCCGCGGCAGCTGGCGTGGCACCAGCGACGCGGTGCGGCTGCGGATGCACTGTGCCGCCATCACGCTCGCATCACCGAGCGCGATGTGGTCGAGAGCGTCCATGGCGGAGGCGGTGCACGGCCGCGGGGCGGAGAGTGGCCGACGTCGGCGGCACTGCGGCAGGTGGTCGACCGGCGCGTGTGTCGGTGCTGCTGCTGCTGCTGCTGCGTCGGCGGTGTCGTCGCTGCCCCCGCTGCTGCCGAGACCTGAGAGGGAGGAGTCGCACGGGGACGTGTACATGAAGCTGGCCGACCGTGGGCGGGCGTAGAGAGCCTTGTTGCTGAAGGCGCGTATCTGCGCCGCCATCGCCACCGGTGGCGCTGTGGACTGCGCGTACACAAAGCTGCCGTGAGTGGTGGGGCGGGAGTGCGTCTGCCGGTGCGCGGTGGACGCGGAGCGTGAGCGCTGCGCGGGGTACGTCACGGCGGCGGCGCTGCCACCGGTTGAGGTAAGCGTGGCGGTGGCGCTGGAGGGGCGGGTGGAGGAGGTGGATGCGGAGGGGGCACGCGCGTGGTGCGGGAGGAGAGCCGGCTGCGACGCCACTGTTGCTGCAGCGACAACCGCCACGGGTGGCTCTCTCGCTGGGGCACGCACGCCGGCTGCTCTGCTGTCCCACTCGATCCACGACTGCTCACGTCGGCCGGCCTTGTCGCTGAACGCGCTGGATGTCATGGGTGATACTGGGCTCTCTGCCGCGGGGCTGGCGTACGGTGACTGTACGGTTGGCGACTCCATCTGGTGAGGGTGCACGCACAATGGAGGTCTGTGTCTGTGTCCGTGTGTGTGTGTGTGTGTGTCTGTGTCCGTGTGTGTGTGTGTGTGTGTGTGCTCGCGCGCACACGAGATGCTGCTGTTGGGTGAAGAGGTGCGGCGAGGCGGTGAAGGACACGTCCGCTACTGTACAGGATGTCCGCCGTTTACTTCAACGAGAAGAAACAAAAGAACAAAAAAAAATTGAATTGTGAACAAACGATGTTGTACATGCAAAGAGAGAGAGTGTGTGTGTGTGTGTGGAGCTGTTGGGGAATGATAGTGGGGGGGGGGCGGTCGGGGACAGAGAGACGCTGGCAGACACAGTGCCAGAGGTCGATGGGTGGGTGACAGCGGTGGTCGAGTCGGTGCCCTCTGCGCACTTCCTCAATCGCACTCGGCTCGCTCTGTCTTTTTTTTTCTCTCGCGCGGACGCTGTTCGTCTGCGTGCGCGGCCGTCTGTGAAAGTGTGCCGGCACCGATACTGTCTGAGAACTTGGAGAGAGAGAGGGGAGGAGAAGGATCTGTTCCATCGCTGGGTCGCATGCTTCGCATACTCCGTCCAGTACTCCACATATCAGTCACAAGCTAGCGTTGTTCATTTTGGGTGGCCAGCCTAGCGTACCCGGGGAAGACACTACCCGATGGTGCTCCCCGGGCCCCCAGACGAAAATGAAGACTCAGTCGAAGTGTCAATCGAGGGAGTTTACCAAACCAGCTTCAATGCGACTCCTAAACGATAGCGTACCTGAAACACGCTGGCACGACTTGAACACTACGGAGAGGCAACTGGAATGGTACCCTTCTGTTTGTTACTGGGCAGGACCTGGTTACGCTGCCTTGTCGAGGAAAAGAAATGAAGAATTGAGTGAGGAAAAACGGGAGGAAAAACACCACTGAGGAAAAAGGAAAAGACTCGAGACTGGAATTTGAAGAAGAAGAAAAAACTGAAGACTGAACTTGATAAAAACCCGCAGGAAAAACACTTTAAGGAAACACTGAAAAAACTGTTAAAAACCAACTGGACTTACAAGCTCGAATGAAAAAACCACCGCGCCGTGCAAACAACGTAGGGTGGGTGGGTGGGCCGCAAAAAGCTTGGCGGAAAGCGCGAGGGGTGCTGAGCGGCCGTTGACCGTGCTGCGCTTATGGAGAAAGAGAGATAATATAGAGAAAGGTATAGAAGATGCATGGAAGGCATGAGCAGACATGTCAGCAGAATAGTAGCAGATAACATTCCCTTTGGTCAGTCCCCCCCCCCACTGTCAGCAGAGGGGCCCCCTCGACACGCACAAATCCCTCCGGATTAGGCTTGCAACCCTGCTCAGGGGTGGCGCGTGGCGTAGAGAGAGCGATGAGGAAGGCATGAGTGGGGCGGGGGGACGGAGGATACAGTCCGAGTGTGTGTGTGTGTGTGTGTGTGTGTGTGTGTGCAACAAACAAGTCCACCGCCGTTGTTAGTTCACCGACTCGAAGGTGCAATCCGCAGGAATACGCTTGCGGAATTGGTAGCGCACATCGTACACGGCGACTTCGTCCTCCTCCGCCATGACGTGCGCAACGCGCTCGGGGCCAAGCACCCAGTCGATGTCCGGCTTGCTACCGAGACCGACGAGCGTCGAGGGCACCTGCGACCTCACCCAGTCCTGCATGTGCGCCGTCGCATTCGCCTCCACGTCGCTGATGTTGGCGCCGTGGGCAAGCGCCACCTTCGCCTCTGCCGCGACCCGGAACTCGTTCTTGTGGAAGTAGTGCAGGTAGTAGGGGATCGCCGGCGTACCGTAGTGCTCCAACGTCGAGACCCATCTCATCTTGGTGGGGCCGGGTCGCAGCACCTGGTGCACGCGGGTCTCCTTGTCGACCAGATAGCAGACGCGGTGCCGCGGACACACATCCTGCACCGCCTCCGCGTGGTCCCTCACCTGCTTGCCCACCATGACGTCTTCGTACTGCATCGCCAGGCTCAGATACGCCTTGTCGAAATTGGAGTTGTACGGCATCGTCACCAGCCGCAGCAGAACGGCGTTGCTCTGGTCGAACGGGCTCATGCTGGCCTGAATGAGACGCCGATCCAGAGCGTAGCCGACACCGTTGCCGTAGGCCGTGTCCAATGTGTAGAGCCACCACACGCGGTAGAGGCACTCTTCGTGGTCGTTCACCGCCTGCGTGACTGGCACCACGCCGCCGTGGGGGATCTCTGAGGTCAAGTTGCGCGCTTTGTCCCCCGCCGCGGGCGTAGCGCAGGTCGCTCAGGTACTGCGGCACCTTCAGGTACATGTCGTCGTCACCCTTCATGATGTACGGCACGTCGGGGAACGCCGTGTAGGCGTAGTTCAGCCACGTGACGACCTTCTGGCTCATGCCCACCTCGGTGGGTATTCCCCACGAAATGCGCATGCCCAGCTTCTTCCCTGAGTTCGGCTTCAGATCTGTTACCATGTCGATCCAGACAGAGTTGCGGTGGCGCAGCGCCTCCTGCCACAGCGCCGTCGACGCGTGGCAGATGTAGCGCGCCGCGGCGGTGAAGGCCGGCGTCACGGGGAGGGCGAGCGCCGAGGAGAGCTGAACGAGCGGCGACGAGGTGGCCGTGACACTGCCCGCACGCACCACAGACGCCTTCACCGCAGCGCACGGAGACTCCCACACCGCCACGTCGCTCCGAGGGATGTTGCGCCACCCCTCACGCAGCACCACGCGGCGCTGCTCATAGTCCGCCGGCACGTTGTTCGTCCCTCGCCGCTGCGCACTCGC
This sequence comes from Novymonas esmeraldas, assembly GCA_019188245.1. Taxonomy (NCBI): domain Eukaryota; phylum Euglenozoa; class Kinetoplastea; order Trypanosomatida; family Trypanosomatidae; genus Novymonas; species Novymonas esmeraldas. Next base: position 11,402 of record JAECZO010000224.1, on the reverse strand, counting down.
CACCACGTACTCGCTCACCGTCGGTGTCAGCTGATCCACGTCAAGGTGCCGCTGCTGTTCTGGCTCTTGGACTCGCGCTCTGCGGCGGCGAACACGTACAGTTGCAGGAGTGCGCCGGTGAAGTCGTTCTCGGCGCGCGCCACCTCGCGGTACGTCAGCCACGTCGCACGCTGCGCATCGCGGAGCGGGTAGCGCCTCGGCTGGTCCGTCGACGGGATGCCCATCACGATCAGGTGCCGCGGCGCGCCACTGTCGGCACCGGCACGCAGCTGTGCGTAGGACCGCGTCACCCAGGGCCACCGTCGCAGCTCCGCCGCCACGTCCACGTCGTCCGTCACACTCGCCATGGCGAAGAGCAGCGGCCCCATGAGGCCGAGCGGGGCAGATGTGGTGGCGAAGACGGGGAGAGGCGCAGGTTTCTTCTGTGTCTCCTCGTTGCCGTCGCCGCCATTCCTCATGTCCTCCGGCATGCCAGCCACGGCAGTCCCGTAGGTCGGTGTGTCGAAGCACGTGTCACACGAATCATTGACGACGCGCAGCGTCCAGGACGGCAGCTGCGAGAACTCCAGACGCACTTGGTCCACCGTTTTGATACCCACACGCGAGCTCTGCGCCGGCATCAATCGCCGCTGCGCACTCTCGTGCTGCACCACGACGGAGAAGGTCTGATGCTGTGCCAGAATGTCCTCCACTCTTGGAAACTGCGACGGCTGCAACAACGGTAAAGGCAGCGAGGACCGCTGAGGGAACGGCAGCCGTAGCAGCGCTCCAAACGTCAAGGTCACCGACATGAGTTGGAGGCAAACCGCCAGCAGCAGCAGCATCGGAAGGACGAGCAGTGCCACACACCGCCAGTATCGCCAGGCTCTCGCCGATCCTCTCACCCTCCGCAATGCCGAGTTGAAGATGTGTACGAGAGGCTGCCCGGATGTACCACGCGGATCTGAGTCGCGCGCGGCGAGGCTGCCCCTGTCCTCATCGCCGTCCCTCGCTCGAGCCGCATCGGTGTCCGCCTTCAGCCGCAGATGTGTGTGAGTAGCAACACCGGCACTGGATGGGGCACCGGGCAAGCCGCTCCTCCAAAGCGTCCCACTGACACCTGAAGTGGTCGAGGCAGTGTTATCGAGCAATGCCGCTCCCGCTGTCCCGCCGTGCGGTCGGTCCATCACTTGAAACACAAAAAGAGAAGGGACGTGGAGCTCAGCTTTCAATGTGTGTGTGTGTGTGTGTGTGTGGCCAATGTGCAGAGGGGAAAGCGGGAGAAGGATTGAAGGAAGGCACGCAGGGTTTGCCTGTCTATTTGTCTAACTGTGCATCTCTCTGTCTCTCATCGACTTCATTTCTGTTCGCCATAAAGTGGTGGATGGGCCGATGTCGAGAGCGGAGGGTGTGAGGGAGGAGGGAAGTGAATGTCGCGGCACACACGTTACTGTGTGTGACACGTTCACACTGGCGGAGAGCGACCGACACGCTCGGGTCCCTGCTCTCACCCTCTCTCCCTCACAACCCCTCTGAGGACGAGATGGTAGCTTGGGAGAATGTCAAAAGCAGCAGATACCGCACATGGGATGGTGTCTCACGAGAACGGGAGAGGAGAAGCTCCCACGACTCCCTCACGTCCCTCATACGACGCCGGCTCAGTGGGGGCAGGTTCACTCACACCAGCATCGGTGCCCCGTGGCGCTTGCCTGCGTCCTTGCTTGAGGGGAGCGTCCGCCCAGCTCTGCGGTGATGGAAATGGTGGAGGTGGACGGAGTGTTCGATGAAGACCCTCGGTGGCCGTGGCACTGCGCGTGCGAAGCAGTGCGGTCCCGACACCAATGTGTGTCGCCTCTGTGGAAATGCGCGCGTGTCTCCACCGCTGCAGAAATGTGTGCGCGCGGAGCCCCGATACAGCGCGAAGGCGCGTGCACCTCAGCGGCGGTGATGGCGTCGGAGCACGAGTCAGCCGGCGTGTCCTGATGCACGCGCACTACGCCGCGCCGTCTCTCCTGCTGCCGGCGCATCATCCCCGACTGGCTGGTCGCTCAAAAAGAAGATGCCGCTGCGCCACGTACATGTGAAGCTGCGTTGGAAAAAAAGGATGTGTGCCGCCTCTGCGTTCGCTGCGTCGACGTCTTGTTGTGCACGGCAGAGGCGGCCGTGAGCTGCGCTTGGTGTCGGGCTGAGATGCTGCTGACGGTGTCGCGTGCAAGCACATCCCAAATCCCGATCTCCCGCTGAGGAGGGACCACTGGGAGAGGTCGCAGGTGTCACCCTCCACCTGCTGCGCTTCTCCCTGAGGATGTCTCATATGGTCCACCGCTGACTCAGCACCAGCTCGCTGCCAGCACACACGCACAGCACCTGCAGTGACTGAACCACGGCGGGGTGTCCACATCGGGGACAGCATCGCGCCACATCCAGAATCCGAGATACGGTAGCCAAAAGATGCCTCAGCCCACCTTCAGGAGTTCGCACGCACCTGGTCAGGGTGCACCTTCGTCGTATGGAGTGCAAAAAAACACGACGGAGATGACGAAGGACACCGTACTGCGGTTCAGTCGAGTCTGCTCGTCCACAGCGACGCGCAGCCTTTCCACTGTCCTGACAGAGCTGTGTGCTACACGCCCCATCTCCACCGTGGTACTGCATAGAGGGTGCAACCATGTGGCCAGTGCCCACGGGTAGTGGTACCCACGCTCTGAGGGGACAGGTGAAGCTGCACAACACCGCGGGAGAGATGCAACTTCCTCAGACACATGCCCTCCACCACGCAGATCGACAGTTCTCAGAGGCACTCATACTGAAAGGAGAGCCAACAGAGCACCGCAGCTGGTGCAGATACCATGTCCTGCAGCGGCTGTTGTCCTGTATGGTGCGTGCATTCACGTGTACGACCGTGGTGGGTGGAGGGGCGAGGACAGGTGAAGAGCGGGCTGCACAACGCTCATGGCGTAGTGGCACCCGCTCTGCAACCCCATGTGTGTGTGTGGGACGCATGTGCAGGCTAGCAGGTGGGACACTTCACCTGATACGAGTCTGTGGTGTGGGCATCCAGGACTGTGGATGCATTCTCGGTAGCACCATCTCTGGTGGCACTTGCTGACACCGACAATGCGAGAGGGGGTGTCCTATCGGAGGCGCTGGAAAACGTGAAAGAAAAAAACACTGTCACCCTGAATGGAGAAAGTGCGAGCACCGTGAGGAACAGCTCATGGGGGGGATCAGACAGAAGGTAGTGATATCAAAACAAGAAAACGGAAATCAGGAGAGCACATGAGCTGATCGATCGATGTAGATACACACATCAGGACAGTCGTGCGTGTGTCAGCTGGCTCGAGCACCAGGCAGCACGCCAGCCCAGAGTGGAGAGGGAGGATGTGGCACTCAACAGACAACACAACAAACAGTGTCCTCCGCCATTCGTCTGTGGGCTGGTGTGTTCTTTTTTGTTTTTTTCTACACACGGGCCGCACGACACAGACGTGGGAAGGAAGAAACCAGCATCGACAGTGAGGAGGAGGAGGGTCATACGGCATCAACGGCACTCTGCGCGCCTTCTGCCTGGAGAAAAAGCTCTGAAGCAGATGATCATGGAGTAGCGCGTGGCAACAGCACGCTGGCGTGACGGTGCGTGTGCCGGCTGGAGGTCACCACAAGAGTCAGCAAAAAAAAAAAACACAAAGTAGGGGCTCCGATAAAGAGAAGAGAGAAGAAGGAGAATGAGCATGAATGGCGATGCAGTCTGCAGCATCACAAACCCAAAAGAAGAGAATAGCACCACTGATGAAATGTGTTGGACAGGAAAGCTGAAAGGGGCCGAAGGGAGAGACGGAAGTGAAGCCGCAGCACAGACACACAGGTGCCGCGCTGCTGAGCCCGCATTCACCCGTCTTCCTCAGCAGTACTCTCACTGGGTACGTGTGCCAGTGTGGTACATGCTGGCAACCAGGAAGCGAGAAAAGATGGCGGCACGAGGAGCCACGCAAGAGGGGCGAAAGGGAAAGAAGGTAGAAGAAGCGGCAGGCGGCACTGGGGAACACTCAGAATCAACCTTACATGTACACACACGCACACACGTGCAGAGACAAAGGAATGTGAGGCAGCAGTGATTGACTCAAGTGCAGCTTCACCACCAGTGTGGGCTCAACGCCGCATGACTGCTGTCAGAACAACAAAAGAAAAAAAACAGTGCACAGCAAGATCAACGGTCTCTGTGATCACCGTTTTCGTAGTGGAGCGCCTGCCCGCCCAAGAAGAGGAGGAGAAGTGCGCCGTACGAGCAGTCTTGAAACACAAGCGCACGGACACCACGCACTCTTCAGATCGAGTATGCAAGTAAAACCTCGCATGCTCACCGAGAGCGCACTGCACCATGTTTGAACTCATGCATTCGAGCTCGAGCCTTTCAGCTGCGACGCCACGTATTGACAAGCTTCGGAGGAGCGTCAACTGTTGGCAGCGGTGGTGCACCAGCGAGCCTCACAAGACGAATCAGGTGGCGGCACCTCCTCGACCCAGCCATCGCGAGGTGCGGGCAGCGGTGCAGTTCACCAGTCGTCCGCACACCGCTTCGAGAGAACAGTGGATGCATGGTGGTGGGTGGTGTCTCTCTCATCGAGTGCACACTTCACTTCGGAGCCACAGAGGACGACCATGTCAAGATCACCAGAACCGCGGTAGAACCATGGACTCTACGTGCTGTGCGTGTCATCCCATGTGGCAGTGTAGCTCCCGTTCGGTGTGCATCGTGTGAGCAACGTCGTCAGAGAAGCAAAATGAGAGAGAAAGAGAGAGACGGAGGACAGATGACAGGAGTGAGCGGTGTTCATGTGAGGTGTGTGTGTGTGTGTGTGTGTGCAGCTCAGGCAGCCTGGAACGACGATCGGCATCACAGCACCCCGACCCACCGCGATGGGGGTGCCGCCACTGTGGGCATCGGCCGGTGCATGGGAGTCCTTCTCATTGTCTTGATTTGGTTTCAACAGGTGTCGAGAGTTCTCACCCTCCGCCATGAAGCATCTCCTCCCCAACGAGGGAGTGGGGGAAGGCGGAGGGAATAGGCCGGACTGATGCCAGACCATGAAAGGACGAAACAGAGAGAAGAGAGAGGCAGACGCACAGGTCTGAGCTCCCGAGGCACAAGCATTGAGGTACAGCAAAGGTAGAATAGAAGACTCCGTTCTGAACGAGGAGACACAGAAAAGTCAGAAAGACACAGAGAGAGGTTGTAAAATGGCGATAAAGCAAGAACGAAAAAGGGAGAAGGAGACGCAGCACAACAGACTCACGTGGCGTCGGCGACGAGTCGCGCCTTCAGAGGAGTGCAGCACAAAAGACACACATGCCGAAGTGCGTCAGCGATTCGGGCCACACACGAGCAGCAGTTCCACGTGCTACAGGCATGTTGAGAAACATGAAAGAGAGAGCACGTAACCAACAACAATACAAAAACGAGCGACAGCGCCAGAGGAAAATGTCAACAGCGCTTCGTCGTGACTCTCACTGCTGATGACAGTTGCGAATGCGGCGACCAGACAGATCAAAGCACTGCCGAGATTCGAGCACACTGACAAGCACAGAGCACAACAACGCGACACGTGCAACACACAACCAGAAGCAAGCCCGCTTTGTCGCATGCGCTCGGTGAGGCCGGTGACCAGCACTCCCTCATGCAAAGGAGCACAGCGGTGGACGTGACACGGACTGAAGCGAGAAGAACAGTATCCAAAAAACCAACAAGGCGAGTCTGCTCGTCTAAAGGGAAACACAAACATCGTGTGGTACTGAGTGTCCTCCACACCAATACACCGTAGTCCAATGTGTCACATAAAGCTCTCTTGTTTCCTTCTTTGCCGCTCCGGACTACATTGTGCAGAGAGGAAACGCCTACCTCCACTAGCAAACGATAAACAATCCGATCTGCGCACAATGCAGCCTACCTCACCACCCTGGTAGAGCGAGGAAGCATTGACGTGTCCGTCACTTCCGTGCCAATGAGATTCACCTCCTCCAGCCGCGTGGCACCAGCGAGCACCGCAATGCTGGTCACGCGGCTGTATCCCACATCCACCTTCTTCAGGGTGCTCGCAGATGCGGTGAGGGGCGTGATGTCTGTCACCTTCACGTAGTTGACATACACCTCCTCCAGCTGCGTCGCATCAGCAATCGCCGCGATGCTGGTCACGCTGCTGTTTGTCAAATACAGGTACTTCAGGGTGCGCAGAGAAGCCGTGAGGGGCGTGAGGTCCGTCACCTTCGTGCCGGTGAGATTCACCTCCTCCAGCTGCGTGGCACGAGCGATCGCTGCAATGCTGGTCACGCCGCTGTTTCGCAACCCCAGCTTCTTCAGGGTGAGCAGAGAAGCGGTGAGGGGCGTGATGTCCGTCACCGTCGTGTCGGTGAGATACACCTCCTCCAGCTGCGTGGCACCAGCGATCGCCGCAATGCTGGTCACGCCGCTGTTTGTCAAATACAGCTTCTTCAGGGTGCGCAGAGAAGCCGTGAGGGGCGTGATGTCCGCCACCTTCGTGCCGGTGAGTCCCACCATCTCCAGCTGCGTGGCACCAGTAATGGCCTCAATGCTGGTCACGCCGCTGTTTGCCAACCCCAGCTTCTTCAGGGTGAGCAGAGAAGCCGTGAGGGGCGTGATGTCCGTCACCTTCGTGCAGTCGAGACTCACCTCCTCCAGCTGCGTGGCACCAGCGATGGCCTCAATGCTGCTCACGCCACTATTCCCCAACCCCAGCTTCTTCAGGGTGCTCAGAGAAGCGGTGAGAGGGGTGATATCTGTCACTCTCGTGCCGTGGAGATCCACCAGCTTCAGCTGCGTGGCACCAGCAATCGCCTCAATGCTGGACACGCCGCTATTTCTCAAAGACAGCTCCTTCAGGCTGCTCGCAGAAGCCGTGAGGGGCGTGATGTCCGTCACGTTCGTGCCGATGAGACTCACTACCTCCAGCTGCGTGGCGTGTCTCAAGGCCTCGATGGTGGTGATAACAGACCCCTTCAGAGTCACGTTCCTCAATATGTGCAGAGAAGCCGCAAGAGGTGTGAGGGTCAGGAAATCCGTGCCATTGATTTTCACAGCTTCCAGCCTCTTGGTGAGACTCACCCGTTTATTTTCCGCAGGCGGGGGGTTTTCGATCGAGTCTTTGAGGATGTTAACGACGACGATGAGCTCAGTGATACGCACATCCTTCTGCGCGCACTGCTCACTCAGCTGCCTTGCCTCCTTTTTCATTCTGTTAAGGGTCGCTCTGATGAGACTGGCCTCCTTCTTGCGTTGCTTCGCCTCCTTTGTCGCCCTTTTAATGGTCGCTTTCATGAGACTCGCCTCCTGCTCGAATTGCTTCGTCGCCTCTGTCATTCCGTCGATTGTAGCTTTCATCTGACTCGCCTCCTGCTCGCGCTGCTGTGTCTCGCGCGTCACCGCTTCGACTGTGTCTCTCAGTGTCGTCATCTCCAACTCGAGCAGCTGTTGTGCCGCCTCCATGTCTCTGATGGTTGCCTCCAAACCCTCGTTGGTCGCCTGCAACACCCTCAGCCTCTCCTCGTACACACCGGTGACGTCGTGCAGCCTCGCATCTGCATCAGTCTCCGTGTGAACGCCGCCTCCGCTGGTAGGCGCATGCGTCTCCACCTCCGCCGCACCTTCAGACGCAGCTGTGCTCGTTGGATGCGCTCCCAAGTACTCCCACTCACCATCAGAGACCGAGGAGCTCTCACGTCTCAGCACCCCTGCCATTGCGTGCAGGACGTTCTATTGGCAGCTCCTCCAGTCTTCGGAGGCTGTTCGTCTGCTCCGTGCAGGAGAGTACCGGCGACGATGTGTGTCGATGGTGCATCCAACGTGTGTAGAAGGAGACCGACGACGAGTGGCGTGGCTACCGCTGATGCCGTGAAAAGAGGCGGACTACACACGGCACTGACTCGGAGGTACACGACGATAAAGAAAATGCAGTGGAAAAGAGAAACAGCTGTGGTGTAGCGGTGGGCAAAGCAAGAGTACTGGTTGAGTGTGGTGCGGTGTAGCTTGCGTGAGTGACGTCGTCGGAGTACAGAGAGGAGAGAGAGAGAGAGACGGAGGACAAATGAGAGGAGTGAGCGGTGTTCATGAGCGATGTGCGTGTCTGTGTCGTACACGCGACACAACTACTCTCACCAGCCGCGGTGGAGGTGCCGCCACTGTTGGTATCAGCCGGTGCAGGAGCCCTCTCTCACATTGCTGTTTGGCTTCGATGGGGTGGCAAGGAGCTTCACAACCTCTGTCGAAGCACACCACCCGCAAGTGGCGGTTCGACTTCCTGTGTGCCACAGCCCGTGTGCGCGTCTGAGTTTTTTTGCTGTTATTGTTGTTGTTCTTGGTCGTTGGCCCTGTGACTCGGTCTCCGTCTGTGCCTGTGCGTGTGTGCGTGTGCATCTGTCCGACAACGACGCGGCGGTACCATCACAAAGGTGATAGGCAACCGAGAACACAACACGACTACGCTGGAGCATCTGGGATTACGACCCGGGTACAAAAGGACAAGAACAAGGGAAGATGTGGCGTGCGGCTGCGACGCTGTGAGTGACAGAGGCGCTCAGTGTGCGAGCACCACGACACACACACAAATGCACACATGAACCAAGAGAAGGAGAGGCAGGAAAGGGAGGAGACACTCAGCACACCAACCGACAGACATCACAGCTGGTAAGACACAGAGACAGAGAGAGAGGCAGACGCAGAGGGTGAGAGTGACGCGCGCCAGGACACAGACACCCCACACTCGTGATCCCCTCACTCTCGTGCAGCAGAGGGGAAGGGAGGGAGGACGCCGCCAACAGAGCACGCGTGCTGAGGCATAGAAGAGGCGCTCCCTGAAACACACGACATGTGAGGGCAGCCCCGTTGTCGTCGCGTACCACAGTCAATGTTTGCCTCTGTCTCATCGCCAGCTGGTGTGTGTACTGGCAGTAGTGAGAGTGCGAGTGGGCCGATCCGCGACGTGGCAGTGACGCCATGAACGTGAAGGGCAATCGAAAAAAAAAAAACGAGAGAGAAGAATCGGGAATAGTGGAATGAAAAAAAAAACAAAGAGGAAACACGATTGCAAAGTGCAGCGTCAGTGGTAGTGGTGGTGGGTGTGTGCGGCCGCGCTGCTCACCGTGCGAGCAACTCGGCACACACACACAACACAACGCGCGCACGAGGCTGGTGCACGACACGGAAGTGACACGCACACGCGCAGGGGAAAGACAGAGAGGAATAGAGACACTGATTCACCCAATCAAAAAGAAAACTGAAAAAAGAAACTCCCCACGTGCACGGCAGTGTTGTGAGACACACACACACACACGGAGGGAGAGAGCGCGCACACCCACGCAAACTACTGTAGGCGGAGTGAAGACAAGGAGACAAGGGCATTGCACGAGTGCACAAACGAGAGAGGTAGAACAAAAACACAGAACTCTACCATCGCGTCTCCCTTCTGCCTCGTACCGATGAGTGAGAGAGAGTTTGGTATGAATAGAGAAGAAGGTGGATATCACCACAGACTCGCAGCGGCATGCAGCAAACATGAATGGCATTCGACTCCTCCTCGTCCTTGCTTCGCTCTCTCGATCCTGGATCCACGAGACCAGATCGTCGCAGTGAGGATCTCCAGAGCAGGGGGTTGGCGTTTGGGTTGGTGTTTGACGACACGGGGAAGAGTTCCCCAAGCTCCACCCCACCCCATCCATTTCCACGTAAAAAAGCCCTCTCTGGAGCATCATCACCTGTGTCGCTAGGACACGCGGCTGGGAGCGTCTGCCTTGCCCTGCGCTGAAGGGATGTACTTGGCAGTGACGGAGTACCTATCGAGGTATGGGAGTACTCGACGTAGTTCTTCGGTGACCGCGAAACTGCGCGCGAAGCGTCGCTGCACTGACACCAAGGCGGATGCGCTGTCTATGTGGAGAGATGTGTGCGTGCCCCCCGCGGTGGTGTGCGATCAGAATTCGGGCACGGCGACTACGATAGCGCGTGTTCCTGCTGCGTTGATGTTCTGTGCTCGCATCGGCCAACGAGCGCCAAGGATGACGGTGGCTTTGGTCTCTCGATGGATGCACACCGACCCTCAACCGGCTGGGGTAGCGTCCGTGTAAACGTCGGATGTGTCCGTCCGCGCTGTCGGTCACTGAGATTGCGGTAGGGCATTCGCCGTGGCGATCTCCCACCACGCTGGTAGCTTGCCTCTCAGCTGTGGAGACTTCCACCATCGTCTGTGCGAGCTGCTGCTGCATGTCGTTCGAACGCTATTGGGCCATTGCAGCTTCTCTCCAGATGTTCTCCGTCACGGTAAGCAGCATCTGGTAGAGGGTCTCCTCCCTGGCTGTGGTCTCGACCGTGGTGCACCGAGCAGATGCCGCGCTTTCGGCCATCACTGCCTGGGTGTACTGCAGTTCCGCGGCAATACCAGAAACGTTTCCGACAAGGTTAGCGGTGGCGTGCTCCGTGTTTGCGTGCAGCTGTTGCACGCCTTGCCTGAAGTTGGCTGCCGCCTTGTGAAAACTAGACTGCATCGTCGACGTGTGGAGCGCGACACGCACTGTAGCTGCTTCCTCGTTCATTCGGCGTAGTTCCGCTGCATGAAGATGACCTGCGTGAATCCCTCAAACAGTCGTGCGACTCTCTTGTAGTCCTGCATCAAACCCGTGTTGCGATGTGGGATGCGGATGGCCAGCCGTGGTGTGACTGTGGGGTCGAGTACAGCCACAGACACCGCTCTGCCCAGCGGGAATCCCCCTCGCCCGTCACTTCTGTGACCGAGTACACTTTCCCCTTCTCATCCCTCCCAAAGAAACTCCGTTCCAGCGTCTGTTCATCTCCCCTGGCGATGGCGAGTACGACAGGAGCACTTCTTCACCTCCGTGCGCGGGACCGACATCTGCACGTGTGAATGTGTGAATGTGCGTGTAGCTTTGTCGGCGTCCTAATGTGCGGGTGTTCTTTTTTTTCTTTTGGTGAAGTACGAGAGTAGCGGGACAGAAACGGCGAAGAGATTGACGAGCACAGAAAAGGAGAGCCGTGGATGTTGAGACATCCAGCATCGGCGACAAGTCACATCCTCAGTTCGATTGCAGCGAAAGACAACAACGCTTTCCAGACTTTTTTTTTGAGGGGTCGGTACTGTGTTTGCGCTTCTGCGCTGCCTGTGTGTGTGTGTGTGTGGAAAGTACGAGCACGGTGAAGAGGAGCGAAGGGAGAATGAGATGTGCAGAAGGGTGCGGTGTGCGCGTCACACACACTGTTGTGACGCCAGTGTGTGTGTTTTGGTGTCGCATCCTGCATCCTACATTCTCCGCCCCCGCCCCCTTTCTTCCCTCGCGCGCATCTCGACTGCGGACCTGGCCGCTCGTGCAGAAAGGAGGCGACTCCGTTGGTACATCCACGTCCC